>MU225447.1:1373088-1425291 GCA_018584345.1 Thuja plicata
CTAGAGTTTGACCATTAGTTACTTCAGAAGCCTTACCTTCACTTTCCTTTAACTTTAGTACTTCTTCGGGGAGTTGGAATCTCGATAGAGGGGATACCGCCCTTGACTCTTTTGTGGAGCCCTCCCCATCTACAGCTTTTGCCTTTTCTTGACTCACCGGCATGGGTAGCAACTGAACATTGCCTGGAAAGATTTTCCCGCTCGTTTCATTTTTCAAAGAGTCCCGTTTTCCTCCTTCTCAAGGGCGGTAACGGTCTGAGTCTTTTTCCCCTTCCCCTTCCTTGTCACCTTCCTTGAAACTCCTACTACCGTCTACAGTATTCGACTGCACACTTCCATCCACAGGTTTCCCGCCCGCAGGGGAATTCAAGTTCCCTCCAGCCCGCCGATCTCCTCCACTCCACTCCATGTTAGGTTACAATGGTTTTACAAAAAAAAAAAAAAAAAAAAAGATAGATGTCCGTTGTTGCTACAATCATCCATGTATGATTGATTTCTACATCTATTTATACAATGAATTGACCTAAATAGGTTTCACACTTTACAATGATAACTCTATTATCAAAGGTTTACAACTTGACCTTGATCTCCTAATTTGCATGTTTTCAATCAGTTAGATTGATTAAAACAATTACATGTGCTTTACTTGTCCCTCAAGAAATGGTTTTAAAGATAATATTTAAAGCTAAATATAAAACTCAAGTGTTTTATCTGACGTGTAACTCAAATCCACATTTATCAGAATTAAAGTTGTCTCCGTAGAATGGTGCTCGGGTTTCTCTGTAGTCTTTCCTCAGTGATGTCTCTCTAGACATTCTACTTTTTGGTTTGCTATGTAGATTGTCTGTCGGTTTACATTGTAAATTGTGTTGTCAATGAAGACTAGTTTTGGTGTTCTCTTGCACTTAACATTTTTGGTGACCTCTATGAACTGTTGTGTCAGGTTGTACTATAAACCTGTCTTTCAGTGATCATGTTACCAGTGGTTCAAAAACTATTTCCTTTGTATACTAATGAAAAAATATGATCATTAATCTCCCCCTTTGACATTAGTATCAAAAACTGATATGTGCAAAAAAAAAATGTTTAGTATATACACCATGTGTTTACCTTGTCAATATGACTTCCCCTATGTGCATGTCTTGGTATAGTATATGTACATATATATACACATGTCTTTATAAATATATTTCCCCCTTTCACCTTATCATCATTTCCACTTTTATTATATCAATTCCCCCTTTTTATAGTAATGACAAAGGTGTAATCCTTACAATTTGTCAAAAATGTGGGAATGGGATTTTTGAATGTCCTCTATTTGCTTTTCCCATTGTTCTTTGCAGTGATCAAGGGTCATGATTTCCAAAGTGATTCTTGCATTCATATCATATATGCTTTCTGTTATAGACATTTCTAGGGTGGCAATCAATGTTCTTACTGAAGTCATATGTTGTTGCAGTAATGTGAGATTTGGTAGTAGTAGAGCCTGGAGCTCAGTTACCTCATCTTTGAATTTAGATTCTTCCTCTAGAATCTTAAGTCTCAACCTTTTTTCTTCAATAATCTTGTCATAATGCAACTTGAATGCATTGTCATTGGTTGTGAGACCTTGTGCACTAGCATTAAGATCTGCATCTATCTTTGCAATATTTTCACTACTCTCCTTAGTCAATTTCTCTATGGTGCATAAATTTTGAAATAAGGTTATAACTTCTGAAATAATTGGTTCCAATGTATTGACCAGCTCAGATAGCTTTACCTTGTTCTCTACATCTTCTTGGCTGATTTTCTTTATTCGCTTGTATTGGTACTTCTGCTCTGCACGTTCTTCTATTGCCTTCTCTGCATCTACATTATGTGATGTGATGGCCTCGGTAAGAACTAATAATTGATCAAGTATAGGAGCATTTTGATCAATGTCAGTATTAGGTACAATTTGTAATAGTATGTCCTTTTTAGTTTCTAGTACCTGTGTATCCTTAGTATTATTTTTGAGCTTATCTTGTATAGCTTTCCCTTTACAAAGTTATGCATACTTTGTAAGTGACTCTAGATCCAATTAACTAGGATCACAGTCTGGTATTTCAATGATTTCATCCAATGTAACTAGATTTTTATTCTTCTTCTTCTTTTTCTTTGGAATTATGGTGGAGGCAGTTGTATGTAGTACCATAGAAAGATCTTTTTCTTGGTCTAATGTACTTGGTGAAGGCTTTGGGCATGTGGTGCCTTTTACTTGCTGCTCGGTATTCACCTGTCGGTTGGTTGTAGACATCTCCACATCAACCTTAGCTTTATCTATAGCTTCTCCTTTGGTATCCTTTGGAGTGGTATCACCTTTTTCTTCACTTGCATCTTTCTATTCTCCATATGTTAGTTTATGTTAGTCAGTTGTGATTTTCTTCTCCTCATCACCCTTATCCTTGAGTATGCTTGCATCATGGTCGGGTGACTTCTCCTTTTCTGAGATGATATTGATAGATTGTATCAATAAAGGCATTTTTCATGGTATATTAACCTATGTAGCATCTTTTTTTTTTTCATGTTCCTTGATTTTCTTGGGTGCACCACTGACATCTTCTTCTGCCTTTACCTCATCGGCAGGATCACCAATGATATCTATTATTGTCACATCTTGGATTGTAACATCTATTGTGTCCTTTAATGACTGAAAAATCTGAGGTACATCATACATGGCCTTTCTTTCCTATGTTTTCAATTCAACTAGATTTATGTCCTCTTTCTCTTCATTGTGAGGCTTCTCGGTAAGAGCTAATACGTTCTTGGGGCTTGTATCCTCTTTAGGTAGATTGAGTATTTCTCTCTAAGCTTTATCACTTTCTTTGTCAATATCTATTAAGATTCCCTGTGGTACTTTGTAGTCTCTCAATTTTTATAAGAACTTTGAATGCTTCTTCTTCATTATTTCATCAATTTCTTCCATCTTTGACTCGGGTGACATAATTGAAACTAGGGATCTTTCCCTTACTTGTCTTTCAAAATTTAGTGCATATATCCACCTTTGTGATAACCTATCATTAAGTTCTTGTGCCATCATCCTATCAAACTATATAGGTATATATTTAAATACACACATTGTCTTGATGATGGCTTCTTTTATCTTATTCTGATCCTTGGGTTTTAGAGTTAGCCATTTTCTAATATTAGGATCAAATATTCTACCTGACTTGATGATTGATGCAGAAATCTCATCAGTTGCGGTAGGAACTTTGTTCTTTTCAAGTTGTTCATCTTTTCCAGTGCCTTCCTTATCTTCCTTGCTTCGGATTAATCTCCTTCTTCTCTTTGGTTCTAATGTTTTTCCGAATTGAGGCTTTCTTTTATAAGTCCTCACTTGTCCTTTCTTAACCAGTGGTGAGTCTACTTTTGTATTTTGACTCCTTGTTCCTGATGCAGCAGTTGTCCTTGGTTTCTTTGGGGGTGGTGCATCAGAATCCATCAATTCAGACTCACCCACTTGTTCACCTTCACCAATGGGTGACTGTCCCTCGGTGGCTTCTTGTTGTTCTATTTCTTCATCATTTACCGATAGCTTCTTTTCAAGTGTTTTCACCATTTTGGTCTTCTTTATGTTGATCTTCTTTACTACTAGGCTTGTTTTGATTCTAGCCTTAGCTTCTTCATAAGTGTCAAATCTTGGTAATGATTTTTATAGTGGTTCATTCAATAATGATTCAATAGCATTTGTGGCTTGATCTATGTTTATCTCATAGTCAAGTGGTGCTAACCATGCTATCCTCGGTATAGCTAGTTTGATCAAAGTTGTATTGGTGTCCACCATGAAACAAATATCATCTTTATATTTATCCACCATTTTTTCTCGTATCCTCATCCTTTTCTACATTTTTTCCTTGAATCTAGTGAAATATTCATCCATGACTAATGTAAATTTGTCCCCTAGTGACTTAATAAATTCACTAATTTGAATTGTCACTGTTCGGGTAGTGTCCCAATTGAAATTACTGATAGTTGGGAAAAAGTCTTGAAAGTAGAAGAATATACACATGAGGAGTAAACTAAACTTACATGAATTATATTTTGTTGATCTGATGGTCCTTATGTTCTCCTCTAGTTGCTTCAGTAGAAGGTCAGATAGATCTAGATGTAGACCCTTCTTTACAATCTTGTGAGTAGTGTCTACTGCTCTGCATGCAATGCTATTCAGTTTGCTAGCTTGGGATACCTTGTATCCCAGCACACATGCATTGAATTTAATTTTTGGATCAGTGATGAAATTTAACTTTAAACCTCTTCTATCCCATACTACACCTGTCATCTTTTCTATGTCAGGACGAGGAGGATGTTTGAGTGCTTTTTCCCTGTCGGTTACTGGATAACCAGTCACTGCATGTATTACATCCTTGGTAATAATTTTTGGCTCATCCATCAACATCTTTTGGTCATGTACCCAGCTTAGAACTATCTGTATCCACTCAGTCTTGAATTCACTCAGGAATATTAGGGAATTTTTCAGCCCTTTCACCTTAATGTGTTTATGTTCATATTTGATGTTTTTTCTATGCAAAGCTTCTTGTAAGCTTCCTCAACTTATAGATCTATGATTTTTGCAATTTTGTAGTGGATATATACTTGGACATCCTCGACTAGAAAAACCCTAGGTGGTATGCTTGAGAACGCTCTAGCGTTGTCGGGTTGTAAAGAAACCTATGGGAAGAATTTGTACTTATGATCTTCACATGTAGTATTCTTGATTAGGTTGACCTTTTTATCTTTGGCATTCTTGATCTTGGAAATGTGAGATGTAGTTGCCATTATTTCTGGAAATTAGGGTTTTCCCGCGAACAAACTCTGAGATCGGTGAGTCTTAGTTACTCACTTGATCTGTTGTATATGTTGTGAATCTGTCTGAATACCGTGAATGTACTTGTGAGTCACTTCTGCAATCTAGTCACTTTTATTTTCTCTATGCTCTGCTCTTCATTGTTAATCACTTTATGAATGAATGAGATTTTTCATTGCCTTTTATAGATGATGCCCTAAGTGGTGCAATAAATGCTTTACCCACTTCTCGATGTTTGAAGACAGAGTTTCTTGGGGAACATACTAACTTCATTCTCATTGAGAATGTGATGCTTAAGGTAAGTGTCAATTCAATTGACCTTTCACAGGTTTAGCGACAGTGCTCGATATGTGGTGAAGACTAATTGTCTTTTTACATGATTACCGATGATAATCAGTTTACATCAATAACTTAGCTTTTATATGTTCACCAATGATTCTTGGTATGCATTTGACCGACGAGATTGGATTCAAAAATTCATAAAAAGTAATAACATAGTGCATATTTATTCATGCTTGTTTGGCATTTTATCAATGTATAATGGAGCTTATGTAAAATATAGATTTGTATAGTGCAGTTCCATACTTACTTGTTCTACTTAGGTGGAGGTGGTGATATCACCAGATCCATTAGATAAGGTGTCACCAATTGTATTGCTTGGTCCAGCATCATCAGTGTTTGTTGCTTTCCTCCACATTTTTTTCTCATCTTCCTGATATCTTTAATAGTATTGCCATTGGAAAATATGTGTGTCTCTGTCACTAGGTCTCTGTAGTCCTTTCTAAGAAGACTGACCCTATGACAGTGTAATAATGCCATTTTGTGGTTAGTCCAGCTTCTAGACCTTCTCATCCATTTTCTCATGCAATTTTCAGCTATATGTCCATATCTACCACATGTTGTGCAATTTTTCCATGTGTTGTAATCCTAAACATATGAGTTACCAACTCTTTTTGGTTGATAAGCATTTTCTTGTTATTTTGGCTTCCATGCTTGATTTTTCTTCTTCCTATATTCAAGAGATGTGTGCCCGTGCATTTTTCAAGTGGAACAATATTTTTCCATGTAGTTTTCCTTCTTTGGTTGTTTCACCTTAGATCTATATTCATGTGCTTTGTGTCCTTTCTTGTTATAGTTATAACAATTTCCTATGATTGTATATGTGGATTTAGGAATACCTTTAATTTTGTTTCTACAAACATTTGATGTGTGGCCTGGTTTTCCATGGTGATTGCATGACTACTTCCTTGGTCTTGGATTTGTGCAAACATATTTTTTATTAGCTTGGTATGATGATTCTCCATACTCGTCATACCCTAGACCGGTATTGTTGTTGACTCTTCTTTGTGCATTTAGAAAATCATCCATTATTTTTGTGCTTTCTTCAGCTTTCTTGATCATATCATTGTGTTGTTGCTGAATTCTTACTTCATGCTTTAGTTTTTCATTTTATTCTCTTAGCTCACCAATAGATTCCAATTTCCCATTTAGTTCTATGTTCACTCAGTTTGCCTCATGACTCATAAGAAAAATTTGATTTTTGATATCATGATGATGTTCAGTAAGTCTTTATATTTTTTATTCTCTCTCTTGTAGATTTTCAGTGATCTTCCTCTTGTCATCAATAGCTAATGTTCTTTCTTGTTCATCTTGTCTAGAATTATTCATAACATCAATCATCCTTACCATCTGTGTCTCTTGACCAATTTGTAGTACCTTTACTTGCTCTGTCAGATGTTGATTGATTTCATTCAGACTAGTAATGCTTCCTTCTGATCTGTCTGATGTGTTGCTAGATGTAGATCCTGATGAATCAAACAAATCAGGTATCTCTTCTTCATGATAGTCTATTTCATTACATCAAGATTCCATAACCTTTCTTTCATCCAGTAGCTCTCTCATCTTGATTATGGCTTCTTTGTATTGCTCATAGAATATCTATATCTGCAACTTTTTATTCTCAATATTCTTGTCTATCTTATACCTTTCCATTGTATAATCTTTTCTCTCAAGTGATTTAAACTTTTCCAAATAAGAGATCTATATTTGATACCAATTGTTGGAATAATGGAATGGTGTGTACTGAGAGGGGAGGGGTGAATCAGTACCCTTAAAACTTTTATCAATTAACCCTTAATCCTTTAGTAATAAATTCCTTGCATTCCCAACCATAGATGTTATTCTATCTTTGTGCGTGTAATATCAAATCATAAACTTAATTGCATGTAAACATTCATGAAATGTAATGACACATGAAACAAAAATTGGTAATGTAGAAAACCCCTGTGAGAAGGTAAAAACTACGGTGGGGATGAAACCCAAAAAGATTCACTACCTGCATAATGGAAGGTGTCGGTTAAGGCTACAATTTTGATCACTTTTGATGATCTTACGCTATTAGGAGTAACATTTTAGACTGGTCAGGTCTACTTGGTTAAGATATTTAGCAACACTGTTTAGTATCCACTCGGTTAAGATATTTACATAAGGATTGTTAAATCCACCTTCTTAAAGGATTTCTTCTATTTTCTACACTTGTTAGAATGTTGTCAAAAATACTTGTTGACCTGATAAAATGCAATCCTAAATTGTTGAGTATAGATCCTTTAAGTTCACAATATGATGTATCACCTATAGTGATTGATTAATACCTATATTCTTCTCGGTATCCTTGAATCTTGTTCTTTATAATTGATTTTATCTTTTATTTTCCTTCTGCATAAAACTCTCTATCTGATCCATAGATGTATGTTGCGGATACAATAATACATGTCTGATTGATTTCTACATTTATTTATACAATGAATTGACCTAAATAGGTTTCATGCTTTACAATGATAACTCTATGATCAAAGGTTTACAACTTGACCTTGATCTCCTAGTATGCATGTTTTCAATTAGTTAAACTGATTAAAACAATTACATGTGCTTTACTTGTCCCTCAAGAAATGGTTATGAAGATAAGCTTTAAAGCTAAATATAAAACTCAAGTATTTTATTTGGTGTGTAACTCAGATCCACATTTCTTGAAATTAAATTTGTCTCTTAGTAGACTGGTGCTCGGGTTTCTCTGTAGTCTTTCCTCGGTGATGTCTCTACAGACATTTTTCTTCTTGGTTTGCTCTGTAGACTGTTTGTCGATTTACACTATAAAATGTGTTGTCAATGAAGATTGGTTTTGGTGTTCTCTTGCACTTAACATTTTCAGTGACCTTTGTGAACTGTTGTGTCGAGTTGCACTATAAACCTGTCTTTCGGTGATCATGTTACCGATGGTTCAAAAATTGTTTCTTTTGTATACTAATGACAAAATATGATCATCATAAGCTTGGTATGAGATTTAGGTAAATCCTCTCACAAGGTTATATTTTTTCATGTATATGTAAATGCCTTTATCAGGGTAAAGCCTTTCATGGGGTGTACTTCAAAAGAGTACAAATTTGTGGGTGCCATCCCCACCATGGTTTTTCCCTAATTTGGGTTTCTAAGATACCAAAAATCTTGTTTCTTTGTGTTGGATTTTTTATGGTTGAACATTTACATTTAATTGTTGAGTTGTTTCTTTGGTAGATAAGTGTAAAGTGTTTAAGTGTTGAAATCAATAGATTCCTTATTCACCCCTCCCCTCTTAGTAATATCATCATAGTAAGTTTAAAAATTGGTATCAGAGCTATGGTCCTTGGAGAATAATTTTAACATCTTGAGGCAAAGATCCTGACAAGATGATGAGAAAGGAAGGTCCTAAACTCAACAAGGATAGTTACACAGTATGGTGTGGAAGGATGAAGTTGTACCCAAAAGGAATGGGTGAACAGTACTAGATCATGTGATTACAAGATATGTTCTACCTACTAGAACCTTCTCTAGAAGCAATAGCAAGTACCTTATCAGATTAATATTTTATCAATGTGCAAGATCTTGACACTACTTATGATATGTGGGAGAAGATGAAAATAGTCTATGGAGGAGATTCACATGTGAAAAAAGATAATTTTGACATATTAAAGGTAAAATTTGATGACATGAGGATGACTAAAGGAGAGAACATTGAGCATTATAGGTAGATAATCAAGGAGGTAGAGAATATAATCAGAGGAACTGGTGGAGCCATCACTGAAGATGATGTGGTAAGAAAAATCCTGAGAAATTTATTGCCACATTATGCAATTAGAGTTTTTGTTATACAAGAAGTAAGGTCTTTATGGACTATACCTATTACTATTGATTCTTTAATTAGAAATTTAACGGCCTTCAAATTGAGAAATTATGACAATAGCATGCCTAGACCTGATGCAAAATTTAATGCCCATCTAAACTCTAGAAGGAATTATGAGCCTACCAGTCAAAGTGCTTTAGTATTCTATGGAAATAATATTGAAGATATCATATCAGAGGAAAAAGAACAAAAGGAGTTGGAAGCTTTGTTTTCCAGAAGGTTAACTAGAGGTAATGGAAAGTATAAAGGAAAATTACCCTTGAAGTGCTTTGCATGTAGTAAGATTGGACATATTGCATCTAGGTGCCCTGAGAAAAATAAGAAAGAAAAGAAAAAAAGATACAATGATAAAGGAAATAAAGCATGTTATCTAGTTGAGTAAGGGGTTACAGATGATGAATCAGATAATGATGATGTTGAGGATATTATCTTTGTTGTTTTGAAGGAAGACAAGATAGAAGGTAGTGAGACTGCATTGATATCAACTATGAAAAAGAGTGAGAAGTGGATTATTGACATTGGTTGCACACATCACATGACTAGTGACAAGAGTAAATTCATTGAGCTTGAAGAATTTGATGGAGGATCAGTTAATTTTGGTAATGACATCCCATGTATGGTAAAGGTAAAGGCGCTATAGAACTGAATGACAATACAAATTTTGATGATGTCTGACTAAACTGCAACTTGTTGAGTGTTTCTCAATTAAATTAGAAAGGATTTGATCTGGAATTCAGCAAATGAATATGCAAGATAAAGAAAAAATAAGGAAAGTTGATTGCTACTAGAGGATTGAAAAGAGGTAACTTATTCTACTTAAATCCATCTGTTAAGAAATGCTTGATTGGAAAGGTAGAAGATAGTTGGTTGTGGCATAAGAGGTTTTGTCATGTTAATTTTGACAACCTAATTAAAGTCAATAAAAAGAAGGTTGTTAGAGGTCTTCCCTATCTTGTGAAACCTGATAATTTTGTTTTTAAGGTTTGTCAATTTGGATATCTTACTAGTTCTACATTCAATATTAAAGGCTACACATCTGATAATATACATGATTTAGTGCATACTGATTTATGTGGTCCTATGAGAAATCAAAGTTATTATGGAGATAAGTAATTTATGTTGTTCATCGATGACTATTCAAGGATGATGTGGACTATGTTTCTTAAAGACAAATCAGAAGCTTTTCATATGTTCAAGATTTACAAAGAAAGAGTGGAAAAGGAAACAGGGATGAGCCTAAAATGCTTAAGGTTAGATAGAGGTGGATAATTCACATCACATGAATTTTTTTCCTATTGTGAAGATGAAGGGATTAAGAGACAAAATTATGCTCCTAGGATAGACACTACAGCAAAATGGAATAGTTGAAAGAGGAAACAGGTCGGAGGTTGATTGTGCTAGGACTTTGATGATGCAAAAGGGAGTTGAACAAATGTTTTGGAGAGAAGTTGTTAGCACTATAGTATACACTTTGAATAGAGTTTTGATCAAGAAAATAACAGGAAAGACACCCTATGAACTTTGGTATGGACACACTCCTAATGTAAGTTATTTCAAAATCTTTGGTAGTAGATGCTTTATTAAGAAGGATGAAAACATAGTAAAATTTGAAGCTAAAAGTGATGAAGAGATATTTTTGGGGTATTCATCTAAGAGTAAAGCCTACAAGTGTTTTAAAAAAAAAAGACAAATAAGATCATTGAGAGTGCTAATGTAAAAGTGGATGAGTTTTTTGGTGAAAATGATGAAGCAAGCAAGAGAAGACCTAAATATTACAATGGGATAACATAAATGCAACCGGTGATGGAAGATGAACTTGTTGAACAGACTAAACAAAGACAAGAGGAACAAGCAAAAGATGACACACATGTTTCAGAATGAAGATGAAGAATAGATATCTGAGCCTACCTTACCAAGGTATGTTAAGTTAAATCTCTCTTTTGAGAAAATAATTGGAGATATGAATGTTGGAGTATTAACTAGAAGGAAATATAGAGAGAGCACCTGCTTACTTTCTAAGTTTGATCCTAGAACTGCTAAGGATGCAATGAAAGATGATGATTGGTTGAATACAATGAGAGAAGAGATAGAATAGATAGAGAAGAATGAAACTTGGACTCTAGTACCCTGACCAGTAGATAAGAATGTGATTGGAAGTAAATGGGAATTTACAAATAAAATGGATGAAGCAAGAGAAGTGGTGAGAAATAAGGCAAGACTTGTTTCCAAAGGATATGCACAAGAGGAAGGATTAGATTATGGTGAGACCTTCTCACCTATTTCTAGATTAGAAGGAGTAAGGATAATACTTTCTTATGTATCTTACAAGAAATTTAAGTTTTATCAAATGGATGTGAAATCTTCTTTTCTGAATGGTATACTAGAAGAGAAGGTTTATGTTGAACAACCTGACAGTTTTGAGAAGAATGATGGAAATGATTTGGTTTGAAAACTGAAGAAGGCACTATATGGACTAAAACAAGCACCTAGAGTATGGTATGAGAGACTAAACTCATATATTATAAAGATTGGATTTGTTAGAACAATTGAAAATAACAATGTTTATCTAAAGGTTGATGAAGAAAACAAGTTACTTGTTGAAATCTGTGTTGATGATATAATATTTGGAGGTAATGATGACCTAAGTAGAATATTTTATTAAAAATGAAAAATAAATTTGAAATTTCAATGATATAAGAGATCAAATACTTCATTGGTTTAAAATTTTCACAACTTGATAACGGTATCTACATCAGTCAGTCTAAATACATCAAAGAGATATTGAAGACCTTTGGACTTGAAGAATAAAAACCTATTGGAAACCCAATGGTTATAGGGTGCAAACTGTCTAAGGATGATGAATCTGATGAAGTTGATCAGACTATGTGTTGATCTATGATTGGAAAGGTACAGTATGTTGTGCATAGTAGACTGGATATTGCAGAAGTAATTGTTTTGGTTGCAATATTTTTAGCATATCCTAAGGGTACACACTTGACTGCAGTAAAGAGGATATTTAGATATTTTAGGAACAAAAAATTATGGAATTTGGTATGGTTACAAAGGATATTTTTCACTAAGTGTTTATATTGATGTTGATTGGGCTGGAAACATGGATAAAAAGAAAAGTACAAGTGGTGGAGCATTTTTCTTGGGTGAAAGACTTGTTGCCTAGACAAGTCAGAAGCAAAACTATATTTCACAATCTACTGTTGAAGCTAAATATGTTGTTGTTGCCATAAATTGCACTCAGGTGGTATGGATTAAGCAACTACTTGAAGGTATACAAGAAAAGGTGACTGAACCTATCGTTATTCACTATGATAATACTAGTGCTATAAACATTTCTAAGAATCCAGCGATGTACTCTAAGACTAAACATATTTCTATAAAGTACCATTTTCTTAGAGAACAAGTTCAGGAGAAAGAGGTAAGGTTGGAATTCATTCCAACTGGGGAATAGATTGTTGATATCTTTAATAAGCCTCTACCTAAGGATAGGTTTGAATACTTGAGAAGTAAGTTAGGGGTCACTCCCCTATCTAGACTTAACTAAGAAGATGTTGCACTGCATCAATCCTAGAACTTTATAGTTGTACCTTAACTTGGATTGATTTATCAGTGACAACTCCTGGTGTAGGAATCGTTAAGTTGTAAAAATATGTTAAACAGGAAATCATAGAGAAGATTTTTTTGATTGGAAACTTTGGCATTGTTGTCAAACGGGGATAATGTTCCATCAACACATTGGTATAGGTAATTGGTACATGAAGTGATCTGAATGGAGTTTACATCTTAGGGGGGGATACTATATAGATTAGACTCTACAAGACTAATGATTGGAAGCTGAGAAGTTGAAGATGAAGCTGAACCTAAAGACTATGAATGTGATCAGTTGGTTAGTTGAATTTATTTGGGACACAAAGGTATGTTTTGTTGTTTTGTGTTTCCATCAGTGCCAAAGGGGGAGATTGATAACATAACTTAAGCTGAGTAATGTTTAGTTATGTTATTATCATTGATGTCAACTATTAACCTTATGAGATGCAAATAGAAATATTTTAAGGTGTTGTTCTACAGAATTTTTTGGAAACATGTCTGGAGACTACAAGTAAAATCTTAACTTGTAGCGATGATCCGGTGAGACAGATTTAGAAAAGTGAACTAGAAACAATGAAATTGTTAAGTCAGTAATTAACAAGAATAAGATGATTCTATCACTATGGTTATGTGTGTGATTTTTTTATGTTCAGATGTTTTCTAGAGTTTACCTGAAGCTTATAGATGTTAATCCTTCAACCACAATTATTTGGAGAAAAGATATGATATATTTCAAAGGATAAACGGTGACATTTTAAAAGTGTTAAGTTTCTAAATGGATAACGGTTTGATCTATATCGATGATTTAAATTTTTTCTTGTAGTAAAATTTTATTGGTCAAAATTCATTGGAGAATGTGCATGGATAGATGGGAACAACTGTTAAAAGGAGATGATCGTGTAAATATAATTTGAGCAAGCTGATTGGTCAAGAAGGAAAATGCTTGATGAAATAATTTAATTCCTTGATTCAATCTGAGAATGGAAAGGCGTGGTCAATAAATTTAAAATCAGACACAGAGATATGTGATGTGAAGCCACGTGCATGGTTATATTGAAAAGTTATTTTTTTTAGGTTTTTCTATGGAAATGGAAACCTAACAGAGAAGGAAAGCATATAAACTAAAAAGAAGAAGGTGAATGTGTTGGGTTGATCGTGTGTTTGTAAAAATGGAAGAAGAGATAGAGGGTGTGGTACAACAAAGTTTTATAGAAGTGTGTGAATAATTTTTTTTGGGCTACAAAGGATCTAATCAAGCAAAGGAGTTTTCTATTTCATAGATCATTCTTACCTATAGTTTCCTGGAAGCTACAACAGAGTGCTAGAAATTCTCAATTAAGGTAGATCTAGATAGATCTTTATTGTATTGTAAATCCTATATGGTGACACTATATTAATTGTTATAAGTCCTCTCATAAGGTACAATCTTGTTATGAGATTTGGGTAAATCCTCTCACAAGGTTACATTTTTTAATGTATATGTAAATACCTTTAATAGGGTAAAGCCTTTCACAGGGCATACTTAAGAATAGTACAAATTTGTGGGCGTCATCCCCATCATGATTTTTTCCTAATTTGGGTTTCCATGATACCAAAAATCTTGTGTATTTTTGTTGGATGTTTTATGGCTGCACATTTACATTTAATCATTGATTTTCTACTTTGGTAGATAAGTGTAAAGTGTTTAAGTGTTGAAATCAGTAGATTCATGATTCACCCCTCCCCTCTCAGTAATCAAATCATAGTAAGGTTAATAATACTGACCCCAAATTTAGTAAATCCCTTTCATGATCTCTATCATTGTGTGTTGATTTACCTTGATTTTTCCTTTCTTTGGGGAACCTCGTAGTGGAGACATCTCATTAAAACATTTCCAATCTCTTTAACATGGGGCATATACTCTGCTCCTTATTTCACATTTTTTACACACATACACAATGTTCTAATGCAACCTATCTTATGTATGGATAGGGAGAAAATGATTTCCTTTATTTTATCCTTTTATTGGATCCCTTAATGGAAATAATTCTTTCCTTAAGGACTGATCCTCCTTGTCTTTAATCCTTATGGATAAAATTCTTTCCTTAGGCCTAATCACCCTTTCAGATCCCTTAACATATAAAATGATTTCCTTAAGGAATAATCCTCTTAAATGGGTTGACTAGCATAACATAGCTTGTTGGACCTTCAATGTCATATTTTTCAATGCTTTCTCTTTGTATGATCCATAGTAAGTGTTGGCATTTGAAAACGTTTATGCTTTGAAATCCACCAATATACCTTGAGACTAATTCTAAGAGTGGTTATCTCTAAGTATGAAAAATCTGCAAGGTAACTGGACCAACTATATGGACAAGACTTCCCTCTACACTTCTAGCTAAGAAAAACCAAGGTGGGTACACCTAATCTAGATAGATACTCAAATATTTACAACTCCTTATTACTTTGGATTTTAACAATAGATAATGGTAAGAAAGTACCAAATGCTAACCACACACTCATTGACTCTCCATTACCATGCAGGACAACAACCAACAACCACAAAACATAAAAGGAACTGAAATTGTTTTGATTTAACCTTTGGGGTAGAATTCAGCCAAACCTGTCAGACGTATATCTCAATAGAACATACTAGTTCTTGATTAGTGCCTTATCCATTAGGAAACACCTCAATACAAATACCAAAAACTGAAACCAACTTACTGGCAAAGACTCATAACCATAAATATAAGTATCCCAAACCACACACTACTTATAATATCCTTATGTAGGTAATCCAAAAGAGCTTATGTTATATCCAAATAATTTCAATTTGATCTCAGATCAAAGACTTATGGATTAAAACATGTGCATAAGAAAATCTTATACAGCAAGTTAGAAAACTCACAACTTAGAAGATAACACAAAGGAGAGACTTAAAATCTAAGAAAAATTATATTAAGTATGAAGAATCTAGTTTCTACATCAATATGACTAAGGAAATACATCATACAATTATCTGCAAAATGGTCATAAAACCTTCAATTCTATCTTAATACAGTCCAAAAAGCATATGTTATATCCTAGACTGGAAACAAATATACAACTTAATGCTTTTTTTATATTCTCCCAATTCTCCAAGCCCTAATAAATGATCTTGGCAATCCCCTTATAGGAAACAGGGATTGCAACATGTTTCAGACCATTTAGGGTTAGGGTTTACAACTCAGTCCTTTCAAGCATTAAAATAATTCAATTCATTCAACTGTTTGTCATCAATTTGCAATCCAATATTCACTCCAATCTATGCAATTTGATCTGATCTATAGCCATACTTCTTGGTATGTGGAGAATAGTACCATGAAGTCTAAATTCCCAAGCACTGTGACATGGAGAATAACTCAACATAAATGCAGAGGAGACCAAGCATCGCTATAAGGTGTATCAATCTAATCAAAAACCCCAACTATTAATTTTGAATGTAATAACATTCTGAGTTGCACAATCCTTATCCAAACACCATCTTACAGTTGTGCGAACACCAGTAAAGGAACCACTAATAAAGGAAGGGCAAGGATTGCTTGATAAATATAAGGAAATTGTGAGTGATGGCACTCCTACAACCCTACCACCTAAGAGGGTTATAATTCATCAAATAGACTTTGTACCAGGGGCATCCTTGCCCAATAAAGCAACTAACAAGTTGACTACAGATTAGAACTTAGAGGTAGCAAGACAAGTACAAGAACTCTTGGATCAAGGCTTGATCAAGAAGAGAATTAGCCCATGTGTAGTCCTGGTTGTTTTGGCATCAAAGAAGGGGGGAAATTGGAGATTGTGCATAGACTCAAGGGCTATAAATAGGATCAAAATAAGGTACAGATTCCCAATCCCAAGGATAGAGGATCTTATGGATTGCCTAGGTGGGGCAATATATTTCACAAAGCTAGATTTGAAAAGTGGTTATCACCAAATCAGGGTGAAGGAAGGTGATGAATTGGAAATGGAATTCAAAACCATATATGGGTTATATGAGTGGAGCACATTCATGAGGCTCATGAATGAAGTGCTCAAGGATTTCAATGGAAAGTTTGTGGTGGTATATCTTGATGATATACTAATTTTTAGTAAGACAAGAGAGGAACATGTCAAACATGTGGAGGCAGTATTGAAGAGGTTGCATGAAGAGAAGTTGGCCATTAACATTGAGAAGTGTGAGTTCTTTACGACCCAGAAGATTAAATCAATGCAATTTATCGCTCTACAGCAAAAGTCTCAGTCCACCACCATGAAACCTCTGAGAAATACATTTGAATATTCAAATATCTAAAACAATGGTCACATGTGGCATGGAATATGGCATCAACAGACCAAATTGATCATTTTCTCATCTTTAAAACAAGGTTGTAGATCCATATTAAGTTACTCGGGTACTACAATCTGATCTAGATAGGTGGCACACAGGTGCGATGCCTTAAACAATATATTTCAAGCATCTTTTCCTTTGAGGCTTTGTGTTGTTTGTTATATCTTACTAACCTTAACTACATATTAACCCTTTTACCTTGGTTCCATGACTGCTGGTCTCACAAACTTACAATGGACATGCATTGATTAGGAATATTTTGTTGATGGTTCATCATAGATCATCTTCCACTTTAAGGAAAAGCACCAACCATTGATCCATATATACCTGAACTACCTTTAATTATTTCTTTCAATGCTGACAAAGATCTGACTTGTGCAATGTGGCATGCAGGCGCAATTCCTTGATCGTTAATCATCGAGCATCTCTGCATTAACGAAAAATGGCACCCATTATATCTTCTCAAACTTATCTTCCTTTAACCTTCCTTGAAAATCTGGGCTAGGTGACCTCAACACAGCTACATGTCAACAAGATGTATTTCCTTAATGCGACATGATCAGATAATCTTTCCTTTGAGGAATAACGTCAGTCGTATGATCAAAAGCACTAACTACACATTAACTTTACTTTACTTAACCATAGTCCCATTGCAAGATTAAATGATAGCCACACATCTAGTTCATAATCAATGATTAACACATGATCTGAAAATACTTTTCCTAACTCAGGTTTTGTTCTGAGATTCAGAGACAAAAGCACAGCACGTAATCTCCAAATGAAAGTCTTAACCATGGTTTGGTCTTGAGATTCAAATATAAAGGCTATCTTTGAATCACTGAATAAATAACTTAACCAGACTTACCTCACAAGATCCAGCGATAGCCCTTGATCTTGTCTTGCATCGATGGTCCTCTCTTAATCTCTAGATTTTCAAAGACTTCACCGCATTGTTATGAGATTTAGAGACAAGAATAAAATGTCAAGCCTTTCCCTTTGTGGCCAAATCTCCAGATGTTAATTACTTCTTTTCTAAAATTATGATATTAGGAGATAACCACCATGCCAAGTTGCTAAATGTCAAGAACTAACCACCAAGCATCACAAAATTAGGAGATAAAGACTTAGGCACTGGGCCCAGAAATAAATATAACATGCCTTCACAAAATATTAGAATGAATAAAGCATATTCTCTTTCATTTTGAGATTAAGAGATAGCATTTCCATGCCAAATATCTAGATCACAAAGAATATTTGATCTCTATTGCGAGATTAGGAGACAAGACTTAGGGAAAATAAAAAAGGCTTGCATAGGAAACATGACTTAAAAGTTAAAGTGGCCACACTCAAAAACATTCCAAAGGAAAATGGGCTTATAATAATTAAGTGGCATGAAAAAGGTAACTTGAAATTATAACAAGTGACAAAGATTTAGGGTTTTGCACTAAAAAGAACAAGGGTTTCAAGCAAAAACATTAGGGCTTGTGAGACTAGGGAAAAAAACACTTGAAAAATCCTAAAACCATGAATATTTTTTACAGTGCTAATAGTAAGGAAATACCTTACTAGACTAGTGGTCATGCTTCTCCCTCTCTCTTTCTCTCCCTTTCTTCTCTCTTTTGAGTGATGTCTCTTTTATCTTGGTTTTGGATTTGATGAAGAATTGAGTCGCTTGGGGGCTTGATGTTTCTTTATCTCCTTGACCTTGATAATATTTTCATTATGCATTGATCTACTTTACCATGAGTGTGAGCTTGTCTCATACTCCTGCTAGAGTGGGGGCTAGATGTATCATCCTAAAAATTTAGCACCCATGATTGGTTTCTTTATTAGGACCTATTATACCCATTTTGTAAATTTTGATGTCTAAATGTGTGTTATGCTTGATATTGGCAACTTGGGTCTCCATTTCTTGATTCTTTTCACTCCCCAAGATCCAGTTTAAATTTGAGCCCATTCCTCTAGGTACATGTTGCCAATATAAACATGTTCCTGGGACATGTCGCCAATGGTGACATGTTCCTTGGGCATGTCACCAATGGTGACATGTCCCTATGTTTTGGGGCCCAAATTTAACCCAGGGCCTAATGTGGAGGTTTCTCTAGGGATTTCTTTCTGTGGTCAGTCTAGATCAAATTTGGATCCCCTAATGATGGAGTTAGTATAAAACCCCCTATCTCTCCTCATTTTAACATCCATGATCTATTATTAATTATCAAGTGAAATCATTTAGGCAATCAAGATATCAATTTTTCAAGCAAGAGAAATTGGATTCAATATTTGAAAGCAAGCACCCAAGGTCAAGATCTCCAAGTCCCTTCAAGATCATTCAATTGAAAATCAATCTTCTTAAATTGATGCAAGTTCCTCTACCATGATGTCCAAGTAGATAAATTATCAATCAAGAAAGAACATTCATCATTCCATCCATCTTCTATCTCCTTCTTTGCAAGTGTTATCAAGCATATCTACATTCAATATATAGGAGTGGTGTTCTAGATCTATGCATTTGTGAGGGAATCCTTGATTCTACATCTCATTCCAAGGTCAACTCTTTGAATCTCAAGAACATTCAAGCATCTTCATGGGTATGAGAAATTTCTACATATCCATGAGGGTTTATGCAAGGTGAATCTATTATTTACCTTTTTATTTACAATCATTTATGTAATTTCATTTAATTTCTAAGGTTAATTCCTAAACAGGGAATTGAAAAAGGAAAACCCCTTTAGCCAACATTTTTCCCAATTTTTTTTGTGCATAAATAGGTTACAGAGTCATCGGATTAGATCTTAGCAGAACAAGTACATTTGGATGATTTGTTAAAAACATTTTAGCCAAAAACATGGGGAACACTTTTGCATTATCATAATTTTATAAGAACAATTCACCATTTTTTCATATTCCTTCCATTTTGAACTCAAATTTCAGTCACAGGTCAGTTTTGTCTTCCGATTTTCATTTTTGTCAGTTTCAGCTCATTATCTATCTATTATAGTCTATTATTAAAAAAAATTTAGTGAATTTCCTAGTTAACCATTTACATTACTTTATTTTATCATTATCATTTCATCTATGACATATTTTAGTCAAGGAACCATTGTCCCCATTTAGTGGTTGAGTCACCTCTTGATCCTATTGGTGACATCTTCCTTCCTAGATGTGCAATTCATGAAAAGGGAAGTGGTCTATTCGTACATATATTTGAAATTGCTCCCATTTTTAATATGTAAAGCTAAAAAATACCAAAAATGTCCTAACAACCTCCATTCAGGAAAAAAAAATTTCTTTAAAATTAATTCCCTCAATTTGTGTGTAGCATTTGGATATCAATCTTTCCTTGTTTCTCACAACATGTCCATCCTTATCCATTTTATTCTGGAACCCCCACTTGGTTTTAATAACTTCTTTGTCTTTCAATCTGTGAAGAAGTTCCCAAAACATTTTTTTCTCAATCTGTTCTAGCTCCTTTTTCTCAATCTGTTCTAGCTCCGTTTCCATTTCCTTCAACAAGCTATGATCACAACAAGCTTCTTCAACTATCTTAGGTTCAATTTTATAAATAATTAATCCCTTATTCTTATCTTCAATGGTCTAAATTTTATAGGACACATCAAATTCATACTCTATTCTTATAGTCTGGTCCAATGTTTTCATAACATCATTATGGTATAGTGTCCTAGGAGCCAACAGCAATATTCTATTCCCATGTATCTCAAAAAATATGTTAAACTCATTATTAACAAATTTTCATCCTCTATCAGATCTCAAGTATTTGATTTTTCTATTTGCTTGATTTTCAACTCTAACTTTGACTATCTTGAATGAAACTAAATTCATTCTAGAAAGATCTTAAATAGAGAACATAAAATACCTTTCATCATGTAGATTCATTATTATGGTTGGACTGCCTAAGTATATGTATACCAAATCCAATGGTCTGGTGGCTAATAAATCTATTTGTTCTCCCTCGTTATGTTCTCTTCAAACATTGTTATTTTCTTTAGTTAATCTTGGTATATCTCTTATTGCCCTTTCAAAACTAAATATTCATCAAATTTTCAATGTAGGTGTGACACATCCTTTTATGCCTTAGCCAACTTTCATTAGTCAAGTAATTCCTTGTAGCATCATCAAGAAGGTACATATTTCTACTAGTTCTTTTTCCTCCAACAATAACATTTATGGATCCCTTTTAGATCATACAACCATTATCCAAAAAGACAACATTGTATCCATTTTACATAGTACACATTATCAGTATTATGTATCCCATCAAAAGTAATAGAACCTATTGCAACAATTTGTCCAATCTGGTCATCTCTGAATCCAACAGATCCACCACCAAATTTTTAAATTTTCACAAAATTACTTATGTCACCATTCATATGATTATAGAAACCATTATCAATCAACCATTCATTCCCATTATTTTCAACATTTAATGTGTCAACAATTTTAGTGTTACATTTTGGAGATGTCACATTACTAACTTTAGGTTCAAGTTCAACTTCTTCAACATAAATTAAATATTCACCTTCTTTTGATTCATCATTTGAGATACTATCATTTTTATTCACATAATATGCCTTCTTATTGAAATTTATTTTTTTCTTGTTCCTTTATCTAGACATCTAGTAGCAATATGCCCAACCTTGCCACACCTGAAACATTTAAGAGGTAAGATACCTTTATACTTATCAGTTCCTTTCTTCAGCCTCCTTACAAAGTTTTCTTCTGCTTCATTTGTACTTTCATCGTCTTGATCTTCATCACCCACTATTTATTTGAAAGTAGATTTAGATCTTAGATCTGGGTTTTTCCTTTCTAAAATTACTCATTTGAATTGCACTTAGAGTGCTAAACAATTTTTATCTAGTGAAATTTTTTAGATCAAAAGTTTTTTCAATTGTTGAGACCTTGTCACTATAGCTTTTCGGTAAAGTCCTTAAAATATTTTCTATCGCATCCTTATCATCCAGAGTGCTTGCAAGATTTATGATCTCATTCACAAAATCATTAATAATTTTAAAGTACCTTTTATGTCTTCTCCTTCTTCCATCCTTAAGTTCTCATATCTACCTTTAGTAGCCTACATCTTAGCTAGTTTAACTCTATCATTTCCTTCATAAATATTTTTGTTTTTCCAAGACTTCATGAGAAGACTCTAATGCAACAATCATTGGCAATTAATATTAAGATGATGCACTAAATATAGCATACCTTTCTCTTTAATTTTATTTATAGGAATCAATCTCATCCAAAGTAGTAGGTCCATTTTTCAATGCCATATATTTGTTCTCCATAGTTTTCCAAGTCTTGTAACTTAAATAAATCAATTATCCCCTCATCTTAACTTTCCAGAATCCATATTCGGATCCATCAAAGGTAGGAATAATCAATTTAGCGTCATTGGATCTCTTGGAGCGGTTAGGTTCACTATCTAGGAACCAAAGCTCTGATACCAATTATTGAAGGTCTCAGACAACTAAGAGGGGGGTGAGTCAATTGTCAAATATTTTTTTTATCTTTCAAAAATCTTGAATACTTTTTCAGTTAATCAAATCAAATGTAAACATGAAATAGAAAACACATGAAACATACACAATGAACACCATATTTTTACATGGAAAACATGATGTGGGAAAATTAATGGAGAATGTTAACTCTCATGAATAAAACATTGGTTAAGGTGATTTTTACAATGGGTGGCTCACTGCCAGAATGTTCACTGCCTAGAAGGGTTCACTCCCCTGAGAAAGAAGAGAGAAAAATGAAATCCACCACTTAAGTGCATCTGTTGGAAGAAACCCTTGGCTCACTTACTTCAGTGTCTAACAACAATAATACCTTCTCTTCTCAGAACTCCTCTTCACACTTCCACCAAACTTTCACACTATATCTGACAGATCTTATCCTCAATAACCTCTCACAAATCCATCACAAAAAACCTCTTACTTATACTAAATTTAAATTACCAAGTTGTCCAACATAGTTTTGAAATAGGTCCAAACCAAACATTCTCATAGTGGGAAAGAATGAATAGTGGACCACACCACACACACTGCCTTGAACAAATAACATGTTACTCAAATGCCATAGTAACTAGAGCATAATAATATATAACACATTAGAAATTATGCCTCCAGACCAAATCAACATGATCCAAATTAGGAAAAAAAACTAAACCATACTGCCACAAACCATATTTTGGAAAACAAAGAATTATGCACCATTGTTAAACATGAACATCACATAATACACCACTAGAACACATTTTCTTGAGCATCATCCTTCTGGAAAACTAGTCTTCAGACCAAAAAAACCTCAAAATAAAATCAAAAAAATAGAAATATTAATCACAATACCATCCACAAAAGTAGTATCTTTCCATAAATGATAACCATATTGATACATCAGTAACATCGACAATTTTACATCAAATACAACTATACAAAAAACTACAAAAGCATCAATATCATTAGTTGTCCAATATCAACACTGCAACCTCATAAACTATACAACATAAAATCTCCATAGCATCAGCACTGCAACATCAGCAACCAACTCCTCCTATTTATAGACATAATGCATATACAAAAAATAGAAGATTTTAGATACATATAGAAGAATGTCAAGACAGGTTTAGTTCCTTTATCACCTTGCACCAATGGAGAAACAAGGGTCATAAGAAGAGAGCTATAACAAAAATAAAAGAACAAGCAAAAAATCATGAGGAAAGCACATTACAAACAAGCAGACACACAAAAGAACCAACAACACATGAGGAGTTATTCAAGCTTATCATCAACCTCCCTAAATTGTCAAACATTACTTAGGGAAGGTGTAAAATATGCAAGATAATTAACATAAATTATGGTAGATGGATCTATTATGAGTTTCAAACAAGGACCATGCTCTAATTATGTGTCACTTTTCCCTTCACAAAGAGTTAGGTTAATTCTTTATAAAGTCTTAAAGAAATCTCATGATTGATATCAATTACCTCATGCATATCATCATAATCATTAGGACCAACATTATTCACTTAAACATAGTTAGCATCAATAACATTATCATCTATATCATCATCTAAATTAATACAAAAAGAACAATTATCATGGTTAGACAACTTAATTTTCTTACGATTTTATTCCTCCCTTGGGTTGGTCATAGATTTTCAAATGGTATCAAATCAAGATGAGGTGTTTTAGGGGAGAAAATGGTTTGGGAAGAAAATCCACATTTCTTGGCACAATTTCTGTGGATGTGAACACAAACTCTGCAGTTTCTTTTTTTTCTTGAGTTTAGGATCAAAAAATATGGGCTCCTTTTCTTTCTTTGCAGGAGGAGGAACTGAAGGAACCTTACTAGGCTAAAAATATAGAGGATGGTGGATGTTTGTATGAGATAGGAGGTGTAACTAAAGCATAAATAGGAGGAATGGAAGGTGTGGGAATGAGTCTAGGTCTAGGATGAAGGGATGGAATATCATTAGGCTTTCTCAACTTGGAAATAATTTCAACTTTGAATTACAACTAGGATAGGACATAATGTCTTCTCAAGGTTGCAATAATTAAGGTATTTGAGGGCAATAGAATTTAAGGGTAAATTTTCCACAACTTGTTAAATTCTTCCAAAGGCTATGATTGATCATGATAATTTCTCCATCATAGGGAAACTTTAAACACCTAAAGATTATAGAGGGAATAGCTTATATAGAAGAAATACAAGGGTTTCCTAGCCTAACTTGGAATTGATCCAAAGTAGGGATAATAGAAAAGATGATGTGTAAGAATTTATTACCAAATTATATAGGAAGGGTAATAGAACCTATGGTTGGACAAGAGAAACCATCATGCACCTTAATAATTGTTGTTAATCAGGATTGCACCTATAGAAAGATATGGAATCTAGATATCTTGTTGGAACATGGAAACACTCTAAGGATGTGAGTATTATATGGCAAGAGTGAATCTCTAGGATTAAAAGCTTCATTCCTTAATGGTACTCCCATATACTAAATCTTAACGAGGAAAGGATAAGAAAGAAATTTCTTATGAAATGAATATCTAAGACCTAAAAGGTGATACACCAAATGAATAACGTGACTTGCAGCTAACAAAATCAACCAAAAAATCATCTAAAGATACTCTAACACTCACAATCTCAATCAAATATATTATTAAAATTAGATTCTTATGACAAGTCCTGGTACTATCATGCCTTGAAAGGAAAACAAGATTATTTTCTCAATTTATAGCACAAAAAATGGAGGACACAATCAAAGAAGTGCACAAATATATATATCAAATCTTGCATCTAACAATAAAAGAGCTTGATTAAATGAAGGTGAGAACACAACACTTTGATCAAAATACCCACAATAATGATCAACACAATAATAACTGAGAAGGAACTTGTATCTCTATAAAAATGATGATGGAAAAATTTGATATTATATGTGCTCAATACAACCTGCCAAAATTTGCAATGTGCAAAAAGTTTTCCAAAAGAGAGAACCCTCAAAAATAAGGTGAAAAAACAAGATATAGACCAATAATCGAGAAGGGTTGGATAGAAGATAAAAATAAGGAGAGAGAGAGAGAGAGAGAGAGAGAGAGAGAGAGAGAGAGAGAGAAAGCTTTTGGAAACATGTAGTTGACTACCTAAAAATATCCCCATATGTACTCTCCACCAATGAGAATCTATAAACTGAAGTCCAACTACTCATAACTAATCAAAACACTCCTCAAATCATGTAAAATCCTTTGGGTTGGATTTTCAAGGAAGAACCATGAAAATACAGTGTAACAATGACTAACCGAAACTTAACTGTCTCAAAAAGGTTCCCAAGTTGATGTGCACCCTCTAACTATTTTTGAATACCAATATCTAACCCAAGAAGCCCTCAAGCCATGCAAAAAATAAAATTCCCCCTTTAGTCCAAAAAAAACTCTCCAGATTTACCTTCGCACGCAATCTTTTCAAAAACCCATATTACTTCAATATTATTGCATTCTTATTAATTTAGTATTTATTAAATAGTTTATAAGGAAACTATTTAATAAATACTAATTTACTTATGATTTAATGTAAAATAATAATAATAATAAATAATTATACATTTTACTATTTTTTATTTTTTTATTATTTTTATCAATAAAAGGCCTAAACCAAAGTTTTGTATTAAAATTTATAAAGATACATTGTCTCCATTCACTGCGGGCACTGGTAGGAAAGAACGAACAAGAAAACCTCCAGTCTAGCTCTGGACCAAGGTCCAGAATAAGTCTTATGTTCTAATTTACCAAATAAAATAGAAGGAGGTATTCCTCCTTTTACAAATTGATCCCTTGCTAGGGATTTACCACATCCTAGCTATCCTTAACTATACATAGAATTTTTTCAGAATTTATGAACCCTCTTTCACCCTACTACTACATTTTGGGAAGTCTTACATATCATTCATTATCCCTTCTCTTCTGAATAAATTTTTTCCTGTACCTACACATACATCACTTCCAGCAAACAACTATATCTACTTGGTTTATTAATAATATGTTATATCTTGAATAAAACTCCATTATATACCATCAAAATACAGTTACATGCATTCCTATATAATTTACTTATGTCGATCATAATGAAATTTTATCATTGTTATTCCTATTTTCTTTGAGCTAGAAACACATAATCATTCGCCTAAGCAAAGGATTGCTAAATTACTATATTCATAGTTAAACAGAATGTAGTCTTTAAATTAATACAATTCGCCCATAGATTTTTATTAATATTTATTAATTAGTAATACCTTAATAAATATTAATATAATGTGCTACATGCATGATAAAATTATACTCATGCTTTCTTTTACAAAAATATTATAAGGCATAATGCCTTTGATCATACATGATAGCTAATTAGAGTTTGGGAACCCTAAAAATATTATTTCATTTTTTCATTTACTTTGCATCTGGAACTTCTAGCTACCGAACTATGCATGGAAGAACTAGGATTCAAGTGGAGAAAACATGAAGGTCTCTTTGTAAATCACGGTTTTGAAAGGTAGGCTTGGAATTCTATTCACTTCTCCTCTTCTTCATCTCTAAGTTGTGAAATTTTCTCTGAACACTTGGTGGTCAAGAGTTTTTAATATTAATTTGAAACCCTTATGTTGACTACAACACATTATTGGAGTTTGGTGCATACACTAAAACGATTAATTTGTTGTTTGAAGAGAAAGTGAGGATTTTATCTCCGATTTCTAACGAAATATTTCATTGGTCCTTGCATATTTTTATAAAGACATGAGGATTTTTTATTTCCTAATTTTGAAACCACAATATATTCTCTCCTTATTTTGAGGTTTTGTCATGGACTCTCTATGTTTTTATGGCCATTAGGGTTGGATTTGTACTCTGAGCCATGACTCTTGAGTTCAAATCATACATAATGAACAAAAAAAATAGCATCAATTTCTATAGACATTTATCTGTTGTGTAGTCGTGGCTCATTCAAGCATTTCATTGATTCTGGATGTTGAGGGTTTCTAACTTTTGTTGTTTTCAGAAAACCTCAGCAAGTAAAAGGAATTGTGGTCATTTTCATAGGATGTGAGCTCTGTATCTAACATCTTACCATGTATTTCAAATCACAAATCACCTTATGTAACCCATCTCATAAATATTTCATTGTCCCTTATGCATATCTCTCAAAACTGAGGCATGGGGATATTATGCTCATTAGTCTTTATGTTAGAATAACTAAGAGTGGGAGGTGAATCAGTGGCCTCAAAAATTAATCCAATAATCCAACCAAAACTTATATCAAAAATATAATACCTTCAGTTATCTTTCAGTCCTACAAGATGTATGCCTTATGTAATTCTAACATATATATAGCTCGGTGAATATAATGTTTATCTTTTTCTTGCCTTTACGAAGTAGCAGCAATTAAACTCGGTGTTTACCGACCAATCCTATTTTAGTAATGTGTAAAAAAAAACATCAGAGCAATGAACCATATACACATTTGACACATGGATTTTTAACATGGAAACCATGTTAAGGGAAAAACCGCTTGGGACTGGTAACCCAAAATTTTCACTCTTCTAAAGTGAGCTCGGTGAAGAACCAACCCTGTTAAAGGTTAAAAACACACTGTTAAGTGTGACCTTGTTAGAGGATTCAAAACTAACAGTTTTTCATTTGACCTAGCATTCACTATGCTGTCAACATGAAAATCTTTTGATACTCTTGAGTATCTCAATACAATAAGGATGGTTAAATCCTACTCGGTTAAGAGATTTTTTGAATCAATGGTTAAACTGAAACAGTAAATGATCTATTCAATAATACAAGTTTAACTTGCAGATTTTCAGATCTATTGTAATTCCATAATACCTCTCTGATCAATTTTCTCTTCAATTCCTTTTCTCCCCTTCTCTCTTCTTTCTACTTGGTGAATCCTCTTGCTTCTTTGTTGCTCGGTGTCTGCAAAATTTATTTGGCTCTGTTCTTCAGCCTGTATGATCAGATCTGCATGAAGACTTCTATCTTCACCAAAATTATATTCAAAATTCCTCCCTTCATAATGAATTACTTGTCTCTTTATATAGACATTATTTCACCGTTCAATCTCCTTGTCTTTCTTGTTCTTGACGTAGATTTCTTCTTGATCCGCAAATCTCGGCATGCATTTCTTTAATATTTAAAGATTTTCTTTAGTTTTATTCCATAGATTTCTCCTTGAAAACTGTGAATAAAAATAGCTTTAAATCTTCTTCTTATCCTTAGTTCAACTGGTCAATAAGAATAAAACAATCAATCAATTAACTCTATATTTAGCTCCTGCCAGCTAAGTGTTTTTTCATTTTCTAACTCCAGTTCTGATCAGTGATCAACTCTTAGTTTTCTTAGTCATTAACTCTAGTTGTCCTCGGGCATCAACTTCAGTTCTTCTTGGTGACCACTTTAGTTATGCTCGGTGTTGCGGTGCTCGGTATACACTGTGAACTACTCAGGGTTCTCTATCCATCGGTGTGCACTGTCTACCGGTGTTTATTGTCACTCGGTGTACACTAGATTTTTATGTTTATCGATAACATAAACTTTATCTCTCTGGTTTCTTGAAGTCTATGACATTATGTATATGATCACCAATCATATTATATCAAGTTGACATCAATGAAAATACAATACATTAACTAATTTAATGTCTTTCACTTACTTTCTGCAGCTCGGTGATCATCAAATCATCTTCAAACATTCAATCAGTTATATTTCATCAATTTATCTCTGGTTTTTGTGATTTTGTTATGCCACTATAACAAAACCCATACCATCATGACTTAAATATGATCAAACATTTAGGCTCTTTATACATTTAAGTTTATAGATTTTTTACCAAATTTGTACTCTCTTATTTGCTATAAGGTGATGGTTCCTTCAATGTGCATGATGATACCATGATCTTGATCATTCGTGATATTATGACAGTGTTTCTCACCATTTTTTTATTGTTAATTTTTCATTCACATGAACATTCTGTACTAGATAATAGTGAACCTCTTAACTGTAATGGATAATAATTTAATCTTATAATTTGCATGAAATGATGTATGTTCCTCTTTGTGGTATATTTGCATACTTGGTCTTGACACATGACACTTTGTACTCTCTTTATCATTATTGTTTCAATTTATCAATTTATTTTGGTCACTGTTTGATCTGATAAGAAAACAACATGTATTGTCTATGATATTCCTTCCCTTGGATGTTGGTTTTATCTCTATGCTTTTGTGTCATGATACTCTAGCCTCTTTATACTAGCTCAAAAACACCTGACTCTTTCATTTACCATTTATGGTCTGGTAGATCTTATTATGTCATTGATTAGTAAGGATCTCATCTTTTATCTTGCTCTGATTGTCATCTTTGTGCATTGTCATTTTCTTTTCTTTATATAACTTTACTACACTGTAACTAAAGTAACATCATTAATTCCCAATTGTTTTTATGCTCTCCATGTATGAAGATTTCATATTTCCTCTGAAATGGTGCACATGAAAACATTGTTATTTATTTTAAATGAGGAATTATCCATGCTTCTTTTATCATTACTTTATTCTATTTTGTTTCAAATGATCATCATTGTCTGCATTGTCTATTATGAAAATATCTAGTACTTGATCTGAACTCCCTTTGAATTATGGTTTAATGATTCTAATGTCAATTTTATATGTTGTTATATCTGATTCTTAAAATAATAGTGATGAATCTCATTTTCATGAAATCACCATCTTTGTTCTCATTTGATACTTTGTTAATGTTGTAACATTAGTACCATGCTACTGTACTCATATACCACCTTATCCCATGAAATGTTTGATTGCCACTATAGCATATGATTTTGTACTTATTCTCATAATCACCAAGCATGTCACTGTATTGTGGGCTTGTGTACATCATGTGATTGACATATTATTCATGCCATTCAATGCTCTCATACATTTCTTGATACGGTTGTTCTTCTCAATGCTTTTCTAATGACTCATTTCTGAATGTATCTTTTAATATATTCACTATAAGAAAAGTGAACATCTCTCTTTGTTGTTCTGAAATATTGTTACTCTATACTTCCATATAGATTTTAAATATGTGAAGGCTTTCAGTAAAAAAAATTCCTATCTCAACATGTAGGATGTATATGCTTTTACCATTGTTGAGATTACATTTATAGTTTATGTCACTTCTTCATGACTGGTAATGAACCAATTGATATATATTCATTTATTCACTCTCTTTAGATGACTGTAATAGAAATCAGGTGACCATCACTGTGTAATACTTGTCAATTTTTTTCTTTGAAATTGTACCTTCTACATCTATGAAGGCACACCTGATGATCATGATCTCAAATTATATCAAATTTGAAAATGAATGATGTATTGTTGACTTGATGAATATATAATCTTTTTTTTTGTTTACATTCTTGTCCCCTTGTGATATTCTTGAATATCCCTCACCTGTGGAAGTGTGTCAACTTTCATGAAATATGACTGTACATTACTTCTTGACTGACATGTCTCAGTTGGCATGTATCAAAATTGGCAATGATGTACTTTCCTATTAATTTTTTGATCTTCCTTTCTAATATATTCCAATATAGTTGTTTAATTCTTTTTATCTAAGGAATTGGGTATCACTTTCATCATTGCTCTTATTTTTCTTGATTTTTTTATGCTGACATTGATTTCTATATTGACATCTTGAAATGATTGTTCACACTACTCCTGCATTGTTGCTCATATAGTTCTGAAGTTGCATGGTTTGACATTTTTCCTTATATTTTTCTTCATATAAATGATGTCCTTATATTTACTTTAAATAATCATATTCTGTGTATTCTCTGATTTTTCCTCTTTTTACTTGCAAAACTTGTAGGTTCCTTTCATTAATCTTGTAGCATCAAACTTGGCTTTGTAGTAGTATTGTCATTCTAATTTACCTCATGGTGGCCTTTTCTGACATTAGTGATATATTTTGTACTATAATATACCCTATAGCAGGTTATCCCTTTTTATTACCTTTTGATGCATTAATAGCTCTGCTCCTTTAATGGTTTTCATTGTTATCTTGTGCTGGTTTTTTAAGCTAATTGTGTTCATATAGTCAAACTGGAAGGTTTCTTGATATGAATTCATGTCCCTTCAACAATTTATTTTCACTGTGTGACTCTTTCATGTTGTAGTAACTTTCACCAAAAGGTTTCACATCAAAGTGGCATGTTCCTTTAATGGTTGTCATTAATGCCCTCATGTACCTACACATGAAAAAATTATTAATTTAAATATCGGGTCCAACTTCTCTCTTCAGTGAGCTTATCTAATTTTCTATATTGCATGTCACTGAGTGTATGGAAGTCAACTTCTTGAGATAGGGATTAGGTCCTCCATTGCTCGGTCTTTGGACTGACACCATTTTCAGACCCTTGCAGGTGCACTGAAGACATGGCGACAACTCTCAAAAGCTAGTTTATTCAAACTCCAGAATAATATATTATTCCCTTAGGTAATGGAAGATCTTTCCCTTTTCTCTATTCTTCACTTTTGTACTTGCATCTCTTTTTTTATCATTTGTTTTTATAGCTACTCCACGACTTGTGTGAATTCATTTATGTACTTTCTTTTATGTCAAAAGAACTTGTAATTTGCAAACACATGCTTAGTATTTAATTTTTTCAACACATTTGCAAAATGAATATAAAATCCTCTTAAAACTGCATTTTATTTTTTACTATGGAATTTTCTCTTCTGCATTTCTTTAGCTCAACAAAAAACTAATAATGAAACCAAAATATGTACCTTATCTTGTCAAATGCAATCATCTCTACCTATTTTGAGTTGTAGTTGAAAAATAGGTAATATTTTTGGCGACCTCTCTAGGGAATTTGACTTATAACACAAAATATACCATCTTCCTTCTATAAATCCATTTGGAACATATTTAACTCTAAACTTAGAAAACTGAAACCTTGTCCAAACCAAAATTGGAAAATACACTAGTGAAATTGAAACATGCCAAACCAAACCGCAAAACTTAAAAAAGTTTAAGCTAATGAAATATATTAGCATTGTGTGTGGCTTATGCATATGATATGAAATAGAGGGCATCCCAACTCATGTTTCTTATTATGGTTCTACTCTTCACACATTATGGTATATTTCACCCGCTTAGCCTCTTTTCAGTTACACTCTACTGAAACTGAAACTCAAACCAGAATGATGAAAAATAAAAAGGGAACTCTGATGTAAGTCACTACCATTGAATGAATGAGTCAGTTATGATTTAGTATAGTGGGTGTTAACTCATGTTGTGTCTAATGGGTTACTTTTCATTCAATTGTGTTCGGGTATTGTTGTGTTCTTTTATTGCTGCTAACAAACCGAAAACAACTAGCTGAAATAGGTGTAAATTTTAGAAACTCGTTGTTAGATTTTATTGTAATGACATGGATAGGATTTTTATGATATGAGGTAGATGAATGTTTTCCATGCCTTATGTTATCGATATCCCTTTAATGTCATTATGATATAGTTCATTAATGACTTTTTCAATTCTTCACCTCCAATTGAGACCAAAAGACTAAAAAAACTAACTGAACAATGTGCAATCTACACTTGAAGGAATCTAAAAATTAACTGAAAGAAAACTAACTAAATGTGCAAAGCACTTATTTCTGATCTAATTATACCTCAAAATTAGTTCTTGAGGTGCATCCCACTAACCAAGATTGACAACTCCTCTCCTTCCAAGGTAGATAACCCAAAAGCATTATGTGGCTTGCAACTTGTCACAATGAAAGGCATGTGCTACATAGCATAAAATTTTGTATGTTTTCTAGGTCTTCTCTTTAATTCATCCCATTTCAAAATAATGTCTCCTTCCTTGAACACTCTAGGAGATGTTTTTTATCAAACTTTCTCTTTATTTGAGCTTGGTGGTGCTCAATATTCTTCATAGCATCCCTTCTTACTTCTTCTAACTCAATCATCTGAGCTAGTCTTATTGCCATAGGTTCTTCATCAACCATATCCATCTGACTCACCAAATCAAGTGCTGGAAATTCAATTGATATATGAAGCTTTGTTTCTTTTCCATAAACTAGTGCATAATGAGACATACATATTGACCTTTTAGGATTTATCTGATCAGCCCAGAGTATTGATTTCAACCTTGTGTGCCAAGCTCTCTGATTTCCTTCCATAGTATGCTTGATAATCTGAATCATATTCTTATTGGTGGATTTTAATTTCACATTACCCTACGGGTAATGACTTGGTAATGTATTCAAAAAATACCATTACTAACAACTCATTCTGATATCCTAATACTTTTTAATTCTAGTGTATTATTTGAAATGATTCAATCTAGAACTCCAAACCTTCAAATTAGATCATCATAATAATTCAAAATAGCAGTATCATTTGCTTCTTTTAAATATACAGCTCCGGTCCATTTGGTAAAATAATCAATTGTTATTAATACCCACTTATGACCAACACTTGAAGGTGGGTTTATGACTCCAATAAAGTCCAAACCCCACTTCATGAATGGTTGTTCTACCTGAATTGGTTGTAATGGAAGAGCTGCAATCTTTTCCTTTCCTACAAATACAACACATTCTTTGTATTTTCTAACCCAATCATGTGATTCCTTAAATAGGTTGGGCCAATAATAACCCACTTTCATCACCTTGAAAATTGTAGCTCTTTGTGAGAAGTGGCCTCTAGCTGGCACTTGATGAAAATTATACAAAATTCTATCAACCTGGTATGTTTTAATACATCTTAGAAAAACACCATGGAAATATCTCCTAAAAAGGATTCCATCTTAGAAAAGAAAAGGAATTGATTGCAAACAATAATACCTTATCTTATCTCTATCTAAACTAGTAGGGAATCGAACTGTAAGAAACAAATTGTTTGTGTCATAAACCCCTATCATATTTTGAGTTTTGAATAGCAACTTGTGGCTGAACTTGGAGGGCTAAAACAACCTCCTTTTCCTCTTTTTCAACATTGTCCCAATTTCTAGCAAGTTGTTCACATAATTCTTTACCTCTTACAAGATTGGTAACCTTTATTTCAACAGCATATTCTGTAACCTTGGTTACCCAACCAGCTCTATTGGTATTCAGATCTTTATTTAGTGAAAATTCCTTCATAGAAGGATGTGCAACCAGTAATTCAATTTTTTTATTAAATAGAATATGTCTAAAATATTTCAAGCTCATAATAACAGTTAAAATGTTTTTTTCTACGAATGAAAAATTTAGTTCATAATCGTTCATTCCTTGGTTGAAAAATGCCAATGGTTGTTCCAAACCTTTAGTGTTTTGTTGGACAAACATTGTTGCAACATCATTAATATTTCTGTATGTATTTAAAAAAAATTTGAAAAATCAGGATTTAATAATGTTGGAGCAGAAGTTAATGTCTCCTTAATTAATTCAAAACTCCTTTTACCATCTTTCATCCAAATGAAAACAATATTCTTTTAAGCATGGTAGTCAAAGGCATTAATAACTCAACTATGTCAGGAATGAACCTTCTAACAAAATTAATCCTCCCTAAGAAACTTTGAAGACCTTTCTTATGTGCAAGTAATGACAAAGCTAGAATTGAACTCGCCCTTTTAGGATCAATGGTGATTCCTTCTTTGGACACAATGAAACCCAATAATTTTCCCTTGTGAATAGCAATGAGATGCCAAATTCCCTACATCTTTCAAAGATCTTTTTCAAATGCATTAAATGATCATTTGAATTCTTTGTAAAAATAGTTATGTCATCTAAATATACCAGCACAATTTTGTACATTAGATCTTCAAATTCCATGTCCATGGCCTTTTGAAAAGTAGCACCAACATTGGACAACACACATGGCATCTTTTGATAAGCCATTGTACCCCATTTAGTTGTAAAATTTGTCTTATACCTATCCTTTTCCTTAACAAGAATATGATTATAACCTAAAAAATCATCTAGCAGTGAAAACCATTTAAAACCTGAAACTACTTACAAAATATTCTTCATGGATATCTATTCTTAAATGCTACTCTATTGAGATCACAAAAGTCAACACACAACCTGATTTCCCCATTTTTCTTTCTAATTGGTACAATATTAGACACCCATGAGGTGTGCTTTATAGGAAATATTATGATGCTCTCAATCATCTTATTCAAGTCTTTAATCATGAGGGGTTCTAACTTAGGATTAATTGGTCTTTGTTTTTTTTGATGGGTTTTGCATTGGGCTCAAGCTCTATAGTATGTTGGTCTATACTAGGGTAAAAACCTTCAAATTAGAATAATCACAAGCAAATATATCACTAAATTCTTGACAAAGAAGCACAAAAGCTTGTCTTTCTTCAGGGGTGCATACCTTTCCAATTTTTAGCAACTTGTCTTTATAAATCTCAATGTTCTCGTAGTGATCTTCCTATCTACAAGTTGGCCTTCTCCTTCCTTACCTATTCATCAATATTAAAAATGGATTCCAAGGTTACTAGATAATTTGGAAGCTTGTTAGTTTTAATTGAATAATTTGGTCCTCATATTGTTGATTTAATTTATACTTATTAGTGTTAGAAAACTCAGCCTCTTCTCTTACAGAATTTACAATTTTCTAGTCTAAATCAAAAACTTTCCAATTATCAACATTATTAGGTATGGAAGACCTAATGATAACCTTAACATATTGATGTCCCCTATTATCACTTATTTCTAAAGGTATGTCATACTAAGCACCTATGGCTTCTAGCCTATCAACATGCTTATTTTTATTTATGGGTATGGACAGCAAATTAAAAGCATGAAAATTGTCAATAAGGTCGCATAATCTATGCTTATAACACTTCAAAATTTTGTTTTTTTGTGGTGTGGATGCCTCTTACCTGATTCACAATGAATTCAAAGTCTCTGAATACCTATAAACAACCAACACCTATTTTATGTGCCCATTGAAGACCCTGAAATAAAGCTTCATACTCAGTTGTATTGATAGTATGACTAAATGTAAATCTTAAAGAACAGTAATACTTGTCATCAAAAGGTGAAACCAACATACAACCACCCCCTACACCAACCTTACTACGTGAACCATAAAAAAATAGCTTACAAACACCATTATCTTACTTATCTAATTGCTTATCTGCACTTTTTATAATATTTGGTAAGAAATCAGTAGGTTCATGAATCATATAATTACCTAAATTGACCTCTTCCAGTTGTTCTTCTTGACCAATAATATGGTTTTCATCTGCCCACTCATCTAGGAGGATATTTGGGATATCTCTTATTTTCTTTCCTTATTGAAAGGCAGCAAGGACTTCTTGATAAAAAAGGACAACTCTTGAAGCATTAAAATATTGAGGTAGCTTAATAACATAGATATCTTGAGGGAATAAAAAATTGGGGCATGCATGCAAAGTTAAATCTAAATTTGCGATAACTCCAAGAGTATCAATAGCAATCCCATCTAGTTGTACTAACCCCTTCTCCATTGTCTCATACTCTAATCCCAATTTACAATCTGCTTGGGCATTACATAACCAATAGCACCCAAATCAATCATGCAATTATGTACTAGGTGTTGTCCTATAATTATGGATACATAGAAAGGTAGTGGTTTGACTAGATTAGGCTAGTGTTGATTGCTCTTAGTGTTAGAAACCAACAAAACTTTAGGAATTTTATAGTCCAACACCTCATTAGACAAGGTAAGAATTTTTAAGGCTTCCTACAAACATATCTTTATGTCTAGGAAGGACCCAAATATCCCACATAGACACAAGAACATGTGTCTTGTTTAAATCATCAACAATATTGAAGTTGTTGGTACTAACCTTGTGTTTTACTTTTGGAATAACATCTTCCTTTTTCACTTGAACTTGTTAAACTAGTGCTTTTTGGGCTTGTACATGTTGTAATGGCTGAGATCTACGAAAAATTTGAACCTTTTGAGTATTAGAAGGCCATGCTTGACCTTGGACACTAGTATTTTGCTGATTTTTACTTTTATCAGCTTGCTGATTTTCATTTGTAGCTTTGGCTTTGGACCTTGTGCTGGATGTCGCAGGTCTCCACACTTTATTTTGATCAATATTAATAGTTACAACTTCCTCTTCATGAAAATTCAACAAGGTAATTTTAGAATTACCTTGTTGCTTTTGAATATTATGTTGTTCATTCCCTTCTTGAGGAACATTTGGTGTTTTGCCTCATTATTCTGAAGCACATAAGCATGCCTAGCTTCTAGGGACTTGGAACAATTTCCTCAATAATGTTGTTGATCACATTTAAAATGCCACTCCTCATCTTGAGAAATATTATTTTGAGCTGGAGGGACTGGTACTATCTCTTTTGAAGTACTCAGAATCAAAGGATTGTAAGGTTGACTTGTCCTTTGAGTGAAACCTCTACATTGACCTATTGGCACTCTAATTGTTAAGCCTATTATGGTGGTATTACGCTTGAAATGGCCTATTTTGTTGATTATTTTTCTTGTCCAAGCTGGTAATTTTATTACCATAAGTCTACAATGTTCTTAGCATACTTTCATTTTGTTCCTTAAGCTCTTGATTCTGCTCCTTAAGCTCTCGGTATGGGTGTGTAGAAATGTGTTCTTGGGCTACAACCTGAGTATTAAATGTTGGAAATGTTGGAACAACAGTTGCAACATGTGGAACAACTTGTGTACTTCATTGAATTTCTAAAAAATAAGGCATAGCATGTCTGGGGGAAAACTTACTAGATTGTATCAAGTTATTTTCTTCCCTTATAGAAATGTCAAAGGAAGTTGGTAGGGTACGTCCTCCCATAGACTGAATATGTACTGATATGTCACTATTGAAAGCCTTAAATTAAAAGGAGAAGGCATCATCATTTGAAGGCTTTACCGAAAATGGGATTCTATCTCATGTCTTCTAAAACCATAAGTTAAAATCTGAAATATATTTATTATATTGTCTCTTTATAGTGGTTAATTTCTCAACCAGTGAAAAATGATCTGATTTGTCTTCAAATTGATGATTTAATTGTCCACCTAGATCATCCTACATAGCTATGGAATTAATTGGTAGCCCTATGAACCATATTAAGGTCTTTCCCTTCAATGAAGCTTCCAATAGCTTCAAAGCCACATCTTGTTCAGTAACTTGATGAAAATCACATAAGGTGGCCACATCTTTGATATTCTCAATAACTGACACATTATTTTCCCCTGTAAAAAATGCAAGACTTTTTAGAGCAGCAGTTGGAATATCATGATGTTGTTGAATATTCAGAGAACTCCCTTAATTAAAAGCCACAAAAATGCAAATTGTGAGCCACTGGTGGTGGTACTTGTAAAACTTGATTAATTATAGTTGGTTGTTGTAAAACTTTATTAATTATAGATAGTTAACATTGAATAACCATTGGTATCTGAGTTGAGGCTACTAGAAATTGATTTTCAAACAATGGTAATTTTGAACCAGATTACTAGGAGCACCAGCACTATTAGGAAACTTGAAACTATTAGGAATTTTATCACTAAGATCCTCAAAACTCTCAAAAATAGGGTTACCAAAGGTTGTAACTGTAAGATCATATATAGAAGGTGCTTCTCTTGATGAATAATTTGTTATTCTTGATGACCTTCTTGCTGCCCTACCCTGTACTTTTTTTGGTTGAAGCTCGTGGTAATCAAATTTCTCTCTACTAGATCTTGTTTGCACCTTTCTCATATGAAAAATCACTAAATCTACTCAAAACCCAAGTAATCGAGTCACTAGGTGTTGGAAATAATACCTTGTTCAAGGCTAAAATCTCATGTCCACACCAAAACAATAGAAAAAATTATAACTTGAAAGAACTGAAGATCAATTTGTGTCCCACTGGGTGTGCTAAAAATTGTTTTCAATCAAGATTGTGCCTATAGCAAGATGTGGAATATAGCTATCATGTTATAATATGGAAACACTCTCAAACTATGGGTATCTTGGTGAGAGTGATTCTCTGGGATTACAAGGTTGGTTCCTTAATGGCACTCATCTATACTAAATCTAAATGAGGAAAGGGTAAGAAAGAAATTGCTAGTGAAATGAATAACTAAGACCTAATGGGTGATGCACCAAATGAATAACATGACTTTCAGCTAATAAACTCCATAAAAAATCCTCTAAAGATACTAAAACACTCACAATCTCACTCAGATATGTAAAAGACATTCTTATGACAAGTCCTACAAAAGGAAAACAAGATTGTTTTCTCAATTTCCAGCACAAAAAATTAAGGACACAATCACAGACTCTCACAAATATCTATCAAATCATGCATCTAACAATAAGAGAGTTTGATAAAATGAAGGTGAGAATACAACACTTTGATCAAAATACCCAAAATAATGCTCAACACATGAATAATTGAGAAGGAACCTATATCTCTATAAAAATAATGATGGAAAACTCTACTACAATATGTGCTCAATATAATCTGCCAAAATTTTCAATGTGCAAAAGGTTGGACAAAAGAGAGAACCCTCAAAAATGAGGTGAAAAAATAAGAAATGGACCAAGAATCAAGAAGGGTCAGATAGAAAGAAAAACAAGGAGAGACAGGGGTCAAACTATTGGACACATGTAGTTGACCACCTAAAAACACCCCATATGCACTCTACACCAATCAAAATCTGTAAACTGAAGTCCAACTTCTCAAATCTGATCAAAACCCTCCTCAAATCATGCAAAATCCTTTGGGTCATATTTTCAAGGAAAATTCACAAAAATAGGGTGTAACATTGAGTAACTAAAACTTAACTATCTCAAAAAGGTTCCCAAGTGGTGTATAACTGATGTGCACCCTCTAAATTTTGTGGAACTATCAATATCTCCTCTATGAAGCCCTCAAGCCATGCAAAAAACAAAAGGCCCCCTTTTGTCCAGAAAAACTCTCAAGATTTACCTCCGCATGCAATCTTTTCAAAAACCCATATTACTTCACTATTATTGTATTCTTATTAATTTAGTATTTATTAAATAGTTTAAGGAAACTATTTAATAAATACTAATTTACTTGTGATTTAATGCAATATAGTAATAAAAAATAATTACACATTTTATTAATATTTATTAAGTAGTAATACCTTAATAAATATTAATACATGTGTTACATGCATGATAAAATTACACTCGCAATCTCTTTTACAAAAAAAATATAAGGCATAAAGCCTTTTATCATACATGATAGCTAATAGGGCTTGGGAACCCTAAAAAGCTTATTTCAATTTGTCATTTACTTTGCATCTCAAAATTTTGGTCGTTAACCTGTGCATGGAAGAACTAGGGTTCAAGTGGAGAAAACATGGAATTCTCTATGTAAACCATGGTTTTGAAAGGTAGGCTTGGAGTTAGTTCTCTTCTCCTCTTCTTTATCTTTAAGTTGTGAGCTTTTCTTTGAACACTTGGTGGCTGAGAGTTTTATATATGAATTTGAAACCCTTATGTTGACTGTAGCACATTCTTGGCATTTTGTGCATACAGTGAAATGATTCATTTATTGTTTGAATAGAAACTGGGGGTTTAATCTCTATTTTTTAACTGAATATTGTATTATTCCTTGCATTTCATTATAAATCTATGATGGTTAATTTCCTGAGTTTGATACCATAATATATTCTCTCCTTATTTTGAGGTTTTGTCATGGACTCTGTATGTTTTTATGGTCATTGGGGCTGGATTTGTACTCTGAACCGTGACTCCTGAGTTTGAATCACAAATAATGAAAAAACAAAATAGCATCAATTTATATAGATATTGAGCTATTGTGTAGTTGTGGCCCATTCCTGCATTTCATTGATTATAGATGTTTAGGGTTTCTAACTTTTTTTTGTGTTTGAAAGCCCTCAGCTGGCAAAAGGAATTGTGGTCATTTTCATAGGTTGTGATCTCTATATATGACATCTTACCATGCATTTCATATCACAAATCACCTTATGTAACCCAACTCATAAATATTTTTTTGTCCTTTTATGCATAGCTCTCAAAATTGAGGCATGAGGACATTATGCTCATCAGTCTTTATCTCTAGTTTTTGTGATTCTTCTATGCCATTGTAACAAAACCCATACCATCATGACTTAAATATGATCAAACATTTAGGATCTATATACATTTAAGGCTGTAAATTTTTTACCAAATTTTGTACTTTGATTTTTGGTATAAGGTGATGGTTCCTTCAATGTGCATGTTGATACTGCGATCTTGATCATTCCTGAGATTATGAAAGTGTTTCTCACCATTGTTGGATTGTTAATTGTGCATTCACATGAACATTCCTTAGTGGTTAATAATGAACTTCTTGACTATGATCAGGAAGAATATGATCTTATAATTTGTTGGAAATGATGTTTATTCCTCTTTGTGGTATATTTGGATACTTGGCCTTGAAACATGACACTACATCCTCTCTTTATCATTATTGTTTAAATGTATCAATGTAGGTTGGTCATTGTTTGATCTAAAAAGAAAACAACATGTATTGTCTAAGATATTCCTTCCCTTAGATGTTGGTTTTATCTCTATGCTTTTGTGTCATGATACTCCAACCTCTTTATACTAGCTCAAAAACACCTCTCTTCTATTTACCATTTATTATCTTGTGGCTCTTATTTTTCATTTATCAGTAAGGACATCCTCTTTTTTCTTGGTCTGATTTCCATCTTTGTGCATTTTCATTTTCTTTTCTTGGAATGACTTTATTGCACTATAACTTTGGTATCATTAATTCCCGATTGTTGTTATGGTATCTGTGTATGATGATTTTATCTTTTCTCTAAAATGGTACAAATGAAAAAATTGTTCATTGTTTCAAATGAGGAATGATCCATGCTTTTGTTATCATTACTTTGTTTTCTTTTGTTTCAAATAATCATCATTGTATGCATTATCTGTTATGGAAAATATCTAGTACTTGATCTTAACTCCCTTTGAATTATGGTTTAATGATTCTAATGTTGATTAATCCTGTAGCATCGAAATTGGATTTGTAGTAGCATTTTCATTCTGATGTACCTCATGGTGACCTTTTCTGAGATCAGTGATATATTCTATACCATAATGTACCTTGTAGTAGGTTATCCTTTGTATTTCCTTTTGATGCATTAATAGCTCTACTCCTTTAATTGTTCTCACTATTTTCTTGCGCTAGTTTTTTAAGTTGATTGTGTTCATATAGTCAAACTGGAAGGTTTCATGACATGAAGTCATGTCCCTTCAACAATTTATTGTTACGGTCTGAATCTTTCATGTTGTAGTAACTTTGACCAAAATGTTACACATCAAAGTGGTATGTTCCTTTAATGGTTGTCACTAATGCACTCATGTACCTGCACATGAAACAAACTTATTAGTTTAAAATATCTTATCCAACTTCTTGTCTTCAGTGAGCTCTTATGATTTTCTATATTGCATGTCACTGAGTGTATGGAAGTAAACTTCTTGAGATAGGGATTAGGTCCTCCATTGCTTGGTCTTTGGACTGATGTCATTTTCACAACCTTGTAGGTGCACTGAAGACATGGAGACAACTCTCAGAAGTCAGTTGTTCTGAATTCAAGAACAATCTGGCATTCCCTCAGGCAATGGAAGATCTTTCCCTTTTCTCTATTCTTGAGTTTTGTGCTTGAATCCCTTTTTTTAGCATCTATTTTTATAGCTAATCCACGACTTGTGTGGTTTCATTTTTGTACTTTCTTTTATATCAAAGTAACTTGTAATTTGAAAACATGTGTTTAATATTTAATTTTTTTAACACATTTGCAAAATGAACGGAAAATCCTTTTAAATCTACATTTTATTTTCAATATAGCAGTTTATTTTTTGTGTTTCTTTAGTTCAACAAATAACTAACAATGAAACCAAAATATGTACCTTAGCTTGTCAAATGCAATTACCTCTACTTGTTTTGAGCTATAGGTGAAAAATAGGTAACAATCAGGACATCATATTTGTCATAAGTAACTTCATGAAATTTTATTTTGAAAATGTGTTCTTTAGTAATAACATTCACCATACACACATGATCAATAAGTTTTTCCATTAATATTTTCAGTAATGTATAGGGTTCCATCATTTTCCTTAATAGTTTCCTATTGTTGGCCACATGTAGCATCAACTTTCAAATTCGCACAGTTGGTAGGTTTGGTAATATTGGTGGAAGAGGAAGGTAATAGATTGGTTGGATCGACATCGCTCATAGAATGAGAAGGAAAAGTATTGGTATAGATTTCAAAAATTTATCTCATTTTTCATTGACACTCTAAATAGTTATAGTGTTAGAATCTTTAAGATCTTGGAAAAAATGTTTCGATCGGTGACACTTTTCAGTATCATGGTTGGGTTTATGATGATATTGGAAAAAGGCTTTAGGATCATAAAAAATTGTAAATGGTTTGGAAGGGTCAATTGTTTTTATGGGAAGAATTTTCAAAATATTATCATGAATAAAATTCAGCATAACATTATTCAAAGATTCTGAAAGAGGTGTAAAATTACAAGATAGTTTAAAAGTGGATGATGAAGGAGTCACACCTAATGTTATAGCTACCACTTATACATCAACATTGTTTGATGAATTATTAATCTTTCTGAATCTTTTGTTGTGTTTTTTAATAGTTTTTAATGATTTTTGAGTGGCATCATTCTTATCAATCGGATCCATTGAAGTGGATGACTCAAACTGGTTCACTTGAAGCTAATAATTATGAAGAACTGCACACAATTGGGTAAAAAAAGTAAACTTGAAAAACAATAACTCATCTCTAATGTATTTTCCAAATTAAAAAATAAAAATTCTTTGAACATCCATATCAAGCACAAGATAAGATATTTTATCATTAAAATGTTTTAATCTACTAATAAAATCAGCCACTTTTTCATTAACACCTTGTTTACAATTAATCAAATCAGTCAAAAAAATTTGAAGACTAAGGTTTTAAAATTGTTGAATGAAAGCATTAGCTAATTTCTAAGAAGTGTCAATGGAATGCAGAGGTAAAGAAAAAAACCATTGCAAGGCATTATCTCTAAATGTCTTAGAAAACAACTTATCCATAATTCTATGATCACTTAGGACATCAATACACAAGGTTTTAAATGTGTTCACATGAGTCAAGAGATCACCTTTTCAATTGTATGTCTCAAGTGAGGAATTTCCACTTATTGATGGATAATGGTATGAATGATATCTTGGAAAATTGGGAGCAATGTCACAATTTAGAATGTTGTATTTAGATTGAGTCATGGAAGTTATCTTTCTTGCAAAGGTGAAACACTTTGGGCTAGGTTATTAATGGTTGCTTCAGTGGATAGGTTGGTATTGGATAAGTTTGATAGTGAAGGATGTGTAATATTATGTGGAATAGATGGAGAATTGGAATATGAAAGTGGTAAATTGTGGTAAGTATGTATAGGAGATGGCTCACAAATTAATGGAACACTCGCGAAAGGAGGTGTGATAGGATTAGGACTTCTCTCAAGACTAACATGTGTGGGATTATTGTTTTGAATAGATGTAGCCATGATAGGTGGAGTATAGGTAGGCACATTAGGTAATAATTTTGGTATATGAATGGAGTTTGCAACATAATTAGTGGGATTAGAGAGATTGAGATCTTTAAAACAAATTTTCATAGGCATGATTTTATCATTCACAATATGAGATATACCACAAAAAATCCATACAATGTTCATCATTTTGGACCATCCTCCTCAACCTTTTAATCAAGGGGATCACCTTAGTATTTGAATGTTCTTGACCCATCCAATGTTCATTTTTTTCTAAATCATTGATAATATTTTCCACTTGGCATGTAGGGTTCAACTTTTCTTGAGAAGATTCCCTCAAGAGTCTTGGTTTGGGTTCACCTTGCCAGTCCCACTTGAGTTTTAGTAGAGTGATATTGTTCCCTCAATTGTTCTCCTACTTGGAAAACTAATTGGCTATGTGACACAAACTCAAGTTTCGAAGGTAATATCTTGTGCTTGAATTTAAGTTGAACTTGATTTAAATAAACCTTTACTAGATTATGTGGAGATATGCATTGGATCCTCTTCATGATCTCAATAAATAGATCATGAAATTCTTCCATTAAGATTCCATATCTGTCATGAGTATGGTAATTTACCAAGCAAACTCCCTTGATCTAATATGACAGCTATGGTAGCTAATTCTCCTTATCTTTTTTCTCCCAAGATTGAAAAGGATGAGGATCCTATGGTTGGGGTGCAGATAAGGAAGGATTTTTTCTAATTAGGCCTCATAATAACAATTGAAGAAAACTTTGGAGGATAGGCTAATTGATGTGACTTTTAATCAATTTGATGCTTTAGATGATTTAGTCCAAGAAGATGGAATTATAGTTGCGCTACCCTATAGTCCTAGGTATTTAAAAGTACTTTTTCCAAAGGATGGTGGGACTGATAATCAAAATTTTCCTTTAATGGATATGCAAGATGGGCATATGGATACAGATTTAACATCTCATATTCCTAAGGTTCCTTAACCAAGCACAACTCATATTCAAAGGGATGGCAGTAACATGGTTGATCTAGTTTCTCCTCCTATAAAATAGACTTTGGATCTTGGTAAGAATACTGGAGCTCCTTAAACCTTGGTTTTGTATCAAAAACCCTTTAAGAAGGGTCATCCAAAGAAATATTCAAGGGTAAGACATAAAATGGACAAGGTTAAGGAAGTTGAATGTGAGATATTGACAGATTAGGTCAGTGCATACCATTGATTCCCATTTCCCCCATTCTCATAGATGATTTTCATATCATAGAATGTAAGGGGTATGAGTAGCATCCCTATATAAAAGGCTATTCATGATTTGATTTACTCTAATTCTCTACATATTGTTCTTATTTAGGAAACCAAGTTGGCAATGGATGGTTTGTTAAATAGAGATCCTAGAATTTGGCCACATGGCTTGTGTCAGGGTGTTGGAACATATGGAAGCTTTGGGGGTGTTGTTTTTTTCTTGAATCCACAAAAGCTAATTCCTCTATTGTGGATTTTGAGACACTTTTCTATTTCAATGGTTGCTTCTATCCTAGACTCTAGTGAAAATTGTATTTTTTTATTAAGGTAACAACATAATTTTGAAGGGGGTCCAAACCCTTTACAATAGAAAGCAGAGAGAAAGCATTAAAGTGCCACCAAAAAACAACTACTACTACCAGAAATGACAGTTAAAAAATAGGGGCTCAACCCCAGATATAACAAATTTATTTTTAAACCCAAAAAGGGAGCACACAAAATAGGAAAACAACCAGCAGACAAAAGCAAAAAATACTCCAGCAAGTCAGTCACTCTAACGTCTTCAGAAACTCTTCAGACTCAGTCAGCTGAATCTACATGTTCAAGATTGAGTCCTTCAAGCTAGTAATATCTTTGGACTGGGGAGTGGTTTCAAGATTAGTGAAACTTGTATGTTCACTAATGTTTATGCTCCTATTGATCTCTTAGGTAAATCTCAACTCCGGTCTAACATCAAATTTGTTCATTCCTTGATGCCTCTTCTTCCTTAGATTATGGTTGGTGACTTTAATGCAATTTCTAGTTTGAAGGAGAAAAGATGAGGCCTAGCTAAGTTGGACCCCTCTGCTAATATTTTTAAATTTAATATTAATCTCTTGAACTTAATTTATGTGAAACCAAACAATTATATCTTCGCATGGAATAACAGAAGAAGTCGAGTAGAAGATATATCAAAGAGGGTAGGTAGCTTTCTTTTCTCTTACTATTGGATGACTGATAAGTGGATTAACAAATTGGAGATCTTGGATTGGTGAGGCTCTGATCACTAGAAAAACTTTATAGTTCTTCTTCATGAGTTTAACTACCCCTTTATTTAATTTTTATTTAATTCATTGCATTTTTCATCAAATAAAGAGCTTTAAGTGGGGATTTTTATTTATTTAAATAAAAGAGGGGTTTTCTTTATAATTAAATAAATTAGAAGAATTTTATTTAATTAAAAGGGAGGAATTGAATTTAATTAAATAAAAGGAATTTAATTAAAAGGGAGATTAAATCTTTTAATTAAATAAGATGAATTTTATTTAATTAAAAGGGAGATTAAATCTTTTAATTAAATAAAAATGATCAAACCTTAGGAAATATTAAATTAATTACAATTTGATCAAGGAAATTAATTTGAATTGAAAATGTTGCAAAGCATTGATTTAGGAAATTGATAAATTGATAAAATAATAAATGGGGCCCACATTCTAGGCGACCATTTTAGGGTGCATACATTTGCCCCTCTTTGACAAATGTGTGGTCGACTTGGGAACACATGTAGTCAAAGAATGCAGTTGAAGTGTGAGGTCAACTTGGGATCACAAAATAACCCAGACGTGTGGTTGATTCGGGAACACATCAGGACAAAAATAAGCACAATTGAAAAAGACAAAGTCAACACCGAAATAAGTAATTGACATGTCGGAGATAAGAATCTCAAGCAAGACTGATATAATTGATAAAGTTGAATCAAAGATTGAAGTTTGATAGGTACTGCCCCCTCGTGATCGAAATTGAAATGAGATAGAGGAGAAACAACAAATTGATAAATTTTGATCAAATCAAACTAAAGATAAGGTTCTTGATGTAAGATAAAATATATAAAGATTACAGAACCAAGGTAGATCATCAAGCATGAAATATTATGCCCGAAGGTTGAATTAGAAGAAAAGAAGTGGGGTAAAAGTGAATGGAAGATAGAAGTTTGGAAGAAGTGGAAAGAAATGGAGAGAAGAAAGAGAATTTTCCTCAAGAAAGAGAATGCCCCAAAATCAATCAATTGTGTAAGATAGAAAATTTTGATTGAGATCACAAAAGAAGATAAGGAAATGAAGATGAGAACATGATCACAGTTGATTAAAATTCCACAAGAAAGATGAAGGAAAACTCTCTCAAACTCATAATGCAGCCTAAAATGCAAACTAACATGAGGTATAACAATGAAAGCTACATGAAAATGCAAAGGTGTACTTGCAATAGAGCAACTGTAACATAGGAATTTTTGTTCATCGTTCATAAGAGAATGTTAAGGAACTTATTTTCATCATTGGGCCATTATTAACGGACATTGGAAAATCACACAATCATCACTAGTCACAAGCGCAACTATGAAGATATGAATATGATTTATATCAGATTGGAATGTGGAAAGATTCTAACATAAGCATCAAAGACATAAAGGTCAAGAAGAATGTGATGTTAGCTTACCCAATTTAATGTAGCAAAACCACGCTCACATCAAGGCATAGAGGCCAGGATGACCAACAGAATGGTTGTGCAAAAATAGTTAAGCATAAAGTAGGAAGAAAATAAAAACATGCCCCATGCCCCAAGTCCTCTAGCTATGCATCATGGAGAGACTTATTAGACAAGGACACTCAACGAAAAATCAATAGCAGTCAGCACACAAAGAAAAGATCATGACATAGCTCAAGCATTAAGTGTTGCATTTAAAAATTCAAGTGTGTTAACTGATACTGATTTCTGAGGATAAGGATTGAATACTTGCAAGTAGGTAAGACCACATGACAAAACTAGGTAAGAGAAAACTGATAAGTGTTGAAAAATACTCGATGTCAGGGGTTGTATTGAAAAATACAGTTGGGGTGGTGTTGAAAAACACCATTTGTGAGGCGTCCTAAAGACAAACGCATCCAAGAGACCAAAGCTAACACAGTTATGCCCCCTAAACAAAGACAAAGACCAATTCTAGACCAAGGCAACAAGGACAAGGAATGATGGAGAAAGGCTAAGTGTCAAGGACATGTGCTAAGAAATAGGGGTGCAAAGGCCTCAAGTAGCGCCCATTTCCAGGTTTTCACCACTTGGATTTTATTACAATTTTTTCATTTTTTCTATTTATTTTTCTTCTTTTTTTAGGACTTTTTATAATTTTTTTGAATTTTTGCTACCAAGGCGCCTGTTTCCAGGTTTTCACCGAGGCACTTTTTCTTTTTTTTTTTGAATTTTTGAATTTTTTGATTTTTTATTTTTATTTTTGGAATATATAATTTTTTTTTTGGAGATACATCAAAGTGTCTATTGCTAGGTTTTCACTAAGATGATCATTTTTTCAAGATATTTTCTGATTTTTAAAATTTTTGACAATATATCATTTTTTTGAATTTTTTTCAGGATCAATAAATATGTACAAAAGATGCCCCCAGACAGAATGGGCATTATGGATAGAACTTCTTCAGGTGCAAAACATTGATAGGATCAGGGAGTTGTTCTCCCTTTTCTGTAGATAGTAAATAAGCACCTGTCCCAAAAGTTGTTGTGATAATGTAAGGTCCAAGTCAATTAGGTTCAAATTTGCCCTTTTGATCTCTATGCTGTTGATTTTTAGGATTTTCACGTAGGACAAGATCTCCCACTTGGAATTCTCTAGGGAAAACCTTTTTGTTGAAGGATTTGGACATGTGCTTTTGATAGACCCTCATATGGTCAAATGATGCTTAATTTTTTTCATCTAGAAGTTCTAACTCTTGAAGTCTCATGGCACAGTAGTCTTCATCTGTAACTAGACAATGGAGAGAAACTCGAAGTGTAGGAATATCAACCTCCAAAGGTAACACTTCTTCAGCACCATATGCAAGGGAAAAAGGAGTAGCCCCAGTAGGAGTATGAATACTCATTCTATAGGCCCACAAAGTCAAATTTATGTGTAAATGCCAATCTCTACCATTCTTACAGACTGTTCTATGCAAAATTTTAAGAATGGTCTTATTTGATGCCTCTGCTTGACCATTTCCTTGCGGGAAGTAAATGGAGGACCAATGTTGTTTAATCTTGAATTTCTTGCAGAGTTGTTTAAGGTCCTTATTTTTGAATTGGCCTCCGTTGTCAGTAATAATCTTAGAAGGCACTCCATATTGACAAATGATATGGTTCAGAATGAATAGAGAGACTGTCTTGTCCGAGGCAATAGAAAGTGGGACATCTTCTACCCATTTAGTGAAGTAATCAGTAGTAGTAATGATAAACTTGTGTCCACCTAATGAATTGGGGTGAATCTGCCCAACAAGATCAAAGGCCCAACGCTGAAATGGCCAATGAGATATAGAAGGAATAATCTCCCTACCTGGAGCATGTATAAGGTTACCATGTTTTTGACATTTTTCACATGACTTTTCAAAAGCTACTGCATCAATCTACATCATGGGCCAATAGTACCCCACCCTAAGCAACCTTTGGGCCATGGCAAGACCATTGGAGTGTCCCCCATAGATTCCCTCATGAATTTCAACTAACACTTGATCAGATTCTTTCTTTTCTAAGCATCTAAGAAGTGTTCCATCGAGACCCCTCCTATACAAATCACCATCGATAAGGGAGTGGCAAGAGGCATTATGGGTAAGGTTTCTGCATTCAGATCAGTTAAAGGTTTTATGTATAATGTCATCACAAAGATATGAGTAAATGGCACCATAATGGGATGATTCATGACCAATAAGAGTACAAATGACATGGCTTTCTTGGGAGTCAAAGAAAGGGTGATGTAGCTCTTCCACCAAGAATTCAAATCTTGATTCATGTTGCTCTAGTTGAAGGAGTGAAGCAAGTGTAGCCATAGCATCAGCTATTTTGTTTTCTCCTATAGGGATTTTCTGAAATGTGACAAATGTGAAGTATCTCTTTAAGGAATCTACCATTTTCTTGTAAGGTACCATTTTCTCATGTTTTGTTTGATATTCATCATTAACTTGGGTAATTATCAGCTGTGAATCCCCATAGATGTGTAACTCTGTGATTCTCCATTCTATGGCTATCTTAAGTCCATTTGTTAAAGCTTCATACTCAGCAATGTTATTTGTACATGGGAACAATAATTTGTAAGACTTAGGAATTGTATACCCATGAGGAGAAACAAACAACACACCAGCTCCTGAAAAATTTTGCATAAAAGATCCATCAAAGAACATCTTCCATGTTCTTTTAGTCATATACATAATATGTTCATCTGGAAAGTCAACTTGAATAGGTGCATCATCTTGTAATGGGAAATCAGCCAATTGATCAGCTATAGCTTTTCCTTTGATTGCCTTAGGCTCAATGTACTCTATATCAAACTCTGAAAGTATCATCATCCATTTAGCAAGTCTACCTGTGAGGGCAGCCTTACCCAGCAAATATTTGAGTGGATCTATTTTTCCTATGAGGTGTATAGTGTGCGTAAGCATATAATGTCGCAACTTTTGGGAAGAAAACAAAATAGCAAGGCAAGCTTTCTCAATTATAGTGTAATTAACCTCATATGAAACAAGAGTATGGCTGATGTAGTATATTGCTATTTCTTTCCCATTTTCATCAAGTTGAGCCAGTAATGCTCCCAAGGAAGATTTTGTCACTGAACTGTACAAAATAAGTGGTTTCCCTAGGATAGGAGGCATTAAAATAGGAGGATTTGCCAAATACTTCTTGATTTGATCTATGCTCTTTTGACAATCCTTGTTCCAAATGCATTTGACTCCCTTATGTAAGTTCTTATTGAAAGGTTGAGCTCTATCTGCCAATTGTGAAATAAATCTCCTTATAGATTGAAGATGTCCCTGAAGACTCCTCATTTGACTAATATTTTTAGGAGGTG
>MU225447.1:1425578-1441667 GCA_018584345.1 Thuja plicata
TTCCAACAATAGGTACCCCATGCACAAGTGAATGCAGTCTTTTCTTGATCTTCAGGAGCTATCTTAATTTGATTGTATCCAGAAAAACCATCCATCAAAGAATAAATCTCATAACCCGCAGTCATATACACTATCATGTCTATATTGGGGAGTGGAAAGTCATCCTTTGGGCATGCTCTATTGACATCTCTAAAATCGGTGCAAACTCGAATGGATTTTTCATGTTTATAAAATGGTACAATGTTTGATATCCATTCATCATAGGCAATAGCTCTTATAAATTTTGCACCAAGGATTTTCTCTAATTCAGCTTTGACTATGAGAGCTATGTGAGGATGCATTTTCCTCAATTTTTGTTTAACTAGTTTAACATTTGGAGCTATAGATAAGTGATGCATAATAAGATTAATGTTCAATCCTCGCATATCTAAATAATTCCATGCAAAATTAATCTTCTTGGTTTGTAAGAACTTAGTATAGGCTTCTTTTTTGTTGGTGACAAGGATTCAACCAAATGTACTATCTATGGAGCCTCATTTGTACCCAAATTATCTGCTTGTGTTGGCTTAATAAGCACCAAAGATCGATCTTGAAAATAGCTAGGAAGACGATCAAGTACCTCATCCTTAGGCACCTCAGAGAGGTTTTCACCCTTGGATACGTCATTTATTTTTACTTTTTTTGGTTCTAACACTGCCACATAGTGGTTTTCTCCATCAGAACTCCTATTCTTTTTATTTTCTTTTCTTTTTATCTTGTGACTAAGGTACTTGATGTCTGGTTCTATCATACTGGTAGCCGGTTCACTGGTGGAAGAAACTATGGGTTCAATGGAATTTAGGTAACAAGCTATCTCATAATCATTTTGGAATGTTAAAAGCTCAGGCTCTTGATAGCATTGGGACCAATCAATGAGGTTAGGATGAACAAGAGGCAAGTCAACAACTGGTTCAAGGCTATAAATGTGAATAATATTATCACTGGTGACTGAAGAGTCAGAGTCTGTCAAGTAGCCCTCTAAGCTACCCAAATCAGGATTCATCCTAACAAGCAAAGAATCATCCACTAAGGCAACATGTGGGTTCAAAACCTCTAATCCTACACATGACTCATTGGCTGCCTCAAGTGGAGAACTAAAAGTATTAACAACATCAATATCTCTATCAATTGTTGAAGGCTCTAAAAAAGAGTCCCATTCATACTCATTAGAACTGGTATCTGAACTGTGACTAGGATGCTTACACCATGAAGGCTTGGGACATTGTGATGTTGAAGGTACCATTTCATCAAAATTAGCTCTTTCTCCTTCCATTAAATGAACAAGATTCTTTCTTTGACGCTCTCTCAAAGGATCTTCTATATCTGATTCTTGTTCTAAAGTTGCAACTGATGCATGGGTGACTGAAATATTTGAATCTCCCCAAAGGGGAGTAGTGGAAGGGACCCAATCTTCACACATGTCTTGTTGATTTGTCAAATCAAGTTCATATTATGGTTCATCATCACTCTCCAACTTCTCAAAAGGAGGATTGGTATGCTTTTTGCATTTTTCAAATCCTAGGCCAACTAGTTTCTTAGACTTACGTCAAAATTTAGCATGATCAAGAGGTTCGGACCTAGCATCCAAATTGTGATTAAGAGGGCCATACCCATGATAGCTCATATTCTTGACAAAATTATATCCTCTTCCATAAGCTTTAGGAGAAGGAGAGAAGTTCTCATTGTGCTTATACTTTTCTTCTCTATAGATCCAGTCTCTAACAAATGTTTCCTCTTTCTCATTTTGAATAGGTACTGATGATTCTACAAATTTTCTAAATAATGTCATAGCTGAAGAGGAAGGCTTCACCTCTTTTGAAGGTTTACCATAAGACCTTTGTGAAACTGGCAATGTCATGAGGGAGTTGAGTTGATACCCCCCCCATACCAAGGTCTATTGTCTTAAAATTGTCTTTACATTTTGCTAAGGTAGCATCAAAATCTTTTGCTTCTCTATTGAGGTGAAAATGAACCCCTGCTAAAATTGAATTAACAGATAAAGTGTTATCCCCAGGTATACAAATCTTTATTCCATTGTAGTGGAACTTAACACATTAATGGTAGGTAGACGACACCACTTGCATGTCATGAATCCACGGCCTACCAAGTAATATATTATATGAAAGGGGTCCAACATCAACTATTTGAAACAAAATATCCTTTTGAACAGGGCCAATCCTAATAGGTAGGACAGAAAACCCCTTGGAACTTCTTTCTACCTCATCATAGGCTTTGATAGTAATCCTTTTTCTAGTATCTATAACCTCTTCAGAATAACCCAATTCTTTCAAAAGACTAAAGGAATAAATACTAAGCCCAGCACCCACATCTATCAACACACACCTGACATGGGTTCTATGGATCATGACCTCAATATGAAGAGAAAGATTATGCAAATGGCTCAAAGCTTTATCATCATCTTCTAAAAATGTAAGGTAATGAGGGGTAGCAATGTGATTAACCATATTTTGGAATTAATCAATATCTAAGTTGTTAGGGACATTTTCCGTATGCAAAGCATCCTCAAGGAATTTTTTATGTCTTGGAGACAACTCTAAGAGCTCAAAGATTGAAATCTGAGCAGGTGTTCTCTGTAACTGATCAACAAGATTGTAGTTCAATTTAGGATTGATAGCTAGCTTCAAGGTAACTGGCTTAGACGCCACTTGCTTAGGTTTACTGGATTGACTTGAATTTGGTCCTCTAATGAAAATGGGACCTTGAATTCAAGTAACAACATTAAGGGATTGAGATGACCTTCTAGAGTTGGGACCCCTTAGCACCACAACAGGTTCTTTGTCAAAAATAAGGGGAGAGTCTTCATCTAAATCATAACCATAAGGATCTCTACCACTCATCATGTTAACATTTTCTTCCACAAATTCAAGCATGTTGATGGTATTCTCTACATCTGTATAAGTATAGTTGATCTCAACTTTGCCATTCTTAACTTTAGAGGTCTCCCCATTTTCATATTTGGGCAAAGGTTCCTTGAATGCCTTGTGATCAGAATTGGTTTTCAATCCATCTACTGTAAGTTTTCCATTCTCAATGAGATCTTGAATGAGATGTCTGAGTCTCCCGCAATTTTCAACATTATGTCCAATACCATTATAAAATATGAAAAATTCATCCTCCTTCCACCACCATGGTTTTTCTTTAGATATATGAAAATGTGATGCATCTAGAGGATGTGCCAGATTTCTATCAATAAGTTTTTGCAAAATTTCCCTATATGTCTCACCAAGTTTTGTAAATTGACATCTTTCACTCTTAGGCTTACCTTGGTAACTTGGCTTACTTTCTTGTTGAGTGGATGCATTGAGCTTTGTAGCTTGAATAGTACTAGATAAGTGTAGTACAGGTTGTTCTTTATGTTGGGAGGAATCCACAACTCCATTTCTAACCACTTTTTTGTTCTTATTCCAATATTGGTTCTTCCCTTTATCCTTGTTATAATTGTTGTTGTTTTGACCATTTTTTTTGTTATTTCCATGTTTAGTCAAAATTCCTTTCTCTTTCAAAACATCCTCAATTCAGCATGCAATCTCAACCATGGTGTCAAATGAATCAAAAACCATTTTCTTAACCTCATACCGCATTTTGGGAACCAAATTTCTAACAAGAATGTCAATCTTTTCATTATCAGGAATAGTTCTAGAATAGCAAGAGCATTTTCTTCTCCACCTTTGCAAGAAGGTAACAAAGGACTCTCCTTGATTCTTCTTTAAGCTACATAAGTCCAACAAATTGATAGATCTTGAAATATTGTATGCAAAGTGTTGAGCAAATATTTGAACAAGCTCTTTGAAAGTCTCAACAGGGGGAGTTATTTTAGTAAACCATTCCATTGCTTTCCCCCTAAGACTTCATGGGAATAACCTCATGAGGTATGAATCATCTTGATGGAACTCAAAACTAGTGGTATAAAATTATCGCACATGATCATGTGGATCTCCACTTACATCATATTTGTCATATTGAGGAATTTCAACCTTTCTAGGAAATTCTTTCATGTCAACACTCTTATAAATAGGATTAGGACAAATCGAGTCCAATGAGAAAGAATTCTTAGGTGCAGACATCTTGGCTATTTGTCTTTGTATTTCATCCATCTTCTCCTCTTGAGATAGATCTTGTCTCTTAATTTTTCTATCCACATCAAAGTTGTAAGGGACTTTAGCCCCATTATCAATTAGACTCTTTAAGATCTTATCCTGGTTTTGCTTCACATACTTCTCCACATACTGTTGAAAAAAAGGTTCTTGTTGCATGTGCATAAAATCTTGGGAGGTGCGATCAAAACTCATGCTACTACCTCCATATTGTGAACCCTAATGAGCACGTTGCAAAGATGGATTTGAGCTCTGTTAGGGGGTTAAGACTCACCTTTATTTGAACTTTTCAAGTTCATGTGTCTACAATGGTCAAAAGCTTCACTCTATTCACTTTCCTACCTTGTTGGTTCCTCCAAAGCCTTTATATTTGAGTCTGTCAAATCTAAGCTTTTGGCGTCGTCAGGATCAGTTCCGGTCTGTTATAAACTGATCACTCGCACTTTCAAGTCATTTTAACCACTTTGAACCTCTTTGAACTCCGGTTCGAAGTAGTTCAAAGTAGTTCAATAGCGGCCTAAGTCTTCTTATTGCTAACGATGTGTTCCTGTAGGAAATCACGTGGTATTTCCCCTTTATGAGATGTTGAACCTCTTTGAACCCCTTTGAACTCTGGTTCAAAGTAGTTCAAAGTAGTTCAGAAAGGACACAGGCGGGATTCTTAATAACGTGACGACCTGACAAGATGGGCCGATTGATGTGGCATGATTCTATTCGCTGGGTCAGTACACGGAAACCAAGGAAATCACTTGTACAAGTGGAAAATATTTGATTTGAGGGCAAATAATTATGATTGGAAAAGGTGGCAGGTCTCAAAGATACAATTTGATTTGAAAGCATTTATTTTTATCATCACTTGGTATTGAAGGCCCGATTAATGCTCGCATAAAGCTGTATATCCCACGCTTCAAACAGCAAATAAAAAAGAAGCTTGGTAAGTCATTTTTCCCTATTATGTATTCGCAGACTCTTGGTACTGGAAAGGTGGTCTAGTCGAGTTCAAATCTTACAGGTAGCTTTTTCAAGCTCTGCCCCTCATTTCTGGTTGTTGCTTAAAATTCAATATTTTGAGCAGTGAGCTGGTAGAATTTTCATCTTCTTATGCAAATATGAATTCTGTTATGCACTTCTTTGGAAATGTAAAGAATCTAGAATGTAGGGCTCCAGTCATAACAGACACAGATTTGTTAGGGGTTTTGGTTGACGCCATAACTTCAAAACTCTCTTCTCATGTTGACGAAGAGTTTGTTGTAGAAATTTTAGCCAGTGGTCTACTAGAAGCAGTCGCTTTCCCACCTTCCGCCATCTGTCCAGAGTTGATACAGGAGTGCATTAACAGATATGATGTTAAATTGAAGAGTGTTTTAAATGTAGATGGTCAAACCTTAATACTGGTAAACCATGGAACCATTGCAGTAGTTTTCAAAATACCTGATGAGGATCTTGTTAATTTCACCCCCACCCAGTCGTTGGCTCAATTTAGGGAAAATGTTGACAAGAACAGAAGCCATATAGCAAGAAAATGGACAAAAACCAACTACAAAGGAGGGTCATGGTTACCCAAATCCCTTACTAAGGATCACATGAACCCTCCGGTACATGATATTGTTGTCCTTCTCCACTGATTAAAAGGTTCAGAACAGGCCTTGTACTTTGACGAATGGATGTTCCATTTTGTGGAGATCGTTCTAGAAGGAAGACAACACATAGACTGGGCCGAGATCATAGTCGTATCCCTTAGGGATCAACTCAAGCAAAATCAAATGACCAAAGAAGGGTTTTATATGTCCTCATACGTAATGTATTGCTTGGCCTGCACTCAAAATTTATCTCCTATTCAGAAAGTTCCTTGGAACGAAAGCTTGTTTATTTACAAGTATTGCCCATTGTTGAGAAAGGATAAAGTTTTAGAGGACTACAGGAAATTACATGATGTGTTTTGGGGGAAATTGTGCCAAGAACTCACAGGCACGCCGAACCAGAGGATTTCAAAGAATGCGCAGAAATTGGTTCAGATTTTTGGCAGTTTCTACATTCAATTTCCCCGCTTGACATATATTTGGGTAGGGGGATTTGAAGAGGAACCTTTGAAGCTACCTCGGTACGCTTTTGATTGTTTTGTTCTGGCGGAAGTTTGCAGATAGTTATTTATTGTTCTTAAAACTGCTCTCTCGCAAGACAAGTGGAATTCTTTGTTTCCGGTGAAACTAGGCCATTTAGTCTGTAACAGTATGTTGGATGCATCCATTGTGGGGAGCAATTTACTGAACTTCCACATGCCCTTTTATGAACCAAGGACAGGATTTGATAGCAAGGGTTTTTCCAGGCAGACTCTAGGGCTAAGTAAATGCCCTTCCCCAAGTTATCATCTTGAGGATCTATGGGAAAATCTCAGTGATGAGAAAATTATATGGGAGCGGGATCGAACCAGACTCACTGTATCTCAGATCAAGCTATTGCAATTGAGGTTTGATATCAGAAGTGTAGAAGAGGACAGTTCAGATTTCCCCTGTCCATCCACCACCTGTTCAGAAGCAGAAAGTGTCCCAATTATCGATTGGGGCAGGAAAGAATCCAGTGATATCAAACTCTGAGCCTACAACATTTTTGAAGAAACTGAGAATTGGATTACGGAAAAGAAGAAAGGAGTTCAACTCCTTACAAACACATGCCTTTATACTGGGTCACCTATTAAAAGTGTAAAGAAAGTTCTTGCTAATAATTCTCCTTTGTTATCAAATGCAATTGAAATAATATCATTGAAGGAGAAGACAGCTTCAGTGAAACACCCTACCGCTCCAAGATCAAGGGTAAGGATGAGGTTAGAAAAGAGGAACCAGATGGCTTCAGAAGAACCTGATTATTTGGATGATGTCATTGAGCTCAATGAAGAAGAACTCTCATTCACCTCTGATCACAAAGGGAAGGTTCAGGAGGTTCTCACACATTATCAGGAGCTATCCCAGGTTACAAACATTCCTGTAAAGACTCCTGATAACTAAATTATGCCTAGTTTGGTTCCACCATGGCTCACTAAATCGGTTAGCAAGAGGAAAAGTTTCAAACCGCTGGCTATGCCAGTTAAAGAGATTGTTACGAGGTATGTTGCACGCACTCCAAAAGCTAAAAGAATGAAAAGCGATGTGAGGTTAACAATAGACCCGTCTACAGGGAAGATTATTGCTGAAATCACCACAGTAAAGCCTATGGGAGGGATGTGGGATCCTGAGCCCGAGGATTATGAAATAACAAAAATGGAGTTAGGGGTTCTGAACGGAGACTCCCGTGATCACATTTTCAAATTTTCCGCAGATCATATGTTAGGACAGTCACAGAAAGATGGCAGGGAGAAACGGGAATTGAAGCAAATAGTCTCAACCATGGCAGACTTTCTCTCGTCATTGGCTTAAAATGGTGCGCTACCTTTGGCACAGGCCAACCAAGGATTCGACCCCAATTCAGCAGAAAATCAAAAGTTGGTCAAACAAGTACAGCAAGGTAGAACCTGGACAGAAGTAATAAAGACATGGACAGATGGTATAATAGTAGAAGGAAGCATCTTCTTAAGGGAGTTCATGAGCACCCGCGTGGATGGAAAAATACTCCTGGGGGAAATTCAGACCTTGATCCCAATATGGGAAAGCGAGGTAGAAAATTATGCAGACATTGTAATGCGACTACAGGAGATTGAAGATTATGGAGTAAAACAGTTTTTAACTAAAAATCCCATGAAGTTAGTGGATCCTTGTATGCTGTTTATTTTAAAGAAAAACTTTGGCTGGAAGAAAACGTTGTTTGAAGCAGCTATTTCTTAGATGAAAGCCATGGAAAAAGAAGTGTAGGAAATTCACTCTGACACCTTGAAGGACATAAAAGTAGTGAATCCCTCGGGCATCTTGCAATTGGAAGATGGAAATCAGGATGTTGATGCGATAGTTAAATCTTTTGTTGATGTAATGAATGCTTTCAAAGAGAACGATGCTCCCATAGTTCACGACCTCACCAGAACTGCCAACATTGAAGCTATGTTGATCTTGAATCGGGGACAACTGCCGAAACAAGCTGAGAAAATCTAGAAAATGCGATGGGAGAAGAACATGATGTATTCCAAGTTGGCCGCACTAAAAAATTTGCACGCCCCGCCTACTCAGGAACTGCTCCGTGTCTTCGGGTCATGGAAGCTAGTGAAGATGGCCACGTCAAAAGGTGCACAAGAAAGCTGAACTGGATTCAGTTTTATTTCCTTAATTTATCCTACTTTTAAAAAAAATCTTATTCTGAGAACTTTGTTATAACTGGTAACTATTTCTTTCTATGGTTGTGTCTGAGAAGCCGGGTTTTTTGGGAGGCTTTCTTGGACTGCTAAACTATATAAGCTGGAGATTAAAACTCTGTAAGGGTTAGAATAGAATAGAGGGGGATAGAGATATAGAATTTAGAATAGCAGATAAACTTCTTTCCTATTTTTCAATAGTTGGAGTGACTGATGATATCTGGACTTTGAGCCAGTTATGCCTGAATGCTCATGCTAAGTTAAATTTTGATCTTTGGAAATCAGATAGTAATATATATCCCTACTTTGAGAGAGGTATATATTGAGCTTTTGCATGTGTTATTCCATTTCAGTCATTTAGTTTTAGATTTATGAATTCCAATTTTCCGTAGGTAAATTCTTAATAGATCTGAATTCTTTGGTCGGTTAGTTAGTTTAAATTTCTTCTGCAGAATAGTTTCTGGTTCTTTCTAAGTTTCACAAGTTTCCATGCTATACCTCATCTGTCCAAGAACAGTTGAGAGATCTTTTCCTGCTTTTCAGTTAAAATCTTATATGTTTAGATTGTAATATCCATTCATTGAAAATATTTGGAAGGGAGCTGTACCTTTGTAAAATTAGGAGGGAAGCAAATTAAATACTTACCCAACTGTTGTTTAAAGATTTGTTTTCAAAGGCATAGAGTTAGAAAGTAAACACCAAGATTTAAGGAGGACAAATCTATTAGCCAACAAGCTCCTAGGAGGAGTTTGTCTCCTATGATGATCATGTCTAGAAACCCTTCTTCGTCTAGGACTAGGAGATTGTGATGGTGATCTTGAATGTCTCCTACTTCGTGGAGTCCTAGGAGGAGTAGGTGGAGGAGAACCGTTTCCACCACTAATATGCATATGATTGAATGGACCATGAATTTGTCAAGCCAAGAGCCTGGCTTGCTCCTCTTGAAGGGCTTTCCTTTCCATTTCAATTAAAGCTTGTTTCTCCAACTCTAGACGTTTAATTTGTTCTTGCTTATGAATTTTTTCATCTTGGAATACCTTCTTTTCATGCTCAATCCTCTTGAATCTGTCACTCAGGTAGTTGGTAGATGTTTTAAGAGGTGAGCTTGGTCTTGAATATTGAAACAAGTTGTTGGTATAAGTTGCATTGATGTGATCATCATGAAGTCCATCTCCTTGTTTCTCATGTTGGGATAACTCATCATCATAAACATGTCTCTTACCTCTCTCTCTCAGCCCTTTGATGTGCATCTAAATATCTTGTTGAAATAAGGGGTGAGGTTGGTCTACTATTATGAGAGGAACCACTGAATGAAATAGCATGTCCACTCCTTGCAAACAAATCATCATAACATTTATCCATGGCTTCTCTCTCTCTCTGATTCATTTTGTAACTCATATCCATAGAAGAGTGAGAAGATGCTAAGGGGATACCCAACTCACTAAGGTAACTCTTCGAATCAAACCAAATTTCTAAAGTATTCCTAGGCGATTGATCACATATGGGTCATTTTTTCTTATGTCTTTCGCGAGTTTGTACTAAGGGTAATTGGTTAAAAACCACTTGAGGTCATTTTCCTTGATTTACTTGATATCTTGTTGTAACTGGCATGAAAGAAAAGGTACTAGCTGATAGGAATACCCTAAGAGACGTTGGTACCAAACTAGGATAGAAAAGGCATTAACTTGTCCAAAAAGAGGTGATAAGATAGAAAATTGCAAATAGGGATAAGCCAACACTGCCACAGAGGTGCCCTCTAAATTTGGGTGAATATCCTAGCACATATGGACCAAAAGGATGGTCTTACCCAAATTATATAAATTGATATTGAAATTGTATGAAAGTGGATGGACAAGAGACTACCAAAACTCTCTAGGTGTGTTATCAAAGAATCTAAAGGTTTATCTTTTCAACAAGGATGGTTTCTAGATCACCAAGCGCCAAGCAAGGTCACTTGTGAAATCAAAAATTGCTAATTCAAGAGGTTAAATGCAAGAATCCAAAGATAAACAAGCTTCTAACAGTAGGGTAAGTAATCCAATCTGACCCGGATCAACCCAGAAAACTAAAAATGATGGGACAGCAAGCTAAAACGGGCTCAAATTTGACAGCAACAGTTCATTGATGGGCAGTTTCACGCGAGGAAATGTTGTCTAGCATGAGGATTTGCAGAATCACATGAGGAAATGCACAGAGCGGCATGATAAAACAATAGACTAGTGAAAATAGGAAACAATTTCTGGTATCAATTTTCACACGAGATTTCCCAGATAGCCACGCGAGGAAGTGCAGCAAACAATGTGAGAAAATAGTTTTCTCACGTGAGGAAAGGACACAGAACTTAGATTTTGTTTGTTTTAATCATCCAACTAGATGCATTAACATATTTTATCATGAACCAAGCACATAAGACAGCAACCAGGGAGTTCAAGCAATCAATGTCTTCAAACAATGAGCAAGGGACAAAGCAACCTTGCACATGAACATAGATAGTGTCATAGTAATTCTACTCCATAAGAATGCTACTTGTGTATGTTCTCAAATGTTTTCCAATCATGCACATAATCCTAGAGAATAAAAAGCTAGTTGCACTATGTTTCTTAGTAATGGCTTGACTCTGTAATTTTTGTAATCTCAAGTGGGCGAAATCCAATCCCAGCACACCGAGGTTTTGACACAGTCTGAGGATTTAATCAATTAGGAGCTGCTGAGGAGATCTGACAACCCACAAGAAACTACACCCGTGGAGATTTCTTCCACAAGGACATTTATATAGTGGCTATCATTATCATGGAGAAAATGGCTATTACCACTTGAGGTTCTGTCTATGTGGTTGACCCAATAAAGGGAATGTCCACTATGGTTAACCCTCTCTAACAAGGAAGACTCACAAAATGGACCACATGGGGACTTAGTTCAGATTCAAGGGTTCCAAGTTTCTGATTCTCCCAATAGGGAAAAGAGCATAATCCTCTAGCCTCTTTACCTCACCAAACCATAGCAAACATGATTCATTGACCCACTAATTTGAAATCACCTCATCCAAGGTTCACACAACAATAAATGACACCAATCTCCCCAAAAAGAGAAAGTATTGCCAAAAGTTGAAGCCCAAACCAAGTTGACCAATGAGATAAAAACAAATCCTTCCCTACCTACAAGGGGATTTATCATCAAGAAGAGATTCACATGTAAGACAAGCGAATGAAGCCCACTCTCTTAAGATCACCACAAATAGTGTTCATAGGGCCTAATTACTATGTGAAACATATATGCAAGAAATCAAATCTAGGTCTATTTTTAGAGCACCAATTGGAAATGTGATTTATGAAAGCAAGAAACACTCAAGCTAGACACATGAGATGTTCATTTTAATTCTCAAAATCCAAATTTTATAGAGATCAACAAAATACCTCAAATCCAATGTGACGTGAATCATTTTGTTGTTTATCCAAGCAAGTCCAAATCAGCAATAACAACAGTAACAGCGAATCACAAATCACAAACCACTAGAAATAGTAAACATTAGTGGTTAGCATGAAAAATCAGAGATATATCAATATAGCAATGAAAATCAGATTTCTGGTATGGAATCTCATGCGAGAAAGTACACAGAACCACGCAAGAAATTGCACAGTGCCATGCGAGAAAACAGAAAGCTCACATGAGGAAATGCACAGCCGCGCGACAAAATGTACAGGCAGTAAAAAAAGTACAGAGACAACAAACCAGTCAGCTCATAGTACTAATGTCAAATCTTGCATGAGGAAGTACACCACGCTGCATGAAGAAGTACACAAAACTATGTGATAAAACACCAGATCCAGTAAAATCTCGCACGAGGACCTGCAAAAGCTCACGCAAACTTTCTCTGTAGACAAAAATAGAAAGTATGAAAAAGATAAAAAATTTAGATCTAAAAATAAATTGATGAAAAAATAGCTAAAGAGATAGAAAATGAATCTTCTTCCCCACGGTGGGCATTGATCTATTGCAATCTTATTTGCAACATTCTTTAGAACCTTATTCTCAAATTTTCTCTCTGCCATTTGCAGTAATTTCTCTTGACCACTAAGATCATGATTAAACTTGTGGACTATGTCAACAAGTTGGTCCATTATAGATTCTTCCTCATTGACTTAAATCTCTAGTGAATCAAGGAAAATACCTTTGATGTCTTGTAGCACTCTTTTCCTTTTTTTCTCAGCTCAGAGCTTCTATTGTTTTTCTCTTTTCTTCCATAGCTCCCCAAGGATGTCCATCTACTCAGCTGTCAGGATAGAAAGTGTGTGGGTATTTTGTGGTTCCTGCAAGCTACAACACAACACTTCAATAAGTCATTACATTAGTGCAAAACATAGAATAAGTCATCAAATCAAACACTAAAATCAACTTATTGCTTCCTATCTAAGAGGAGTGTGAAGAATTCTATAATTTCCCTAAGATTATACATTAATCAGCGACATATACAACTTAGAATGAAAGATTCAAAGAAACTAGCCTATATGCTCAAGAAATGGTTCATTTTAGCTTTCAATTTGAAGATTATAATAATAAAATAAAGATTTACTCTTAAATGCATAAAGACTTCTAAGAATACTAGCAGCATAAGTTTACTTCTAAAATTAGGGGCCCATTGAGCTTAAAATTTATTCTATTTATAGAAGAATTAGGTGAATGAGAGGTTGAGATTGAAAGTGGAAGAGAGATGGAGATTGAATCTTTGGTGATCCATGTGAGGTGATCCAAGTGATTTCACTCCCATTGGTTAGGGAATTGACTTTTCCTTTTATAAATGGAAATGTAATTTGGGGATTTATTTAATTTCTTTTTATTAATTACTTTAGCCATGTTTATAATTGTTTTAATTGAATTGAATTATTTTTTATTTAATTCAATTGTTTTTATTTAATTGATTTAATTGGCTAAGGCGATTAATTTTATTTAGTGATTAAAACCACTTAGGAGATTAAATTTGATTTAATGAATTATGCCAATAAATTGAAGAATTGCTTGACATAATTAGGGGTATGATCACACTTAGGGAAAATAGGGTCTATGGTCAGAGCAGGCCAAATTAGGGTGGTTACATTTGCCCCTCTTTGAATAGATGTGCGAACCGCGCATTGATTCAAAGAAAGTTTTTGATGTTGACTTCAGAAAGTTTGAGAATTTTACACTTGATTGATAAAATGTCTGATGAGATCAGTCTCACACTTGATTGAACTAAACTGATAGAATTGACTTTGAACTTGATCGAACAAAGGTCAATAAAAAAATATCTTAAAGATACCAATTCTGAACTTGGTTGTCGTCCAAAAATTAATTTTGAACTTTTCTACATGTTGTGATCTGATTCCTTTCAAGTTTGTCTCATTTTGAGGACCATACCCTAGTCATGTCCTTGCACTATCGAAATCATTGATGAATGACGAGGCCGAGTTAGTGGCTCATGTTGGTTTATTGTCGTTGAGATATTTACCTGATATCAGGGTAAATTAGGGGTTGTTGACTGCTCTAGCCAAGAGATTGCACTCGGAGCACAACACCTTCCATCTACCTACTAGAGAGATGACTATTACACCGGAGGATCTATGGAAAATACTTAGAGTTCCTGTTATGGTTTGAGAGGTGCAGTTTGATTCCACCTCTATTTCAGCAATTGCCACGACACAATGATTCTTTGGAGATGACACCATTACTTGTCAGTACCTTACATGGGATTATATGTGTGATCACTATGAGAAACTTCATGTATACTTGGCCGGATTGATTGGAGGTGTCCTTATGCCTGACTAAGGACAACACGAATTCATGGTCAGTTGGGTTGACATGCTCAAGCAGATGATCGTTTCTAGACATGAATCTGCATGGGGAAGTTGCATACTCGCTCACATGTATAGAGAGTTGCATGAGATTGTTTATCAGTACTCATAGAGTATGACAGTTGGCATCCTTGTTCTTCAGATCTGGGCCTGGGAGCATATCCTAGTTACACGGTCGATAGTCGATAGGCAGCATTTAGCGGAGCAACCATATGTGTATATGTACTCAGGTTGGATACAGTAGCCCCATCTGGGCAAGGTGGAGTATTGGTACCATCTTCTAGATGATGATTGTAGTAGTGTGGTGACCCTACCTTGATTGTGAGGAGTGGTTATCAGATAGGCACCAGATGCCTTATTGTTTTTAGAGTAGGTACCTAATTGACAGGACCAGATATGTCATTGAGAGATTCTTAGTCACATGTATTTTGATGTAGTATGGCCGTATGTAGGGCAAGTGTTAGGATATATCTGTATATGCACGGATCTGAGATGAGACACCACTGTGGGGTCTATAGATGATATATGAGACTACACAGAGAGTTATTAGAGCTATGATAGCAGTACCTTGCGATCTTCATCCTAAGGTAGTAGATGTAGGATGTTCTGATGGGTACCACGTTCAGATGTTACATTATATATTTCCACAGTTTACAGCACCTAATGAGGCCATTCCACATATTGAGGATCCACTATATTATGATCCCACTAATGGTCGTCATGTCCGAGGCCAAGGGGGAGCACAGAGAGATAGAGGATCTGTGGGGAGAGACAGAGGTAGGGATGGTGGTATACATGGTGGGAGGCGCCCACCTCCTGATAGGGGACAGGGTCCAGACAATCAGGATGATGAAAATGATATGGGTGGAGGTGTTGTGGGTGGTGGAGAGAGTGCTAGTGGATATGGGAGGAAGACTTGGTTTAGATTCATTTCTCCCTAGAGGGATCCAGGTCCACTCTTGACCAGAGATAAGCAGAGACAGAGACAGTGTTAGCAGCATGCTGAGCAGGTCAGGCCACAGTACTGGCCATCTAGATAGGATTTAGATAGAGGCTCTTCAAGAAGAGATGGAGATGAATTTTCATAGTGTGAGCATGAGCATGAGCATCTCAGAGAAAGGATCACAACCTTAGAGGCCTTGCTTGCTGAAAGGGATGCACAGCTTGAGCGTTTGAGAGTAGAGAGACATACATGCTCGCGTTGCGACACACCAGGGACAGACAGAAGCTTACTATTCAGGATTATATCAGGTTGTGGTTCCAGAGGGTCAGAGAGCACCAATCTATTCATGAATGGCTCAGTAGTCCGAGGGGGCCCTACCTCCACCAGCTCCAATTATACCACCTCCTCCTCCTCCAGATCAGGGAGAGGGTGGTAGTTAGACCTGATACTACATATTATCATATTTTTTACATCATATTATATAAGTGGATCCTTCTTAGATCCTTATTTTGTATGATGAATTTTATACATGTATATTTGATTCACTAGATACTTTGATACTCTTTTGTAGACAGTTCCATGTTTTTGATCTGATCCATATCTAATATATCTGAGATAGTTTATCTTATTTTTGATATGTTCATGGGTTCTCTTGTTTTGATAGATGTTTAGATGTGATTCCCATGTGATTATGTTTATCTTGGTCTCTTGATGAGTGAGATTAGATATGTGATAACATCTGTACACCTCTCTCTCCGGTTTCCCACAGCTTTCCAAGGGCAGGGGTTAGTAGCCAAGGTTCACAAGTGAATGCAAATCAAGTACGCAATGACTACTAAACGAATAACAGAAACGTGAGCAATAAAATGTACAAACAACAAAATGGAAGACAAA
>MU225447.1:1452258-1472652 GCA_018584345.1 Thuja plicata
ATTTGAGAAATGAATTTAGAAGAAAATAGATGATTAATTAATGATTAAGAAACCATTAATTAATAGATGAAAATTAGTGTTTTTAATGTAAAGTTGCAAGCCTGTCCATTTTAGGGTGTCTACAACATCATTTATGCTCATTTTATTTATTACTGATATAAATGTGTTTCAAAATGATTCTAAGTGAAATATGCAAATGAATGTTTTTGAGATTTTCTTTATGCAAATAAATTTATGGATGCACTTAGGATATAAAATTAAATGCAATTCTTGAATGCTTTGTTTATGTATTTTCTCTTTCTCATTTATGAATGCAAAATGTATTTCATGAATATGCAACGACATTAATTTTAGTAATATTGATGTATGTAATTAACTTGGATTTTGGACGAATCAAGAATTTATTTTAATCTCAAGTCCTTTTTATGCTTTGTAAAATGAATCACACAATCTTTAAATGCATCTACATGCAGACTCTTAGGACTGTCACTAATTTATATGCATTGTAATATTTTATCATCATTGGACGTTTATTGTAACGGATATCACTTGATAGTACAACTTTCACTAATACCTACTGGTATCATAAAAGTATGAATACTATGTGTATTGGATGCAATGTCAGAAATAAACTTAGGCATCAAGGCATAGAAGCTAGGATGACAAGTTAGTTATCTCCTTTTACTTTTAAGAATCAGTTTCTGTTAAAGTGTAATGTAAGATATGTGACCCGTAATGACATTGAAAATTCATATCCTTGGGTACATCATGTAGCATACACCTTAGTGAGAATCTAATTTAGAAAATAGACAAAGAAATTATTTCAACCTCACTGTAGTTTACACATAAAAAGGATCGAGATATATGCGGCTATCCACTCATGTTGGAATCTCTTACCATAAACATTCAAGTTAGCTAGAATTTATAGGATCATTTGGAACAATCACCATACGCAAAAAACTAAGAAAATGTTATGCCCCCTATCCTTTTGACTCTTTGTCTTTGAATAGATGTCATGGAGTCACTCGGAAGACATAACAATCACCAATGGAGAATCAATCAAAGAAAATTTATAACCACTTAGATGCCCCTAGTATGAAACATCGTGGGAACATAATGTGAGGCCTCACCCTGATCTATCATAGCTTTACTATTTGATCACACTTTGACACTTTATGTTTTGATACATTGATACACTTTTTTTTATCCTGACAAGGACTCATGATATTGTGATATGATGATGATTATATTGTGTGGATTACATTTTGATATGGATTAGACCTAGAACAGGTGGTTGACTTTGATTACATATGTTTAGATCAATGAATTGATGAGAAGATGGAATTATGATTAGACTTGACTATTTTATGGATGTTATGTCATGGTGATTAAGGAATTCTTATGTTTTAAACATTTATATATGAAAGTTTCAATTAGAGAATTAATTCTTCTTATTGATTAATGTTGTTAATTATGAATTGAAAATGTATATTACATGCAGTTTTATCATCTTGGACTACTGATGCTTGAAGTTTAGTGTGCAGGAAAGGGAACCATGGAATTTTCAAAGAATCAGGGCTAAACACATGTGAATTGAGTAAGCCAAGGTTTAATCCAATAAGGGGTTGAAACCTCATTGTAATGTAACCCTTGTTGTAAATGTCATCTGAATGTGTGTTAATAGTTTTAATTTATGTTGTTATTTGGACATGTCATTTGTGAATGTGATGTATATTTTGTTTGGTGTAACTTGACACTTGTGTTGTCCATGTGGATAGTCACATGTCATTTAGGGCTTAGGCAAGAATCACTTAACCTTATATGACATTATATTAATCACTTGCATATAGATGCCTTGTAGGGGTCCTATCATGTTAGAACTCAGATTTGAACCTTAGGGGTACTTTAGAGGGATTAAAAGTGACCCTATAGTATATTTTTGACCAAAATTAGTTAACCCTAAGGGGGTACCTTGGGTTAGGGATAATTTTTACCTATGAGAGAAACCTAGGTCACCATTATGACTCTCCAAAATACTCACTTTTTAAAAGTGGTGAAAATAGAGATGGTCTTATGCACCTAACTTGTCCCACACTCCTTGCTAACCTCACAATTAAGAGGGGAGACAAAAAGGCTAGTTGTCATCTCTCATCATTGCTAGTTCTTAAGTGCACTTTTGGAGGTCTTTTTAGAGAGTTTTGGGAGACTTAGTGGGTGTTCACCCACTCTCTAATTTTAGAGACAATTAGGGTTTTGAAAGGAGGAAGGATAAGGATTTAGGCTCTTCTCAAGTTTCATTTTGTCATAACACAATTGAAATGTTGGTTTCTCTTGCCATGGAGTGCTTGATTTGTTGCAAGAAAATTTGATGTATTATTTTATGAATATGAGATCTTGTATGGGATTCATGTATGTAATCTTGTGTAGTGTTGTAGTATGTAAATTTTGTTTAAATGTATTAGGGAGGGAATGCCTTCGGATTTTTTTGTATCACCCTTTGTTTCCTTGAATGGGGAGTGTTGTTCATGGGAGTGAAGGCATTACTCACCCTTTAGGAAGGGAAGAAGTGGCCTTGGGTGAAGAGGTTAGTTGGGCTCTCCATAGTAGTGAGAGTCTCTTCTCTTGGAGAAGAGGGATAAATTCATGGAGTATGGGCTACATAAAGCCATGTTGGAAATATTGTATTTTGCCATAGAAATGGCTAATGTATAAATGGAAGCATTGTCAATATAGCCTTGGAGAGGCATGGAAAACTCTTGTTAAGAGATTTAAAAATTGTATTGGCATTCTTCTCCTTAGAAAATCCCACCTTCACCCTTCTTCAATGGGTTTGTAAAACTCATTTGTGAAACCTTGAATGGGAGTTGATTGTTGTTTTTGTGCATGTAAAATGTTGTGAGAATTTTGGATGTGAAACCTTGTTTACCCTTGGTTCTCCAAGCTCGGGGGTGGCCTCCTTGAGGCCTTGGTTGGGAGGTGAGCTTCCCATGGCCTCATGAAATTTGTAATTTTTTTAAAGTCATGAAGATGGTGCAAAAATCTTGAAAGAAATCTCTATTTGGGGGTAGTTGTGTGCAAGCAACTTCAATATTGCATAGTCACTCTTGTATTGAAATTTATTTTGTTGATTGTTGTAATGTTCAATATTGAAGCTTCTCAAGCTAGATGTGAAGAGATATCCTCCTTATGTAATGATCTATTAAAGTAAAATATGATGTGTACCATTCAAGCATTGTGTAAATTTATCATTTTGAAGATGTTGTAATGTAGATTATAAGATTATCATGTTGTAAAAGATAGAATCCTTAGTTCTTGAATGTTGCATTTAAATTCCTAAAAGAAGAGAAGTTAACCACCCATGAATAGAAGGATAACCAAAATTGAAAGAGAAAAATAATATTGTAGTTTCATTTCCTTCTATCTTAAGAAATTTTGCATCTTGAAAACCTCCTAGATTCAACTTTCTTCAATAGAAATTTGCATTTTGATCTCAGCTCTTGAGGAGGAGAAATAACTTTGAAAATCAACAACAAATTTAATTAGTTAGCATGTCAACATGAAATTTAATAAATAATATTGGTCCCTCTTGTATATTGTTCATTAAATCAATCCTAATATGCACTATGATCTTCTACAAAAAAAATTAAACCAAGCAAATATAAAATGTAAGAGCTTATAACAAAGCCCATAGCATTTTCCAGATTTAGAGCATAAAAAGCTCTCTAAAATTTATATAGGAAAGGAAATATTCTCTTACCACAGAGAATACTCCTTTCCCAAATGGGCTTCCCTCTAATTAAATTTGAAATTATATCTTAGTAAATTAAACATGCAAATTAAATCCTAATTACCTAGCTAAACTCACCTTAATTCTTACCTTTTAGTGCGTCCCACCCTAACCATTTTACTATTTTGCTTAAGAAATTATTTGTGTAATTTTAAAAATATTAATCACTTTATAAAAGGGTTGCACTACTTGGGAAGTGCTCCCTTCTCCTTGATGTCCTCTTCCCTAAAACTATCTTTCATGTCCCTTGCAAAGTCAACTCCTTCCACTACTTTCAAAATTGCCTTGGAGGATGAAGTACTTGGTTTGGTGGGCCATGCAGATTTTACCCTTCTTCTTCCCCTTAAAAATTGTGCCACCTTTTTTGGGCTCCCCCTTATTCCATGCAAAATTTATATGCTTGGGAGGATGGGATAGGTGGTGCCCCCCCCCCTTAAGAACAGTCCTTTTTCCTTCAAATTACACTTGCATCCTTAAAGGAATTCGATCCCCTTCCCTTGCAAATTCAATTTGACTTGTGGTAGGGGGATAATATATACTAATAAGTGATAGATTATTAAGCTAGTGTTTGTAGGTAGTATGGTGGGGCCCCCCCTTGTATGTCATATCACTCTGTATTCTTCCCTAATTGCAAATTTTGAAACCCATGCAATATTTTATTTGTAAATAAAGGGTTAGATTATTGTTAGTGGGTATTTAGGGTTAGAAGCTAATAGAAGGTTAGATGTTTAATTTAATAAGTTAGTTAGAAGTTAGTAGATAGTTAAGCTAGTTTATTAGGCCATTTTTCATATTGGTTTTTAAATTCTTTTTGGTAGCATTTCTTTGCACATTAAATTAACTTAATGGTATAGTATGTACTATTAGGTATAAAACCTTAGTGTTTAATTTTAATTTTAATTTGGTATTAGAATCATTTAGTGTATTAATCATGTCTTAATTTTTATTGATATTAGAATCTCTTTTTTCAATGTAATAGCTCATTATTTTTAAATGGATACTTGCCCTTAGTTGTTTAGGTTAATTTATCATGGAGAGTTTTTGTGAATTTAATAAATCAGAAATTTGTCTAAAGTATTGATTAGTCAATTAGAGAGGTGAATTGCTCAGTTGATTAGATATATAGTTAATGTTTAATGTTAATTTATTACCAAAATAAAAGGGGGATTATATTGCTCTTGTATTCAAGGGGATTAGGGTTTATACTCGATTGTAATTAAAATTAAATTTAAATGTTGAATTAGGAGATATTTCAAATGTCTAAATGAAAGGTTAATTTAAGGAATTGATGGATTAGGAATGCATGTGTTTTATCATAGGAAAATAATTTTATTAATGATGTTTTGTAGGTTAGGAAGTCAGAATTGATCTTAGATTTGGAATTTTATTGATAGTTGTTGATATAGTGAAATTATTATTCAATTTTAATCTTGTCAGTTGTTAAATGTTTCATAAATGATTGGGAGTAGAGTATGTATCTGACAGGACCCGAGCTAGTAGTTAATGTTAATTGAAACTGGATTTGAGTGGATTAGGTTGTAATCTAGGTGTATAGTTAAATAAGCATTAGGGCAACCTTGACCTACCTATGCCCATAACCACTAACTACTATCATAATTCTAAAAAAGGAATCAGAGTTAGATCTACCTGAGTTGAGTATCCATATAACCCAAGAAATAAGTTGATACCCAATTTCGTATCAGTTTGTGGCTTGACCCTTATTCAGTCTGTGTTTACACCCTGTAATTCAAAGGTTAACTCCTTTTGCTATCACCTTTTCAACTCAACCATTGATAGTTGTATGTACTTATATGCTTTTTTTTAAAAAAATTGTGTTTGTATTTTGCCCCAGTTTTGGGCATGACATTTTGGTATCAGAGCCAGTGTTTCGACACAAGGAACCTAACCCATTACATTTCAACTCACTCTAAACTTAAATCATTGTGTAGGATGCCTACAGTCACTAGAGCTAACTGATGACGCAGAGGTCGTAGAGCTCCCCATGCGGGGTAGGGTAGGAGGATCCACCTCCACCACCACCACTGCCACCACCACCTCTAAACCCTAACCAGGATATTATGTATATTCTCCAAAATCTGATTGGGGTGATTCAGCAAAGACTACCACCCGTAGTTCAGCAGCAAGTTCCCAAAGGGGAAGCACATGTTTCAGAGAATGAGAGAGTAGTTAGCAGAGAGAGGAGTAGGAGTCCTCCACCCAGATCTATTTAGGGTCATGATGATCAGGAGGGTGAGTTAGTTCATTGGGTGGTTATACCATGTGAGCATGAGTTACGTGCCAGGGACAGACCCCCTAGAGATGTTGGAGATGAGATCTGAGAGTTATTACGACTCCATCCACCCTTGTTTTTAGGATCCACTGATGGGTCAGTAGCAGAGGCCTGGTTACAAAGTTTACAGTGATGTTTTGGATTGTGCCCTTATGGGAGTAATCTAAAAGCATGACTAGCAGTTCATCTCCTATGGGAGAAGGCTTCCACTTGGTGGGAGCAGGAGGTGTCCATTGGTGGAGTGAGTATTGACACACTCACTTGGAATACTTTTGAGGCCCATTTCCATGAGAGATATCTCTCCAAGCATTTCAGACAGAGACAGATAGAGGAGTTCCATGATCTCCAGCAGAGAGGCCTCATGTTGAAATAGTATGAGAGTCAGTTTCTCGAGCTCCTTCCATATGTTGATTACATGAAGGATAAGAAACTGTGTATTCACTATTTCATTAAGGGACTTAATATGTCTCTTCAGAGCATAGTACATCTAGCATTCCCTACCACATTCAGAGGGGTAGTTGAGATGGCACTTATAGCCGAGGAGATCCATAATAGATAGGATTCTCGGGATCGGTCCCAGCACTGAAACTCCTCTTCCCAGCAGTCAGGACAGTAGAGGCCCTCTTGGAAAGGGAAACAGAATCACTCAGCAGGATCCTTTAAGGGTCAATAGTCTCAGCAGCAGAGATCCCAGCAGGATTCCAGACAGAGACAGTCACAGGGTTATCAGGGCTCTAGGCCCAAGCAGTGGCAGTCTCAGGGCCCTAGATAGGATCATAGGACAAAGACCTCTCAAACATAGTCAGGTAGGACTCAGCAATCCTTTAGGGGTGGATACAATGGTTCTAGCAGGACCGGAGGGTCACAGTAGCCTAGGACACATAGAGTGTAGATTTAGTCTCATGGGCCATGTTACACTTGCAGTGGTATGGGTCATTTAGAGAGAGAGTGCCCACAAGGATAGTCAGCCAGTGGTCAGAGAGGGGCTACCTCAGATTCTATAGTTGGAGATATGGGTATATCCCATAGAGTTTTTGTAGCGGGTCATAATTGCTAGGCTGAGCACCAGGCCACGGTCATTGAGGCCGCAGGTATGATTCAGGGTATCAATGTTTCTATCTTATTTGATTCAGGAGCCACAGACTCCATTATATCTCCCTATGTAGTGGAGCATTGCAGGCTGGTGGCAGTTAGACAGGATGTCAATTGAGAGGTTGAGTTAGCTTCAGGAGCTAGAGTCTCTATTAGTTCCTTAGTTTGCGGATGTTAGATTCAGATTGGAGACCTTATCACGATGACTAATCTCTGCATTACCCCTCTAGGTTCTTATGATGTAGTCCTTGGCATGGATTGGCTATGTGCCCACAATGCCAAGGTGGATTATCATCAGAAGAGGGTCAAGTGTGTTGATGATCATGGCACTTCTATGGTGGTATTTGGGGTACAAAGACCCATATCCCTTCGCATTATTTCTGCTATGCAGCTTAGGCGGTGCGTGCAGAAGGGATGTCAGTTATTTTCCATCACCATTAGTGATAGAGAGGAGGATTCAGGAGGGGAGCCTTCACTCAAGGATTATCCTATTCTTTAGGAGTTTACAGATGTATTTCCTATCGATCTACCTGGTATGCCCCCACCTAGGGCAGTTGATTTTCACATAGATATTATACCAGGAGTCAAGCCAGTATCTAGAGCACCCTACAACATGACCACACATGAGCTTGATGAACTCAAGATTCAGTTAGAAGAGCTCTTAGAGAAAGGGCATGTCTGACCTAGTGTATCACCTTGGGGTGCACCTGTGATTTTTGTGAAGAATAAGGATGGTTCACTTTGATTCTGCATTGATTATCGGCAGCTACATAAAGTAACAATTAAGAACCGATACCCACTCCCCTGGATCGATGATCTATTTGATCAGTTGCAGGGTGCCTGAGTGTTCTCGAAGATAGATCTGAAGTCGGGATACCATCAGTTATGCATTGTGGAAAGTGATATCTACAAGACTGCATTTTGCATGAGGTATGGTCACTATGAGTTCATAGTAGTGCCATTTGGCCTCACGAATGCTCCAGCTATGTTAATGAGCCTCATGAATGAATTATTTCGTACATTTTTGGATAAATTTGTGATAATATTCCTTGATGATATTCTGATATATTCTTGCAATGAGGAGGAGCATGAGGAGCATCTAAGATAAGTTTTGCAGCATTTGAGAGAGAATCAGTTATATGGCAGCCTGTCAAAGTGTGCCTTCTTTAGACCCAAGGTGCATTATCTTGGTCATGTTATATCTGGCGATGGGATCTCTATAGACCCATCAAATATTAGAGCTATTATAGATTGGCCAGCACCCACCAGTGTCACTGTGGTCAGGAGTTTTATGGGCTTAGAAAGATATTACAGACACTTAGTGGTAGGATTTTCTAGAGTGGCTCATCCCATCACCTCCCTTCAGAGAAAGGGGAAAAGGTATGAATGGATAGAGAAGTGTGAGAGATCTTTTGAGGAGCTCAAGAGAGCCCTCACTAGTGCACCAATTTTAGCAGTGTCAGATCCTTCGACAGATGTTTTGGTATGTATTGATGCTTCATTGCATGGTTTAGGAGCAGTCCTTATGTAGGAGGGCCATCCTATAGCCTTCAAGTCTAGGAAACTAAAGACTCATGAACTTAATTATCCTACTCATGACCTAGAACTCACAGTGGTGGTTCATGCTTTAGTGAGATGGTGACATTTCCTTCTAGGTCACCGATTTGAGCTTCATTTAGATCACCAGAGCCTACAGTATATCTTTTCATAGCCCAATCTTAATGCTAGGCAGAGGAGATGGATGGAGTTTTTGTGTGAGTATGATTTTTATGTTCATTACATCAAGGGGAAAGAGAATGTAGTTGTAGATGCCTTGAGTAGGACGCGACATGAGCTCTCATCTATGGCTTCTAGTACAGATTTGAGGGACCACATTTTTCATCATTTGTTAGGGGATGGATTATATGTGGAGGTTTGTCAGTTTATCCATTCTTAGAGACCCCTGGAGGGGAAATTTGCAGATTCTTCCTTGGAGTCCGATGGACTTCTACATCATAGGGGACACATCTATGTACCTTCTACAGGTGACTTGCGGGAGTTTATTATACTTGAGGCTCATAGAGCACCTTATGCAGCTCATTCAAGAGTTAAGAAATTGCATGCTGATATGAGACAGTTGTACCATTGGTCGGGTATGAGATTGCAGATTGCCAGCATTATTGCTAGATGTCTTGAGTGCCAGAGAGTAAAGGCAAAGCACGGTCATCTAGGTGGGCTCTTGTAGCCACATGATATTGTCAAGTGAAAGTGGGATACTATATCTATGGACATCATTTTTGGTCTCCCTATGTCTTCTCACTCCCATGATGCTATCTTGGTGACAGTTGACACATTGACCAAGGTTGCCCACCTCTCACCTGTGCATACTACATTCATAGCACAAGACGTAGCTCAGGTATTTTTGTGGGATATTGTCAAACTTCATGGCATTCCCCGTAAGATCATCTCTAATAGAGAATCTTTGTTCACATCAGCCTTTTGGAGAGAGTTAAAGGAAGCATTGGGCACAAGGCTCAATTTTAGTACAGCATATCACCCTCAGACAGATGGTCGGGCCAAGAGGGTTAACCAGGTATTGGAGGACATGTTGCGCATGTATGTGATGGACTGTTAGGTCAAGTGGGAGGAATACCTACATCTGGTCAAGTTTGCATATAATAATGGGCATCATTCTTCTATAGGTATGCCACCATATCAGGCCTTGTATGATAGACCATGCAGGACCCCACTGAGTTGGGACAAGATCGAGGATAGAGTATCTTTTGGACCTCAGTTGGTCAAGGATATGGAGAAGTAGGTTGTCTTGATTAGACAATGTCTTAGGGAGGCTCAGGATCGACAGAAGAACTATGTAGATTCAAAGAGGGTTGATCGTGAGTATATGGTTGGAGATAGGGTCTTCTTGAGAGTGTGCCTGCATAAGAGTCCAATCCATTTTGGAAAGGGCTCTAAGTTAGTGCCTTTCTTTGTTGGACCTTTCAAGATATTGGAGAAGATAGGACTAGTTGGCTACCATCTAGCCTTGCCACCTAGCCTGTCACGCATCCACGATGTGTTTCATGTATCTGTGCTTTGGAAATATATTTATGATGAGTCTCACATTATAGATTGGGATGACTTGCAAGTGGAGTCAAATGGACAGCTAGCACTGGATCCCATACACATTATAGCCCGATGGCCCCTTGCACTTTGAGGCTGAGAGCTGGACTAGCTTAGGGTCCAGTGGGATTGTTATGATAAGGTCACAGCTTCATGGGAGGATGCAGCGCAGATGAGATCTCAATACTCATATTTTTTTATGAACTCCAGGAGGAAGTTGATGCCTAGTGGGCGAGGATGTGAGGCCTCACCCCGATCCATCATAGCTTTACTATTTGATCACACTTTGACACTTTATGTTTTGATACATTGATACACTTTTTGTTATCCCAACAGGGACTCGTGATATTATGATATGATGATGATTATATTGTGTGGATTACATTTTGACATGGATTAGACCTAGAACAGGTGGTTGAATTTGATTATATATGTTTTGATCATTGAATTGATGAGAAGACATAATTATGATTAGACTTGACTATTTTATGGATGTTATTTCATGGTGATTAAGGAATTCTTATGTTTTATACATTTATTTATGAAATTTTTAATTAGGGACTTAATTCTGCTTATTGGTTAATGTTTTTAATTATGAATTGAAAATATATATTACATGCAATTTTATCATCTTGGACAACTGATGCTTGAAGTTTAGTGTGCAGGAAAGGGAACCATGGAATTTTCAGAGAATCAAGGCTAAACACATGTGAATTGAGTAAGCCAAGGTTAAATCCAATAAGGGGTTGAAACCTCATTATAATGTGACCCTTGTTGTAAATGTAATCTGAATGTGTGTTAATAGTTTTAATTTATGTTGTTATTTGGACATGTCATTTGTGAATGTGATATATATTTTATTTGGTTTCACTTGACACTTGTGTTATCCATGTGGATAGTGATATGTCATTTAGGGCTTGGGAAAGAATCACTTAACCTTATATAAAATTATATTAATCACTTGGATACAGATGCCTTATAGGGGTCCTATCATGTTGGAACTCAGATTTGAACCTTAGGGGTACTTTGGAGGGATTAAAAGTGACTCTAGAGTGTATTTTTGACCAAAATTAGTTAACCCTAAGAGGGTACCTTGGGTTAGGGCTAGTTTTTACCTATGGGAGAAACCTAGGTCACCATTATGACCCTCCAAAATAATCACTTTTCAAAAGTGGCGAAAATAGAGATGGTCTTATGCACCTAATTTGTCCCACACTCCTTGCTAACCTCACAATTAAGAGGGGAGACAAAAAGGCTAGTTGTCATATCTCATCATTGCTAGTTCTTGAGTGCACTTTTGGAGGTCTTTTTAGAGGGTTTTGAGAGACTTAGTGGGTGTTTACCCACTCTCTAATTTTAGAGACAATTAGGGTTTTGGAAGGAGGAAGGATAAGGATTTGGGCTCTTCTAAAGTTTCATTTTGCCATAACACAATTGAAAGGTTGGTTTCCCTTGTCATGGATTGCTTGATTTATTGCAAGAAAATTTGATGTATTATTTTATGAATATAACATCTTGTATCTGATTCGTGTATGTAATCTTGTGTAGTTTTGTAGTATGTAAATTTTATTGTCATGTGTTAGAGAGGGAATGTCTTTGGATTTTTTTATATCACCCTTTGTTTCCTTTAATTGGGAGTGTTGTTCATGGGAGTGAAGGCATTACTCACCCTTTGGGAAGGGAAGAAGTGGCCTTGGGTGAAGGGGTTAGTTGGGCTCTCCATTATAGTGAGAGTCTCTTCTCTTTGAGAAGAGGGATAAATTCATGGAGTATGGGCTCCATGAAGCCATGTTGAAAATATTATATTTTGACATAGAAATGGCCAATGTGTAAATGGAAGCATTGTCAATATAGCCTTGGAGAGGCATGGAAAACTCTTTTTGAGAGATTTGAAAATTGTATTGGTATTCTCCTCCTTAGAAAAGCCCACCTTCACCCTTCTTCAATGGGTTTGTAAAACTCATTTGTGAAACCTTGAATAGGAGTTGATTGTTGTTTTTGTGCATGTAAAATGTTGTGAGAATTTTGGATGTGAAACTTTGTTTACCTTTGGTTCTCCAAGCTTGAGGGTGGCCTCCTTGAGGCCTTGGTTGGGAGGTGAGCTTCCCATGGTATCCCTCATGAAATTTGCAATTTTTTTGAAGTCATAAAAATGGTGCAAAAATCTTGAAATAAATCCCTATTTGGGGGTAGTTGTGTGCAAGCAACTTCAATATTGCATAGTCACTCTTGTATTGAAATTTATTTTGTTGATTGTTGTAATATTAAATCTTGAAGCTTCTCAAGATAAATGTGGAGAGATATCCTCCTTATGTAATGATCTATTAAAGTAAAATATGATGTGTACCATTCAAGCATTGTGTAAATTCATCATTTTGAAGATGTTGTAATGTAGATTATAAGATTATCATGTTGTAAAAGATAGAATCCTTAGTTCTTGAATGTTGCATTTAAATTTATAAAAGAAGAGAAGTTAACCACCCATGAATAGAAGGATAACCAAAAATGAAAGAGAAAAAAAATATTGTAGTTTCATTCCCTTCTATCTTAAGAAATTTTGCATCTTGAAAACCTTCTAGATTCAACTTTCTTCAATAGAAATTTGCATTTTGATCTCAGCTCTTGAGGAGGAAAAATAACTTTGAAAATCAACAACAAATTTAATTAGTTAGCATGTCAACATGAAATTCAGTAAATACTATTGGTCCCTCTTGTATATTGTTCATTAAATCAATCCTAATATGCACTATGATCTTCTACAAAAAAAAATGAACCAAGAAAATCTAAAATGTAAGAGCTTATAACAAAGCCCATAGCATTTTCCAGATTTAGAGCATAAAAAGTTCTCTAGAATTTGTATGAAAAAGGAAATATTCTCTTACCACAGAGAATATTCATTTCCCAAATGGGCTTCCCTCTAATTAAATTCAAAATTATATCTCAGTAAAATAAACATGCAAATTAAATTCTAATTACTTAGCTAAACTCACCTTAATTCTTACCTTTCTGTGGGTCCCACCCTAACCATTTTACTCTTTTACCTAAGCAATTGTTTGTGCAATTTTAAAAATATTAATCACTTTATAAAAGGGCTGCACTACTTGGGAAGCAATCCCTTCTCCTTTATGTCCTCTTCCCTAAAACTATCTGTCATGTCCCTTGCAAAGTCAACTCCCTCCACTACTTTCGAAATTGCCTTGGAGGATGAAGTACTTGGTTTGGTGGGCCATGCAAATTTTACCCTTCTTCTTCCCCTTTAAAACTGTGCCACCTTTTTTTCCTCCCCCTTATTCCATGCAAAATTTCTATGCTTGGGAGGATGGGATAGGTGGTGCCCACCCCCCTCCCCCTTAAGAACAGTCCTTTTTCCTTCAATTTACACTTGCATCCTTAAAGGAATTTGACCCCCTTTCCTTGCAAGTTCAATTTCTCTTGTGGTAGGGGGATAATATATACTAATAAGTGATAGATTATTAAGCTAGTGTTTGTAGGTAGTATGGTGCCCCCCCCCTTGTATGTCATGTCACTCTGTACTATTCCCTAATTGCAGATTTTGAAACCCATGCAATGTTTTGTTTGTAAATAAAGGGTTAGATTATTGTTAGTGGGTAGTTAGGGTTAGAAGCTAATGGAAGGTTAGATGTTTAATTTAATAAGTTAGTTAGAGGTTAGTAGATAGTTAAGCTAGTTTATTAGGCCCTTTTTCATATTGGTTTTTAAATTCTTTTTGGCAGCATTTCTTTGCACATTAAATTAACTTAATGGTGTAGTATGTAATATTAGGTATAAAACCTTAGTATTTAATTTTAATTTTAATTTGGTATTATAATCATTTAGTGTATTAATCATGTCTTAATTTTTATTGATGTTAGAATCTCTTTTGTCAATGTAATAGCTCATTATTTTTAAATGGATACTTGCCCTTAGTTGTTTAGGTTAATTTATCATGGAGAGTTTTTACTGGATTTAATGAATCAAAAATTTGTCTAAAGTATTGATTAGTCAATTAGAGAGGCAAATTGCTCAGTTGATTAGATATGTAGTTAATGTTTAATGTTAATTTATTACCAAAATAAAAGGGGGATTATATTTCTCTTGTATTCAAGGGGATTAGAGTTTATACTCGATTGTAATTAAAAGTAAATTTAAATATTGAATTAGGAGATATTTCAAATGTCTAAATGAAAGGTTAATATAAGGAATTGATGGATTAGGAATGCATGTGTTTTATCATAGGAGAATAATTTTATTAATGATGTTTAGTAGGTTAGGAAGTTGAAATTAATCTTAGATTTGGAATTTTATTGATAGTTGTTGATATAGTGAAATTATTATTCAATTTTAATCTTGTCAGTTGTTAAATATTTCATGAATGATTGGGAGTAGAGTATGTATCTGACGGGACCCGAGCTAGTAGTTAATATTAATCAAAACTGGACTTGAGCGGATTAGTTTGTAATCTAGGTGTATAGTTAAGTAAGCATTAGGGCAACCTTGACCTACCTATGCCGATAACCACTAACTACCATCATAATTCTAAGGAATCATAGTTAGATCTACCTGAGTTGAGTATCCATATAACCCAAGGAACAAGTTGATACCCAATTTCACATCAGTTTGTGGCTTGACCCTTATTCAGTCTGCGTTTACACCTTGTAATTTGAAGGTTAACTCCTTTTTCTATCACCTTTCCAACTCAACCATTGATAGTTGTACGAACTTATATGATTTATTTTTAAAAAAATTGTGTGTTTTGCCCTAATTTTGGGCATGACACATAAAAATGTCATAATCAAGCCAAGATCAAATAATGTGTTTTAAGTAGCATTGAGAAAGATTGTCGATTCATTTGTCAAGTGCAATAGAGATTCATCAATCATAATTTGGAATTAAGCAATATGTTTTCATGTCTGAGTATATGTGAGATTAACTTTGTCGGTAATTGCAATCCAATGCAGTTTTTAGAAACACTAGTTGATTAAAGTGTTGAGAAACATTAGGTTGTTTTTAATTATAGAATTGAAAAATACTAGTTTATTTAAGATCTGGATTAAAGTGTTGAGAAACACTAGTTTGATGTCTCTTACAGGTAAGTGGTGTTGAAGAAACACCTTTGTTTGTGATAGTGATGTTTAAGTGCAAGTATTGAAAAATATTGTTTTGAATGGCAAACCATCCTAGATAAGACACTTAGGACAACCTAGTAGACGTGATTTGACCATGCTATCAAAGATGTCCCCAGTGCAGAATGACTATTGCTAAGATGCAAATGCAGACAAATCCCAAGCAAGGATAGGACATTTGTAAGGAATCAGAGTCACCAAATAGCACAGGTGTGAGTATGAAGATTTAGTGTCATTAGTGCATTCATAGATAGAGCACAGAGTTTGAGTGACGTCTGTTTGCTAGGTTTTCACCACTCGGCAAAGCTTTTTATTTTTTCTAACAAGATGCTTGTTTGTCAGGTTTTCATCAAGGCACTTTTTTCTTTTTCATTTTTTTTTTTATTGCTATTTTTATTTTTTTTTATTTTTCCGCAGTATCAAAGCACCCATTTGCCAAGTTTTCACTAAGGATACCCTTTTTCATTACTTTTTCCACTGTTTTTGGATTTCTTCAGGATCAATTTTCTAATTTTTTTAGTATTTTCTGAGATTTTCACTGCATAGGCTATGCTAGCCAAACATTAAGCGTAAAACCGTTTTAAATGTAGAGTATTAATGGGATCAGGAAGAACATCTCCCTCAGGTGTAGCTAGCTAATAAGCTCCAATCCCAAAAGTTGCAGTAATAACATAAGGTCCCAGCCAGTTTGGTTCAAACTTTCCTTTTAATTCTCTATTAGGATAATTCTTAGGATTCTCTTTAAGAACAAGATCCCCCACTTGAAAGTGTCATGGTTTGACCTTTTTATTGTACCCTTTTGACATGCATTTTTGGTACACTTTCAGATGATCAAACGCTTGTTGTCTGCACTCATCAAGTAAGTCTAAAGAATTTACACTATCAATATGGTATTGTTTGTCAGTAACAAGACCTTGTAAAGATACCCGCAAAGATGAGATTTCAACCTCAATAGGTAATACTGCCTCAATGCCATAGACTAGGGAAAATGGAGTGGATCTAGTTGGTGTTCTAATGCTTTTTTCTATAGGCCCAAAGTGCTAGATTTAATTGTAAATGCCAGTCTCTGTCAGAATTACTCATAGTTCTGTGTAGGATTTTGAGAATGTTCTTGTTAGATGCCTCAGCTTGTCCATTACCTTGAGGATAATAGATTAAGGAACAATGTTGTGTAATGTGAAATTGTGTACAAAGGTCTTCGATGTCTTGGTTTTTAAATTTGCCCCCATTCTTGGTTACAATTGAAGAGGGTATCCCATATCTACAAATAATGTAGTTCAAGATAAACATAGCCACCTATTTGCTAGTGGATTTTATCAGTGGCACGGCTTCAACCCACTTAGTGAAATACTTAGTGGTCGTAATGATGTAGTTGTGTCCACTTGAAGAATTAGGATATATTTGTCCAACCAAATGAAGTCATTATATTTTTCCATTAGTATACTTAAGGAAAATCATGATCTGCACCATTGGTTTACTCCACATCAACAGACAGGGAACAACACCACCCAACACTAAGGTTACCCGATAAACATTTTTAAGTGTTATCCGATGATAGAGAGGTTAAAGGAAACCTGACGAGTAACAACAGTGCAACCTGATGAAACAACACAGAGAGGAACCTGACAGACAAAGGGAACCCAACAAAGAGTTCAAACAAAGGAACGCCGAAAAACTTCAAGTTCAACCAGATGACCAAGAACCAACAGTCAGTTCCATCCCGTAAAAAGTGGATCTAACTTTCCACGTCAAATAAATCACTAAAGTTGTATTTATAGCTTCTTGATTTATTTTTAAATCCCTTATGTACGAAGGAAGCAATGTATTTATTATTGTTTTAATTAGTTTTACTAATTTAAAATATGCAAACTAAAGATCAAGGTCAAGTTGTAAACCTTGGATCTAGGAGTTAACATTGTAATGTGTGACTCTAAGATAGGTTAAATACTTGTATAAATAAATGCTCAATCCATTGAGAATAGTTGTTTTTTAATGAAGATAGTAGCCACGGAGAGAAACTAGAGACCAGACAAAAGAATTCGGATAGAAGGATAGAAATAGAATCAAGTCAGTTTCAAGAATAGAACAGAGGCTACTGACAAGCAGAGAAAAGGTATTCATCAATCACTTAAGGTGATATTATAATTCTAAGAGCTTTAATGGATCTACAATCAGAAATTATAGATTGTATGCAGTCAGGTCAACATTTGTAATAATGAAATCCTTTCAAGAAATGTGGGCTTAACCGTCCTATTGTAAAATCACATAACTTAGTGCACACTTAAATCAATGTTGCTAAAGCTCTTAATAGAGTAGATCTTAATAGGTCTCCACCTTAATACTCGTAACAGGGTAGATCATCAAAAGTGATCAAATTGTAAGCCTTAACCGGCTCCCTTCCATTCTGCAGATAGTGAAGTTTTATGGGTGCCATCCCCACCGCAATTTTTACTTCTTAATAGGAGTTTTCTTCAATACCATATATTGTGTTATGTGTTTATCATTTTCATAAATTTTTCTATGACTGTTGTAAATCATTAAAGATTATGAATGAACAATACATACATAAGAAAGAACAACAGTAATGGTTGATAATATAGTAATGTATGATTACTAATGATGAATTAAGAAAGGTGTTAAAAATTTTAGAGGTATTGATTCACCCCTCCCCTCTTAGTACTACTTCCCATTAATTCTAACAATTGGTATCAGAGCTAAGTCTCTTCTTGGAAAGCTTAAATTCTTAAGAGCAAAGATCATACAATGGAGAAGTACAAACTTGATAAGAACATTGAGAACAAAAAGCTTGAGATACAGATGTTCTATGAATAGTATAAAGAAGATAGAATCAAGATGAGAGAGCTTCTACATGAGAGGAAAGGTATGGATACTTGAAATAATGAAAAAGATTATCAAGAAGAAGAGATTACAGATTTATTAAAATCTTCAGGATCAAATACAAGTAATATATCAGATACATTAGAAGGGAACATCACAAATCTAAAAGAAATCAATCAACATCTGACAGAGCAAATAAAGATGTTGCAAATCGGTTAAGAGAGCCAGATGGTAAGAAGGATTGATGTGATGAGTTCTGCTAGACAAGCTAAAATAAAAAGAAAACTTGTTATTGATGATAGAAGGAAGATTACAGAGAAACTACAAGAAAAGGAATTGGAAATTCAAAGACATGTTGAGCATCACCATGATCTCACAAATCAAATTATTCTTATGAGTCAAGAAGAAAACAAAATAAATGTGAACTCATTGAGAGAATAAAGATTATCGGTGAACTAACAGAAGAAAATGAAAAGCTAAAACATGAGGTTAGAATTTAGCAACAACATAATAAAATTATTAGAAAGGATGAAGAGAGCAATAAAAGAATGGATGACTTTCTTGAAGGACAATGAAGATTCAACAACAATGGTATAGGATTTACCGAAAATGGAGAATCATCCAATCAAGCAAACTCAAAGAATGTCTATGAAAATCCAAGACCAAGAGAGCTAACATGCAAACACTGTGGAAACAAAGGGTACACATCAAATGTATGTCAAGGTAAAATGAAAGGTATTCCCAAATCTACACCTATATTCATAGGATTTTGTTACAAACGTAACAAGAAAGGACATAAGGCTTATGAATGCAAGACTAAGATAGAACAGCCAAAGAAGGAAACCTACATGGAAAAATATTGTTCTACATGCAAGATGAATGGGCACACATCTGAAGAATGCTAGAAAAAGAAAAATAAATCATGGAAGCCTAAAGGTCAAAAGGTTCCTTATCAACCAAAGAGAATGGGTAATCAATATACATAGGATTACAATACATGGACAAACTGTACAGCATGTGGTAGATATGGTCACACTGCTACACACTGCATGAGAGCATGGACCAAAAGGTCTAGAGGTTGGTCAAACCCTAGAATGACATACTTGCACTATCATAAAGTTGGTCACCTCAAGAAATATTGCAAGAACCGATTGACAAAAATAAGCACATGTCCCAATGGAAACACCATTGAAGATATCCGGAGGGCAAGAGACAAAATGTGGATAAAAGCTTCAAGCAATAATGAAGCTGGGCCAAGCAATGCAAATGGTGACACCCCATCTAATAGATCTAGTGACATCACCACCACCACTTAAGATGAACAACTAAGTATGGAACTGCACTATACCAAGTCATATTTTGCATCAGTTCCATTATAAAATTGATAGAAATTCAAAATCTGCATGAATAAAGATGCATATTATGTTACTTATTACAATTGTAAGAAATCAACCCCGTCAGTATATGCATATCAAAAATCATCAATGAAAAAAGTAGATAAGTTATTCTACATTTGTCTGATGTCGAATGTGGACATCTTGATTCAACACAAACGCAACATAGTCCTTACACAATCAATGAATTTACAAAGACAAACATGGATTGTTTGCTCTGCAAATGTGATTGAAGCAACCCGTTGCCTCCTAATTAGGTGTGATTGCTGCAGTTTACCCTCAGAACAAGAGCCAACAACCTGACCATCTCTAATACGGAGGATTTTAAAGTGCAAGTATATGAAGAAAAGCCATTATTTGTGAGAATGTATGCATCTAGATATGAGAAAGTGCAGCTATTCTATGAATTAAGACATGATTTAAGCTATGAAATTGAAGATGAAATGCAACTAGTGTAAGTATGAATTTGCAATTAAGCTAAGAATGAGAATGCAATTGATCTAATAAATTGAAATGCTTCTAGTCTAGGAAAGAAAATGCCTTGAAAACTAGAAATGAAATGCTTTCTAAGCTAGAATTTGCTTAGCAAGATGAATCTAAAAAGCTTTTAAAGCATAAATTGGATTGTTAGCTCCTAGAAAATAGATCATGATTCAAAGCTAAACAATATTCAATTTCAAATGAGAATTATGCTAATTATGCAAGAAAGTAAGCTAAAAGCATGAAATCAACTAAATTTGCCTATAGTAATGATGCTCAAAACAAAGGATC
>MU225447.1:1488028-1508016 GCA_018584345.1 Thuja plicata
TGTAATGAAGAGCCTATTGCCCTACTTTGCTATCGGGATCCTTACAAAATTTTAACGAAGCCCTATTTAGACTATGTGAATGAAAAACAGTAAACAAACATGACGTTTTAATATTGTCTTTGACTATGGTCCTGCAAGTAAACCGTTAGAATGTTTTAGCCTTTGACAAGCGAACCTACAAACCATTGTTATGCTGCAGCAGAAAAATCAGAAACAGAAAAACTAGAGCAGAAACAGAAATCTGAACAGAGAAATAACAGATTACAGATTTTGCATTTTAAACGATTGTCAGTGAAAGTTCACGCGAGAAAGTACCCAACACGTGCAAGCAAATGCTTCAATGCACGCGAGGAAACTATTTCTTCATGTGAGAAAGTGCCAGGAAAGCAATTCTTCACGCGGCTCATAGCAAAACTTCACGCGGCTCACAGCAAAACTTCACGCGAAAAGAGCAAAACTTCGCACAGAAAAAGCAAAACTTCGCGCGATAATCCATACTAGTGCAGTACAGACGCACGGTAGAGACAAAAAAATATAGTCAACAGATTCAAAAATGAGGCCAGAAAATTAATTTCTCTGCCCCACGGTGGGCGCCAAAATGTCTGATGTCGAATGTGGACCTCTTGATTCAACACAAACGCAACATAGTCCTTACACAATCAATGAATTTACAAAGACAAACATGGATTGTTTGCTCTACAAATGTGATTGAAGCGACTTGTTGCCTCCTAATTAGGTGTGATTGCTACATTTTACCCTCAGAACGAGAGCCAACAACCTGACAATCTCTAATACGGAGGATTTTAAAGTGCAAGTATATGAAGAAAATCCATTATTTGTGAGAATGTATGCATCTAGATATGAGAAAGTGCAGCTATTCTATGAATTAAGACATGATTTAAGCTATGAAATTGAAGATGAAATGCAACTAGTGTAAGTATGAATTTGTAATTAAGCTAAAAATGAGAATGCAATTAATCTAATAAATTGAAATGCTTCTAGTCTAGGAAAGAAAATGCCTTGAAAACTAGAAATGCAATGCTTTCTAAGTTAGAATTTGATTAGCAAGATGAATCTAAAAAGATTTTAAAGCATAAATTGGATTGTTAACTCCTAGAAAATAGATCATGATTCAAAGCTAAACAATATTCAATTTCAAATGAGAATTATGCTAATTACGCAAGAAAGTAAACTAAAAGCATTAAATCAACTAAATTTGCCTATAGTAATGATGCTCAAAACAAAGGATCCTCTCAATGAAGAAAAGAGGTCTAATTTATAGAAAACCGAGGAGAGAGGATGAAGAGTTTCTTGAAAAGAAACAATTGTCTCTTCATTCTCCATTTGAGACAAATATACAAAGATTTATTAAAATAAAAGAATGAATTATTGACACATAAGTGTCTTTTCATATGGAATTATGGAAATCCCTTTTGAGGATAATTCATTCGATTAATTAAATAACCTTTCAATTCCTTTTATGTATATTAGCCAAAGGGGGTGGAATTGATTTAATTAAAAGCACTTAGTACTTTAGGATTAAATCATTTAATCATAGGGATTTTAGCTAATAATCATTTGAGATTTAGGAATTAAATGTAATGTCAGATTTATGCAAATTTGAGTTTTCTGCATTTGACACTCAGTCAATTAAAGTCAATTAGGAGAAGAATTTGCCTAATACAATAGGACTTTGAAGATGAGAAAATGCACCAAAATTGATTAGGTTGTTAGGTGCCAATTTTGGGGTGTTACAACATTTACCAGAAATTGTTGGTCAACACATAAAGTGGCTAAGTTGCCAATATAACCCGAAATCCGTTGGTAAGAAAGGAAAGTTAAAAATTTGTCACTGTAGAATACCAATATCCATCGGTACAAGCAACATTGTTAACAACTGTCCAGGGAAACTCAACTTCACCAACGATGTTCTAGAAAGTCTTCCCAAAAAAACCCCATCTTCATATCCTGATGAGTCATTGAGAATTTATTACAAAGACTTAGGGCAAAAAGTCTATAAAAAGTCAATGGGACAACTTCATTTTCACCCATGATTTGAAGAGAAAGCAGAGCAAAAGATAGAGCGATTAAAGAGTAGAAAGCAGAGTGTCCTTAGATCAATCTATGCACATAGAAAATAGATCTTTTACCACTATTACGAAATGAAGTAAGTATCAAAGGCACCTAAAGATCTCTGTCATTATTTTTCAAGAAAGCCCTAAATTTCCAGAGTACCCTAAAACTTGAAAAAAGATGGAAACCACCTCAAGAACCGCTAAAATCAAGAATGATAAGAGGAATGTGGTTAAGCTGATCAAGAATAGTACATGTGTAGAGCCTAGCTATAAGATCTACCCAGAAATTGCATCGTAACCTGATGAAACTAGCGCATTTTCAAAAATCCCACCTAGGGTTTTGCTCATAGAAGACATTAGGTCTTATATTCACTGCAAGATCGCAGAGACAAGTGATCTTGAAATGGATGAAGCTTTTAAGATGCTTTGTGATACCGAAGGGAAATTGAAGGAAGAGCACAAACACTTGGAAGTCAAAGGGTTAACTAATGCCCTACATTTCCCAAGGGAATTCATAACAGAATGGATAAGGTTAGTCTTGATTAGAATGCATGAAAAGAAGCTATGGCTAGACCAACCCAAGCAAATAACCAAGGATGTTCTTCACGTTGTCACTAGTTATCCAATAACTGACAAACCTAGGGCACACAGGCATCCATCCATGAAAGAAGTTGAAAAACTCACCAATGCAGAAGGAGACAACAGAGGTCTCAAAGTGAACACAATCACTGATGAAGAACTAAAATTTGGTGAATGTGTAGTTGGGTATAAAAAATTTTAAGCTAGCAAATTGAACAGCATTTCTACAATAGCAGTAAGCACAGCTTACAAAATAGTGACCAAAGGAATTCAGATGGATCTGTGTGAGATCCTATTAAAACAACTTGATGAGAACATGAACACAATCAGGTCTTCAAATACCAACACATGTAATTTTGGCTCACTTATCATGTGTATATTTTTCTATTTTCAAGAATACTTTCCTTTAGTAGGAAAAGTAAAATGGGACTCTACCAAACCAGTAACCCAATAGATTAGTGAACTGATTAAGTCACTAGGAGACAATTTTGAGTCTGTTATGTCTACTTACTTCCTTGAGTTCAAGGAAAAGATGATGGAGAGTACTAGGATTCGCGAACAACTTGTAGAAAAACATATAGATGAAATATGTTTTATGGTGGACACAAATTTCACCCATATCAAACCAGTTGTACAAAGGATAGCTTGGTTAGCACCAATGGATTATGAGATCAATATTGATCAAGCTACAAGTGCAATTGAGGCATTAATAAATGAGCCCATTGATAACAAACAACCAAGATTTGGAACCTATGAAGAGGCCAAATCAAAGATAAAACAAGGCCTAGAAATCAAGAAGACTGTAAACAAAAAGGATAAAATGATTAAGAATCTCAAGAAGATTATATCAGTAATAGATGATGAACAAGATCAACCAGAGACAACTGATGAACAGGGCACCATCGGTGAGGCACTAGAAGAAAAGAAATTAGATTCTGAGGAGACTAAATCTGATACACCTCCACCTCCTGCAAAGAAGTAGAGGACAAGGATTCAAACTACTGGAACTGATACAACACCCCTTAAGAAATGTCAAATAAGGACCTACATAAGGAAGTAGCCAGCTAAGAGAACAAGGCAACAAACTGTGAAAACAACACCACCAAAGAAGAGGAAAATGTTGGTTAGGACAAAAGCTAACATAGAAGACACTCAAGCTAATGAGCCTGATGTGGAAAAGAAGAACTACATGAATCAAACAATTGATGAAGCTTCTGAATCCATTGCTACACATGGTACAATGAATGATAAGAAAATCAGACAATGGGATACACTAAACCCAGAGGACCATAATAAGATTCAAGAGGTAGTTATAAATTCAATGATCAAGAACAAATATGCACCTGCAGAATTTGTCAGTCAAATCCCTAAAGAGCTAGGTAAAAGAGTATACCAACAATGGTCATATGCTCTCCAAAACAAAAGAGAAGCAAGGGAGAGGGTACTAGTGACACTAATGCCTCCTGAATCCAAAGTTGAAGAAATCAAAGAAATACTCAAGAAGCACTCGAGTAAATTTGTAGCCAAAATAGGGGCATACAAAGAATTAGAGAAAAAATTCATAGAGCTGGACAAAATGATTGAAACAAAATGGAGACAACTTCTAGATCTATCGGTAGATTAGACAAGTGGTGAGAATCAATTACTTCTCACCAACACACCTCATAGAGAGGAGAAGATAGACAATGCAAATCCTTAGCACATTGCTCTGGACAATACTGAAAGTGATAATGAGACTATAAACATAGACACAGTCATGGATGATATCATCCAAGATATCACTAACTATGACTCTAACAAAGATCTGCAGAAGAAAGATGATGTCATATTTATCACACCTAAGGATCAAGGATAGCAGCAAGGATTGCAAACATTAGATGCTCCAATAATAAATGTTACTAATGAAAGGGTACATGAAACTTCAATCATAGACTCCAAAGAACCAGACCTTGCAGACCAAGTACAAAAATATGAGGATGTCAAAGCTCCAAAAGATCAAATCGACGAGCAGGACACAACTCTGGATACATCCCAAGCAACCACTCAAAGCAATATGCCTGTACTAATTAAGGAAATCAATATTCTAGAGGGTAATGATTGATCTGTAGTGGTGGACACAAGCACACCTGAGGACAAGGGTGATGTTGAAGAAAAAGATGCTATAGATAATACAAAAGATACAACTTCAAAGAAGGCTACAACCGATTATCAGAAATATACATCTACTGATCAAAATAAGGAGGAAACTTAAAAAGAAAAAGGGGACACAAATAGAGAAAGGTGAAGAAGAAAGCAAGATGAGAAGGAGAAACAATCAAAATAAAAATCTACAGAGACATCCAAGGTTGAAGGAGAGACGTCTTCACAAAATTGAAAGGTGCCACTCGAGCAAAAAACTCAAGAAGCATCTTCCACAAGGCCTTCACCAACCACTTCAAAGAGAACAAATGAACTAGATATGGTAGTTCATACATTTGTATCCCCAATAATCTCAAAGAAGAAGAAAGGAAAGAATAAGAATCCAGTAACTCTGGATGAAGTCATTGAGATTCCAGTTTGTGATCCAAGAACATTGGATCCAACTGTATTGACAAAATATGCCAAGCTCTTTGAGAGAAAAGTTATTGAAGACAAACTGAAGAGAGCAGAAAAAAAGGCCAAGGTAGTAGAATTAGCAAGAGGAATACTTCAATAGATTGTACCTGATATAGATATTGATCAAAAAGCTCCAATACTTGATCAATTGGTAATACTCACAGATGCAATAACATCTCAGAATATTGATGCTAAGAAGGTTATGGAAGAGAGACTTGAACAAAAGTATGAGTTCAAGCTAGCCGAGAAGATAAGCCAAGAAGTGGCATTCAAAAAGGTTAAGCTATCTAAATTGGTAAGTACAATTGATCCAATCATATCAGAAGCTATTACCTTAATACAAAATTTGTGCACTTTAGATCAACTCACTTAGGAGTATACTGACAAGATAGAAAAAATTGATGTTGATCTTAAGTCCAGTGCACAAAGTCTCACCAATACTGAAGAAGCACTTAAATTGCATGATGATCAAATCATACAGGCTAGAAAACAAAGATAGGACATACAGTTTGTAGAGATGAAGTACATAGATGAGGTAAACAAGCTCCAATCTAAGCTCTTACTGACACTTACAGTCCTACAACAACATGTGACACAGGAAAATACACTAAATGCCACCCTGGAAATGTCTGTCCTAGACAGCATTTATGATATGCACATGAGGCTAGAGCTACACCACATGGCTCTAGAAAAACTAAAAGGAAAATGGGAGAAAATGCTCGAAGATATCAAGGAAACGCACTCAAATATATTTGACACATTGTAAGTTACACATTTTTGTCACAATTTTGACATATTATAAGTTGTACATTTTTTTCATAAGTATCAAAGAAAGGGGGAAATTGATATGTTCACTCACCTCAATTAAAAGGAGGAAACAGTATGTATAGTAAAAGAAAAATAAAAATGCAAGGAGAAAATAATATGTACATACAAAGAAAAGAATAGAGAATGTATAGTATACATGTACATATACTTATACTATACTCATGCATACAGTTAGGGGGAGTCATACGATGACAAGGATAAAGACATGATGTTCATACTAAACACTTTAGTATTATGCACATATCAGTTTTGGATACCAATGTCAAAGGGGGAGATTGAAGGCATTATATTTTTCTATTAGTATACTTAAGGAAAAACATGATCTGCACCATCGGTTTACTCCACACCGATAGACAGGGCACAGCACCACCCAACGCTAAGGTTACCCAATAAACATTGTTAAGTATTATCCGATGACAGAGAGGTTAAAGGAAACTCGACGAGTAACAATAGTACAACCCGATGAAACAACACAGATAGGAACCCGACAGACAAAGGGAACCTGACAAACAGTTCAAACAAAGGAATGCCGAAAACTTCAAGTTCAACCCGACGACCAAGAACCGATAGTCAGTTACATCCTGCAAAAATTGGATCTGACTTTCCACGTTAGATAAATCACTGAAGTTGTATTTATAGCTTCTTGATTTACTTTTAAATCCATTATGTGTGGAGGAAGAAATGTATTTATTATTGTTTTAATTAGTTTTATTGATTTAAAACATGCAAACTAAAGATCAAGGTCAAGTTGTAAACCTTGGATCTAAGAGTTAAAATTGTAATGCGTGATTCCAAGATAGGTCAAATACTTGTATAAATAGGTGCTCAATCCATTGATAATAGTTTTTGTTCAATGAAGATAGTAGCCACGGAGAGAAACTAGAGACCAGACAAGAGAATTTAGACAGAAGGACAGAAATAGAATCAAGTCTGTTTCAAGAACAGAACAGAGGCTACCGACAAGTAGAGAAAAGGTATTCATCAATCACTTAAGGTGATATTATAATTATAAGAGCTTTAATGGATCTGTAATTAGAAATTATAGATTATATGCAGTCAGGTCAACATTTGTACTCATTCTAACAAGTGTAGTACACTAATGAAATCCTTTCAAGAAAGGTGGGCTTAACCGTCCTATTGTAAAATCTCATAACTGAGTGCACACTTAAATTAGTGTTGCTAAAGATCTTAACAGAGTAGATTTTAATAGGTCTCCACCTTAATACTCCTAACAGGGTAGATCATCAGAAGTGATCAAATTGTAAGCCTTAACCGGCTCCCTTCCATTCTACAGATAGTGAAGTTTTGTGGGTGCCATCCCCACCGCAGTTTTTACTTCCTAACAGGATTTTTCTACGATACCATATCTTGTGTTATGTGTTTATCATTTTCATGAATGTTTCTATGAATGCTAAAAACCATTAAAGATTATGAATGAACAATAGATACATAAGAAAGAACAATAGTAATGCTTGGTAATACAGTAATGTATGATTACTAATGATGAATTAAGAAAGGTGTTAAAAGTTTTAGAGGTACTAATTCACCCCTCCCCTCTCAGTACTACTTCCCATTAATTCCAACACCAAATCAAAGGCCCATTGCTGAAATGGCCAATGTATTATAAATGGTATGAGTTCTCTAGCAGGGGCATGGATGAGATTTCCATGTGTTTTGCATTTATGACATGTCTTTGAAAACAGAATAGCATCTTTTTCCATCATGGGTCAGTAATAGCCTACTCTTAGCAGTTTCTTAGCTAGTGAAAAGTCATTTGAGTGTGATCCACATACACCTTCATGGGCTTCTTTCAATGTGTGATCTGACTCTTCTTGTTTTAAACACCTAAGAAGTGTACCTTTGAGACCTCATCTATATAATTTATTAGTAATGATGACATAACGTGATGTTGTCCTAATTAAGGCTCATTTTTCATTCCTTGATAAACCAATGGGTAAAGTTTGGTCAGTTAGATAGGAAATAATTTTAGCATATCAGGATTGGTCTTGGGCGTTCAAAGCACAAATTATTTGGTACTCAGGGGTATCAAAATCTGGGTAGGATAGTTCTTCCACCGAGAATTCATAGCGGAATTGATGTTCCTCTAATTGTAACATGGATGCCAGTGTAGCCATAGCATATGCATCTTTATTCTTTGTTCTTGGTATTTGTTGGAATATGACGAAGACAAAGTACTTCTTCAGGTCATCAACCAATTGCTTATAAGGCATCAGCTTTTTATCTTTTCTCTGATAGTCTCCATTTACTTGATTAATAATAAGTTGAGAGTCACCATACACATGTAACTCTATGATCTTTCATTCCATAGCCAATTTAAGACCGTTCACTAATGCTTCATATTCAAAAATGTTTTTGGTGCATGGAAACATTAATTTGTATGCCTTGGGAATCTTGTAGCCTTGGGGAGTAATGAAGAGAACTCCTTCTATAGAACCTTGTTGCATGAAAGAACCATCAAAGTACATCTTCCATGGATGTTAAGTTAAATGCATTATTGTTTCATCAATGCATTATTGTTTCATCAGGAAATTCAATTATCAGGGGTGCATCATCTTGCAAGAGTGATTCAGCTAATTGATCTAAGAGGAATTTTCCTTTAATAGCCCTTCTATCCACGTACTCAATGTCAAATTCACTCATAATCAGGACCCACTTTGCTAGTCTTCTTGTTAATGTTGTCTTGCTTAAGAGGTATTTCAGAGGATCTATATTTGCAATGAGCTTTACTATATGTGATTGCATATAATGTCTCAATTTATGTGATGAAAAGACAACTGCTAAGAAAACTTTTTCAATTATGTTGTAATTGAGTTCATAAGATACTAGTGTTCTACTAATATAGTAGATTTCTCTTTCCTTTTTAGTTTCATCTTCTTGCACCAGTAATACTCCTAGTGATGTAGCTATAGCTGAAATGTATAAGAGTAATGGCTTTCCATAAATGGGTGTCATGAGAATAGGATGAGTATCCAAGTACTCTTTTAATTCTTTGAAGTTATTTTCACTATGTTTATCCCATTTGAAGGTGACACACTTATATAGAAATTTAGTAAAAGGTTGTGCTATATCTGCAAGTTGTGACATAAATCTCCTAATTGACTGGATTTTGCCTTGTAATGTCCTTATTTGACTAATGTTGCATGGAGGAGTCATGTCTAGCATAGCTATAACTTTTTCAGGGTCCACCTCAATTCCTTTTGCTAATACAATAAACCCTAGCAACTTTCCTGATTGAACTCCAAAGGCACATCTCTTTGGATTAAGTCTGAGTTGAAATTGTTCCATGCAATCTAATATCTTCCGCAAGTCTTCAATATGAATAATCCTTTCTTTTGACTTAGCTAAGGTATTGTCTACGTAATCCTCCATGTTTTTATGTATCATATCATGGAATATGGTATTCATAGCTCTTTGGTATGTAGCACTTGCATTCTTTAATCCAAATGGCATAACATTTCAGCAAAAAGTTCCCCATGCGCATGTAAATTTTGTCTTCTCTTGATCTTCAAGAGAAATCTTAATCTGGTTATAGCCCGAGAAACCATCCATTCATGAGTACATTTGATAGCCTACTGTTAGATCTATGATCATATCAATGTTTGGTAGTGGAAAATCATCTTTAGGACATGATTTGTTTAAGTCTCTAAATTCTGTACAGATCCTGATAGATTTATCTATTTTAGATACTGGTACCACATTAGAGATCCATCCTGCATAAGCAATGACTCTTATGAATCTAGATTTCAGTAATTTTTCTAGCTCTTCTTTTACCAGTAATGCAACATGAGGATTCATCTTTCTTAGTTTCTATTTCATGGGTTTGATCCCAAGAGCTATAGATAAATGGTGCATTATTAATTCAGGATCTAGTCCAGGCATATCGGTATAAGACCATGCAAAGTTGATCTTTTTCTCTTTCAAGAACATGGTGAATTGTATCTTCTCCTCTTCTGATAAGGATTGTGCTAGGTGAAAAATATGAGGAACTTCAATTGTGCCCAAGTTAATCGGATGTGTTGGTTCTATCAAAACTGAAGATATTTCTTGAAAGTGCTCAGGGAAGATATCAAGAATCTCATCTTTTGGCACCTCTGGGAGGTTTTCACCATCAGATACATCTTTTATTTTTACTACTTTAGAATCTAACACTACCACAACATGGTTTTCACCATCAGTTCTTTTCTTCTTTTTACTTTTCAATTTGTGACTGAGAAACTTGATATCCTCCTCTGACATGTTCGCGCTCCTTGCACTGGTGGAAGAAGGATAAGGTTCACAAGCATTTAGGTAACAAGCCAAAGTGTAGTCATTAGGGAAGTTCATGATAGGATTAGGGTCTAAATTTTTCCAATCAATTAAGTCATGGTTTATTAAGGATAATGAAATAGATTTTAGTAAGGATAGCATCGTGTCAGCGTCAAAACTATTAACTGACAAGACATGTTCTGTTAGGTCAACTTCTATAGCATTTAGATCATCAAGAGTTAAATTGTCATTAATAGGGTCATTGTTAGTAATATGTGGACCTAACTCTAGTGACTCATCAGTTGAGCTTTCTTCTTCTTCTCTCAGCAAAATGGAACTCATTACTTGTAGTCTCATAATATCCTCTAGACCTAGTAAAACACTAGTTTCTTCATCAAGAATTCTAGGTAGTGGTATCTCATATGATTCTAGAACAATAGAAATACCAGGGGAAGTGTTAGAACTCTCTCCTCTTTGAAATATCAGTGCCAACTTATGGATCACGTCTACTTCAATGTTCATGGTAGCATTAGATAGGACTGTGATAGCTAAATGTGGCCTTCTTACTTAGCCATGCACTTCAACATGGTCATTGTTCACCAGTCACATACAAGAATGGATATGAAATTATTCATCTTGCATGCCTGTGTGAGTCGACCTATTGCCTCCTATCTAGATGGGTTTTTTGAATAGCTCTCAGAATCGAGTCCAACAACCTAGACCAATCTTAGAATGGAGGATTTAATCTAGCAAAGTAAGTGCAAGATTAATCTAGGAATGACAGATTGCAAGATTAATCTAGAAATGAGATTAAGCTAAGAAATTGAACATTGCAATATTAATCTAGAAATGAGATTAATCTAAGAATTCTTGAAAGAAGCTAGACTAGATATGATTAATCCAAAAATGAGATTAGTTTATTGCATATGCAAGCCAAGAAATGTGAGAGTTTAAATGCATGAAAACTATTGAATTGAAAATGCAACAGCGATTGAATGCAATAATGAATTCTCTCTCCTTTTTTTAATGAGAAATGATGAAGTTCTTTTATAGACTAAGAGTTCGTTCAGAATAGAAAGTTTCCTTTGAGAGAAATAGTTAACTTATTGAAATCCAGTTGAGAATACCAATTTTATTTTGAGAGAAACAGTCAACTGTTGTCTTTTCGAGTTTAACTGATTTGTTTCTCTTTTAAATCACAGTTAACTCAAAGTTTCTATTTCTAAATTGGAGAGAAGATTTTGGAGAGAATATTTAATTAAATAAATAGAGTATGACCTCATAAATGTATTTTCTCAATTATTTTAACAATTAAATTCAATTTTTGAAATGAGGATATTTATTTAATAATTAAATATTATTTAATTCCTTTTTAATTATTTTAGCTAAAAGGGTGAATTTAATTTAATTAAAGTGCTAGGAACTTGTTATTAAATTAATTCGATCGTAGGGTTTATTTACCCAATTATAATTGATATTTAGGAATTAAATATAGTATGTGATTAATGCAGATTTAGGGTTTTCTGCATTTGACACTGAGGTCAAGTAGAGTTAGTCGAGACTCAGAATTACCTAGTACAATAGGGCTTTGATGATTCAGAAGATTGATTAATGCAACAAAATTGGTTAGGGTTGCAAGATGCTAATTTTTGGGGTGTTACAAGGACATCACATTCATAATCATGTGAGTATGTTATTTCATCATCTGATCTATTTAGAAACTCAGCAATAGTTACCTGAATTACCCTATTAGCCACTTGTAGATCAAAGTGTGGTAAATCTAGGACATGTGAAATTGTGACCAACTACCCCCAGTTAGGATGTAAATATTTTTTTTGGGGTGTTGCTTCAGTAGTTGTTTCTATCAATGGCACTTTTGGAGTGTCTTCTGTTGTTTCCTCTACTTCTTGAATAATGGCTTGTATCAATAAAGGAACATGAGTGTCTTGTGGTGTCTCAAAGCTAGGTACATATCTTTCTCCTTGATATTTGGGATGCTTTGTACCAATATGAAATAATCTCTCATAGGTCCATTGTTCTATTTTTGTTTCTTCTTCTTCATCACTTCCTTCATCAAAGATTGGACCATCTCCTGAAGCAGGGTTTTCAAATTTATTATTGAAACCTAGTCCTATTTTATCTTTGGTGTTTCTGAATTCCATGTGTATAGGTTCAACAAGTCCCTTTCCTTTGTCTCCTAAAGGTCCTTTTCCTTTATATCTCATTTTTTTGAGAAGGTCATATCCTTTACCATACTTTTCTGGGGATATTTCCACATGTTTTACCTCATTTTCTTTTGGTTCTCCTTTGTAAAGCCAAGCCAAGACTATTTTTTCTTCATTTTCATCCTCTTGGGAGTTAGATGCTTTAACCATACCAGTTGCTTTGTGAATTTATAGTTCTTTAGATGTAGTAGGTGTGAAATATGAGGAAGGTTTTCTGTAAGATCTTGGAGACACTGGAAGGTCTGTTAATGATGGGGTCATGTCTAGTTTGTATTCTCCCATACTAGTTTCTTCAAGCTTTAATGTCTTTCCAAATCTTCTCATAACCATGTCTTGAGTAGTTTTAGGTACAATTTCTTTTGGAACTTCCTTGTTATGAGGGACCATACTATCTTCTTTAACATTGTTGCAAGTATAACTAGCATCTGCAGGAATTGTTACTTGCACCCCATTATGTGAGAATTTGATACACTGGTGGTAAGTAGATGGTACTGCTTGTATTTCATGGATCCAAGGTCTCCCTAATAGTATGTTGTAAGCCAAGGGTAGATCTAGAACTTAACATATCACATTTCTTTCAAATGGTCCTATTCTGATTGGTAAAATAATGATACCTTTAGAGGATCTTTCTTCTTCATCGTAAGCTTTGATAGTGATCTTACTTCTTGAATCAATAGTTTGTTCTGAGAGACCCAACTTCCTAATTAGATTAAGAGTACAAATTTTCAACCATGCGCCTCTATCTATCAATACATGTCTGACATAGAATTTGTGAATTAGGAGTTCAATGTGTAGAGGTTGGTTATGCGGATGTGTCAATGATTTGTCATCTTCTTCTAAAAAAGAGAGATAGTGTGGTGCTGAGATATGATTTACCATTTCTTGGAGCTTGTCTACATCAATGTCTTTTGGCACATTTGTAGAATGTAGGGCTTGTTCAAGAATTTCCCTATGCACTGAGGAGATTTTAAGTAACTCAAAGATAGAAATTTGAGCAGAGGTTCATTGAAATTGATCCACCAAGTTATAGTTTGTCATTGGAATGGTAACTGTTTGTCTTTTTGTTGCTAGTTTGGCAATAGTGACAATAGGTACCTTGGAAGATGTTTCTATTTTTGATGAGGAGCTAGGTCCTTTGATTATGACTCGTGCTTGACTTTGAGTTACTGCATTTGATTGTGAAGATGTGTATTTAACACCTTTGATAGTGATCACATTGATTGATTCGTATTTATTGTCCAACATGTTGATCACATTATCATTATTAGAGTAGGTGTAGTTCACTTCATTTTATTTTCCTTTAGAGGCTTCCCCTTTCTCATAATTAGGGAATGGTTTGTTGAATGTCGTATGGTCTTCATTAGTGGTGTGTCCCTCCACTTTGATTTTACCTCCTTCAATAAGGTCTTGTATAACATGTTTAAGCTTCACATAATTATTGGTCTTATGTCCCTTGTTCTTGTGAAAGACACAATATGAATTATCATCCCACCATTTTGGTTTGACTTCTGGTTCCATGGTTTTAAATCGAGAATTGTAAGAACTTTGTTGTCCAAGAGTGTCTTTAAAATAGTCTCAAGAGGTTCACCTAAAGGAGTGAATGTTCATTGAGGTTTAGAAGTCCATGGTCTACTCTTGTTATTGTGATTGTTTGCTTTAGGTATTATGGTTGTTACCTTGGCTTCTTTGTTTGCTTGCATGTTATTTGTTAGATTAAACACTGTTGATTTAGGATTAGCATTAGATACATCTACCACTCCATCGTTAACAACATTCTTGGTTTGTTTCCACCATTTAGGCTTGTTGTTATAGTTGGTAGATTTGTTATCACTTTGAAGGGTGATTTCTCCTTTCTTAACCATGACCTCTTCAATACAAATGGAATTCTTAATCATCCTATCAAAGCTAGGTGAATCTTGCATTTGAAAAGTATAGTTTAATTCAGGTATCAAGTTGTTTATGAAGATTTCCATCTTTTCTGATTCAGTAATAGCTCTTGAATACCTCGCAAAGATTTTCCTCCACCTTTGTAAAAAGTGTGTAAAGGATTCTCCGGTTCTTTGTTTTGTGTTACACAAGTCCATCATGGTTATATCATGTTATATATTGTAGCAGTAATGTTGGACAAAATGTTGTATCAACTCTTCAAAATATTTCACCTTAGGTGTGAGTTTGGAGAAGCACTCCATAGCATTTTTGCCTAGACTTCCTGGAAATAACCTCATTAGGTATGTTGGTTGGTGCATGTATCCTATGCTTAGAGCACAAAAATCTCTCACATGGTCATGTGGATCAGTCTCTCCCTTATACTTGTCATATTTAAGCCTTGCCATGTTGGGAGGAAATGGAATCATGTTAATACTCTTGTCAAATGGAAATGGACAAAAAGAGTCCAAAGAGTTGTTTTTTTTTGGTTTAACCTTCTCTTGTTTGAGTGTTGCAAGTTCAGCTTGCATCAAGGTTAACTGTTTGGTGAGAATAGAGATAGGGGTTGGTATCTCTTTTTCCTTTAGTCTTTCAACATCATAATCTTTAGGTAATTTTACTCCAATGGATGCTAGATGTATAAAGTAATTCTCTTTTTCTTCACCAATTATCCTTTCCAATGTTCTTTGGAATTTCCTACTTTGTTTGAGTCTATTGTACTCTTCCTCGGGTATGTATCCATCACTTTCCAAGTCAAACAAAGGATGAGTTATGTGAATTTCTTCCTCACTACTAGTGTCTTCTTGTCTTTGGTTATTGTCATTGTTGTATTCCTCAAAGGTTGTAGCTAATTCGTTCCTAGGAGCTTCCATTGCAGGTGCGGGTGATTCTGTGTCAAATAGAGGATTGCGAGATGTTTCCCCTTTTTGAAAATGTAGCAATCTAGGAGGTACTTTTGATTCATCAGTAAGATACTTGTTACGTCTTGTGTTAACCATGAAGTTGTATCTCAACTATGTCTAAATTTTCCCAATAATGTCAAGTGAGGTCTCAAATTGTTAAAGTAAGTGTGTCCAAATTGTAAGGATTGTTTATTGTTTGATGGAAGTAAATGACTCCAGCATCAAAGGGTTAGAAAGCCCTGATAATGAGCTGGGAATCAAGTTGTTTTTGAGAGTGGATAGACCACATGTTTTGATACCAATTGTAAGAGCCCAAAATGACATGCAAGGTAGACTTGAAAAAGTTTTTGAAATAGCAATAGAAAGACCAGAAAAAGCAACAGGTTCAGACTAAGGAGCCAAAAGGGTTCCCAAATAAACTAATTTTCTCTGAGAAACAAATGTACAACTGCTCACTATTTTGGATGTGACACTCTGCAGGCGAGCTAGAAAAGACCAAATGTGAGCTTATGATAAACCAGATGCGAGCCTATATATCCTAGATGTAACCTTTCTCCCTAAAAGTGATACAATAATGACCATATACGAGATACTACACTGAATGTGACTTTGCACAACTAGATGCGAGCTAGGACAGACTAAAGGTGACTCTCTAATATTCTGTCAAGTTTTTGTCAGATTTGTCTTGAAGTTTATGCAAATTTGTCTAATATTAGGTTGTTTTTGAGACTTTCCAATGAGTGAAAAATATAGTATGTAGTCAGAGGATTGAATTGTGTTGCAAGTTTGAATGATTTATCTTTCTAATGAGCTTTCAAACACATCAAGCATTTTTGCATTGTTAGAGGTGAACAAACATCCTTAATTCCTAGTGTCTAAGCATAGGATGAAAATATTTGCTCGTAGACTCAGGTACACACTCAAATGCTAAATAGAATATGGCTCATCAAGCACTCAATGGCTCTTGTTATGATACCATATTATTCGACTCCAAACATGAGTGAGGGCACAAAATGACAAGTATCTTGGGGCAATTAATTTTTTCCTTGCATAAATATTATCACCCTTTCAGGGATGAATCAGGTAGTTTTGACTATAATTGTTGTTTATGATGGGGCAATCCATTTGAAACTGTCTCCCATAGAATTCTGCAAGGAAAAATTGAGGTGTATAGCCCTATGAGTACTCAAATGTGTGTAGTATCACAAGCAAAATTCAAGCGGCTCAGCTCTAAAAACACCCAAGCATGTTCAAGGAATGATGTCAAAATTCCAGGAACAAAAATGATTTCATCTTCCAAGGTTTTAGCCTACAAGGAAGAAATTATTTATAGTGAGTTGGAAGGGTTGGCGTAAACCTTTCCTCAATTGGGTCATTCCCAGGAGATTTTTCCTCAACCGACAGGCCCTCTAATGTTTAAAAAGCATACAAAGGATTGGAAAGCTTAGGATTTCAATATTTTTGATTCTTTGAAAGAAGAAGAGCATACTCTCCTAGTCCATATCATTTTCTCCCACAAGCACTTCAACCAATGTTCTTTCCCTCAAATGACTTCACTCATTAACTCAATCCCCCATGTTGAGTTTTTGATTCTACCACTTGGAAGGAAGAGCAAATCCTCTAGTGAGATCAAGAAAAAGCTTAAGTTTGATTTAGATATTCCTAAGTTATGAAAACACAAGTACTTGAAAGAAAATTTTGTTTGTTCTTTTTCCACAATATTTAAGTGCTTTGCTTGTTCAATTACAATATCCCAAATTAGACGATGAAGTTCTTTTTCCCACAAAATTTAGGTGACTTGTGTTGTTCAATTACTTTGTCCAAAGGGAAAATTAAACAGTAAAACTTGTTCAATTAATCCAACAATATTTAGTGATTTGCTTTGTTCAATTACTTTTCCCAAAATGAATTAAACAATCTGATTGTTTGTCTTGTTCATTTACTCCAAATTCCTCTCAAGTCCTAAATCGACTTTTGAGTTTCTGATTTTCCTTGAAGGAAAAGAGCATACTCCTCTGATTGATTTATTAAATGATGAGAATTTGTATTTTAATTTGAGACTTTGAAGAACTAAGGACAATCTAATCTATTAATACTTGCAAAACATAATTTAATAATTCATTTTCCACCCTTTTTGAGAAAAAAGGTTATAGAAAGCAATCTGCAAACAAGTATTAGGATGCTTGAACAATAGAGACAGAAAATATCCAAGGGTTAATGGTTAGATCTTTTTAATTTTCAAATGCAAAAACCAGATGCAATCCTCTTTTCCCTAATTGCAACTGTATTTCCTGAAAATGACCCAGAATTAACTAGATACAATGCTTTACCAGAAGCGATTCAATATTCCCTAGATGTAAGCCCTAATATCTTGGGTGCGAGCCTATTTCCTAAAAAATGATCCCATTTCCCAAAAACAAGCCTTTCTCACTAAAGGCGACCCTGTACCTACAAACAAAGAAGGGAAATTAGCTCAAAATGAAGAGAAAAATGAGGTAAAATCTAAGATTCTTCCCCACGGTGGGTGCCAAAAAAGTGTGTGTATTTTGTGGTTCCTGCAAGCTGCAACACAACACAATAAGTCATCACATTAGTGCAAAACATAGAATAAGCCATCAAATCAAACACTAAAATTGACTTATTACTTCTTATCTAAGAGAAGTGTGAAGAATTCTATAATTTCCCTCACATTATGCATTAATCAATGACATATACAACTTAGAATGAAAGATTCAAAGAAACTAGCCTATATGCTCAAGAAATTGTTCATTTTAACTTTCAATTTGAAGATTATAACAATGCAATCAATATTTACTCTAAAATGCATAAATACTTCTAAGAATACTAGCACCATAAGTTTACTTCTAAAATTAGGGTCCCATTGAGCTTAAAATTCATTCTATTTATAGAAGAATTAGGTGAATGAGAGGTTGAGATTGAAAGTGGAAGAGAGGTGGAGATTGAATATTTGGTGATCCATGTGAGGTGATCAAATTGATTTCGCTCCCATTGGTTAGGGAATTGACTTTCCCTTTTATAAATAGAAATGTAATTTGGGGATTTATTTAATTCCTTTTTATTAATTACTTTAGCCATGTTTAGAATTATTTTAATTGAATTGAATTGTTTTTTTATTTAATTCAATTATTTTGATTTAATTGATTTAATTGGATAAGGAAATTAATTTTATTTAGTGATTAAAACCACCTAGGAGATTAAATTTTATTTAATAAATTATGCCAATAAATTGAAGAATTGTCTTGACATAATTAGGGGTATGATCACACCTAGGGAAAATAGGGTCTATGGTCATAGTAGACCAAATTAGGGTGGTTGCAAAAAGATCCCAACTAGGAATCACAATGTCTTCCTCAAGGTCAACCTCATCAGTAATTATTACCTTTTCTTTACCTTTGACCTTGGGATCAGGTGAAGGAATGATTTCCTTACCATTTCCATCACCATCCTTGTCCTCAGTGTTCAGGTGAAGTAGGTCATTAAATTTTAATTCACCAACTATAGAATCAGTACCAACTGTTGAAATATTCACAGTGTCCTTTTGTGTCTTGGTCTGGCTTGGCCCAGTAGTAGGTAGAGACCAATGCTTGGTTCCTACTAATCTTGATGTAGACTCTATGATATTTTCCTTTCTCAGAGATAAGATACTTTGAATAGGTGATTGGGGAAAGGATTCCATCACTTCTACTGCTATCTGTTCTGCATTAGATTCTTCAATGGTATGTAACTCAGGTAGTTCTTCATCTTTAACCTATATATGAGGGTATGTACTTTGTTCCTCTATCTTATCATCTCCCTTGTCATCAAAAATTGACTTCCACAACTTTTTTGTGGTTCGCACAACATCCTCTATTTTCTTGCTCAAAATTTGAAAAGTTCTAAACCTTGGAGTGTGATTGCTCTCATACTTATAAATAGCATCTTTTACCTCTTTATCAGTCATAGTAGGCATGACTTGCTTCAAGGTTTTTTTTTCTGATGTCCTTTTCAATTTGGACTACATTGTTCCAATGAATGGTGATTTCCTTGAGAAGGTCTTCAGACATATGGCTTTTCAATTCAGATAGATCATACTTCCATCTTGCAATCTTCTCTACTAATGCATCCCCAATCATCTTCTATTCATCCTTGGTTCTGGAAGAATATTTAAGTGATCCAAGATTCAACATACCACTACCTTCTTTCAATTCTTCAACCTTCTGCTCAAAGGTAAGTTGTGGCTTCTTGAATGTAACTATATATTCTTCTTCATCTTCTTTAGCCAATATCAGTTTTCTTCTAGATCTTCTGGGTTTGTTTGCAGTGAAGATAGGGGTAGAGACCTTTGGTTTTTTATTGGGGGCTAGCCTCTTCTTCTTAGGAGGTTCTTCTTCTACCTCTTCCTCTTCTTTCTCAATTTCTTCATCTTCTATCTTTATGTCTGTTATCCTAATTTGTAGCATGCATCAAAAAAAATCATAAATAGGAAAGATTGCATTTTTAGGAGAAGTCCTTTTAATAGTATCCTTCAGGTATTATTAACAATCATTTTTGTAATTACATTCATAACAAAGATGTCATTTTGTACTCAAAAA
>MU225447.1:1532491-1566405 GCA_018584345.1 Thuja plicata
TAAATAAATTAGAAGAATTTTATTTAATTAAATGGGAGGAATTGAATTTAATTAAATAAGAGGAATTTAATTAAAAGGGAGATTAAATCTTTTAATTAAATAAGAGGAATTTTATTTAATTAAAACAGAGATTAAATCTTTTAATTAGATAGAAATGATCAAACCTTAGGAATTATTGAAATAATTGAATTAATTACAATTTGATCAAGGAAATTGATTTGAATTGAAAATATTCCAAAGCATTGATTCAGAAATTTGATAAAATGATAAAAATAATAAATGGGGCCCAAAGTCTAGGTGACCATTTTAGGGTGCATACAGTCATGATGCGGCAAAAAATGGCCGATGAGTTCAAAAATAATGTTTCGGAGCTAGGAGAACAAATTGAGGCAACTAAGTACCGGATGTCCGGCCTTAGAGAAATTAATGAGGATGGAATCTCCCGCCTTCTCCAAACCTTCAATGACAACAAGCAACAAAAAAGTTTCTCTGGAGACCGGAGAAAACCCAAGCATTTTGTATTCTTTCAGAACGTAAGTTCTCGGATCCCAGAATCCCGGATCCCAAATTTATTCTTTCAAGTGATCCATGTCTCGGTCCCCGAGGCTGACCGGTCACTTTCAGAAGTGGTTAATAAAGAGTGTCAGAGGGTAGTTGGCTACATTAAGGAACGTCAGACCAGTAGTTAGTTTTCTGACAGATGGTCTTCTCAAGGCGCTGTTTCGGATGTACACCTGGCACATTGGAGACAGGGTGCCACATTTCCCATTTATGAGGCATGTAGCCTCGATCCTCGGGGGTCTAATTTCTTCCTTCTCTTTCCTGGCTCTCTTCTCGAGGCTGATTCTTTTGCTCTACCTTCTTGTCTTATTCTTCTGACATGTCAGGCCTATTCCTTCTCAAGGTCTTTTGTAGGGCGGCGCAGGTAGTACAGGCCCCCGGATAGTTTATTTTATTGTAGCATAATGTAAAATAGGGTTAGGGTTAGGGTTAGATGAAGATGTGTATAAATAGTAATTCTGGCTCATTTCCAAGGGTCAGCAAAATTGATGATTTTGCTGTCCACAGTCATAGAAAAGCAGTATTTTCATTTCAGTTGCAGAGCTCATTACTCTATTATTTCACCTTACAATAGTTAGACGCTCCCCTAGAGCCACCATTGTATCACGCACCAGTGCTTGCTGGAAGAAATATTAATGAAGAAGGGAGAGTTCTTTGCAATGATGTTGTTGGCATTCAAACTTCTAAGTTAATGGTATTTTATGTTTCATGTTCTTTATGTCTTCTGCTCTGATATTTCAAGTAGCTTAACGACCTCTTTTCCCTTGCTACTGATAAAATATGAACTGATGGTTGTGTATTTCTTTGGTATTTAGTGTAGTATATTAGAGCATTATCGATATTTTGAATGTTTAAACATAACTATAGATAGATGAAGTACTTCTGACCCTGCAGGATCTTTTTTAGTTTATTTGCTAAGTGTAGAATGCTTGAAGAAACCTCACCTTCCTGAATCTCTAGAGAGAATGAGTTGAAGAAACCAGCTATCCCCCTCAAAAATAGTCACTTCTCCCAACCGAGCCTCACGATGTTGTGACCCGACACCCAGGTGCTTGGAATCTTGGGGAATCTAACTTCCCCGATAGCCTTTACAGGCAGAGTTGGTCAGTACCCCGGGTACCAGGTGACAACTTATGACTGTTGGCAGACCCGATCAATAAAACCTTGTCAACAGAAACTAGCACTAGAAGGAGGGCATGAACTCGTCCCCCTCTTGAGATTCCAATTTTACACCTTCTGAAGGTTCCCCAAGCTATATTTTTAGGAGTCAAGCCTTCAGTGGGATTGGGTCTTTCTCCCCAGTGAAATTTGAAAGAATCCTTAGGTCTGCCCCAAACCCTGGAAGGTTTGTTGAACTCGAGCCTCTTGCCCGAAAGAAGCGGACCCCAAAAACCACACCAGCCACTATTATCTGGGGGTCTAGCATACCTCAAAATACCTAAAATTCTCAGACAATCCCGCGAACCACCACTCAAACTACCCAAAATCTAATTCCCCCAATGGCTGCATATTTCGGTAACACCGGGTCCCCAATGGGAACATTTCTGGGCACAATCAATGACTTACCCTCGCACCCGGAGAAGATCTGCCCATGATATGAGCACTTAGGCTCATAGACCATAGAAGAGCATTTATGGGCATATAAGGATGCCATGAACCGACACCAAATCTAGCATGAAGATGTTGTGACCCGGATGTTTCCCTTGTCCTTAGGGCAAGGCGAGTTGAACTGGTACCCTAACCTCCCTGCCAACTCCATTAACAGTTGGCAGGACATGGAGGACGCCTTCTTGGCTATCTTACACGTACATGTGGACCCAACCTGGTCCCATAGCCAGTTCATCTTCATTAGGAAGGAACCCAATGAACCTCTTGCAGCATTCAACCATCAGTTTTAGCGTGCCTTAAAGTGGTGCATGGGCCCTTTCATTCCATCCCCAGAAGTAACCATACATACTTATCTTAACACAATGGACCCCTTCGTTGCCACTCTCCTTTGGAGAAAAACCATCGCAGGTGACCAGGACACTTTGGCAAAGGTTTACAACCTAGCCTTAGAATTATCCCGTGGTCTCAACAAATCCCCAGGCGGGATTGGGCAGAGCACGCCCTTCAACATGATCCCTGGCAGAACAACATATGCCAGGGGGTATAACCCCAATCTGGAAATGGGTGCTCCCTCGATGGAAATGAATCCCCCACCACCGTTAATAGACCAGCAGGCCCGGTACATTTATCCATCACAGACTCAGGCAATACCAGGTCTGGAATCTTTCCCTTGGAATCAGTCGTAGCAGGAACAACAGCCTCAGACACAACCATTCGGAGTGCCCTTCTTTTAGTCATTCATGACTGGAGGATTACCGCCCTCGACTCCGGCTAATATTGCTTCCTTCCTGGGGAACCAACAACAAAAACCATCACACTGTGACACCAATACTCAGTTGACCGCCGAGGTTGAGTCCCTCTGGCGAATGTTGTCTACCTTGACTGTGGATATGGGTCAATTGAAGGTGGGGTCCTATGCACCCCAGAATTCTAATTCCTAGAGGGGGACTATATTCTCCGGCCAACGAAACAACAATGTCGGGGGAAGAAACTTCAACAATGGGCCTCGTCCTAATCAACAATAATGGAACAATAACATGAAAACCAGAGGTCCACCTTCGAACCAAAATTCCAACTAAAGTGGTGTTGGGCCATCACATTTCACACCATTCGCAGACTTCCAGCCCATGACTAATTAGTGTAGATTGCATGAAATGGGCTCACACAATGAGGTGAATTGCACCACGTTGGAAAAGGTCATCATGATCTCCCAGCTAGACAGACAATTATCGCATGATGCTACTCCCCTAGAACCTCCTGTGCAGGAGTCAACCCACAGTGCCTTCACCTGTGAGACCATCTTCTTTGAAACTTCTGGGGAAGATGAAGAGTCCAAATTGCATGGATTCTTTAATGAATCTATCCCGCCCTTTGAGGCCAATGCCTTCACCAACCCATGGACTCCATACAATACTCAGATTCAGGTTGGTAAAGGACCAACTTACACACCTACGCCCCCTATCAAGGACACTCCTCCCCGGGATAATGCAACTGACCAGCCTGCTCCTCTAAAAGGTTCTAGCTCTAACCAAGTGAAAGACCTAGCCGAGGGCAGTCACCAATTCCCGGGAGGAAGATTCGACATTACAAAGGTTTTAGAACAGACCACAACCTCCATGACCTTGATGGAGGTTTTGCTAAACTGTCCCAAATAGAAGAAGTCTCTTCTGAAATTCTTGGGAAACCCAGAAGTCATCAGTCGCCCACCCAAGACTGTCTCATTCAAGGACGCCAATGTGCCTATCTTTCAGGGATACAATGAAGACCCTCCCTTCCTACTAGGCCTAAATATCTAAGGCAAGAACATACACAATTGCTTAGTAGACTCCAGAGCTTCAAGTAACATCATGCCCTTATCCATATGTTAGAAGCTCAGATTCCATCCCACCCCATCTAATAGTGCAGTAATCCAGCTGGATAAGACTACCGTGAAAATGGTGGGGGAATTGAAGAACGTCTGGATACAGCTTATCCAGGACCCCAGGATAGCCAGCATAATCGACGTCCAAGTGGTGGACATCCCAGAGACTTATGGGATGTTATTAAGTTGAAATTGGTCTAAATCCTTGAACGGATACTTTTCAACTGACTTCTCCCACTTATGGCTCCCCTGGGAAGGGGAATCAAACAATATCCAGGTTGAAAGTGAACCCAAGATGAAGCAGGCCCTTACTAAGGTTAGAAGGTTCAGTGAGGTCTTCTTCTCTGAGACTTCTCCCAGGTTTTACCAACCCTTTGAAATCTTAACATTTGATTTCACCCCCGATGATGATCCCATAGTGCTGCAGAGAACCCAGGACCTAGAATAAAAATTGAGAGTTGAGGTTGACTCTCAAGATGCCACAGCGACCCCCGCCACACTATTGTCTAGCACTTGGTGCTAAGTACACTATCAGAAACATTAAGAACTAAGTGTGGGCCCTACCTTTCGGTCGCTACCTGGCACATTGACGCCTTCCAGAATAGAGAACGTACAGCTGATTACTCGAAGCCCAGTGTTCCTACGGGATGCACTCCTTTGGCACCATCTCCCCGGGGATCCCAAATTCAAACTCCTCCAGAGGTAAACCCCACCCGCACGCCAACAGTTTGGGAGGAAGCTCCTCCCAAGTCCCCCAAAAGAAATCCAAAGGCTACTCTCACTCCCCATCCCTAGAATGCGAATAACAATTTGTGGACCCTCAAGTTTGATAGGTCCCAATCCAAACAAGGCAGCGGGGTCAGAGTAGAATTAATCAACCCGTAAGGGAGATCCTTCCTCACATCCTACAGACTATAGTTCAACTACACAAACAATGTTACGGAGTATGAGGCTTTGGTCCTTGGACTCTTATTTGCATTAAGGAAAGGTGTCACCTGCCTCCGAGCTCTGGTTGATTCAGAGTTGGTTTTCAAACAGATCCGGAGTCAATATACATGTCACAACAAGAGACTGGCTATGTACCACAATCGAGCTTGGAGCCTTATTGAATATTTTGATGCCTTTGGCATTGATCTCATTCCCCAGCAATGAAACTATGTCCTGGATGCCCTTTTCGTTTCATCCAGCACACTTGAGCCCATGGTCGTCTCGTGACTCTGGAGATTTTCAGTTGAGATGGTCCCCACCCCATCCATCCCAGATAATGTCACCCACTTCCAGGTTTTTGAGGATGATCAACATATCCTACCCTTCATGGCCAATGTTGGTGTCTTTGAAGACCAAGTAGTGGAGGAATGAGACCATGACAATACTGGGCATGGTGACAAAGACGATGGGATCATGGACCTACCCACTAATACCATCCCAAAGGGTATGGTTGCACTTGAACGAATCTTCGACTCAGACCCTCAGGCCCGAGAAAAGATATCATCTTCCTCTGAGGGAGGAAAGTTTGAAAGGGTAAACATCGGCCAGCCCAGTGAAGAAAAGATGATCCACATTGGCACCTCCTACTCCCCTGAGGAGAAGGAGAAGATTCTTGCAGTTCTCCAAGAATACATAGATGTAATTGCATGGGGATATGAGGATTTGAAAACATACAAAACATCCATTATGACTCATACTATTCCCCTGAAACCTGATGCTAAGCCTTTTCGACAAAAACAACGACCGGTCAACCCACTGATCGAGCCTCTAATTCATCAAGAGGTAGAAAAACTACTGTCAGCCCAAATAATCTTTCCAATCTGGCACACTACATGGGTTTCCAATTTGGTCCCTGTGAGAAAAAAGAGTGGTGAAATTCGCCTTTGTGTAGATTTCTAAAACTTGAATAAGGCTTCTAAGAAAGATAATCACCCTCTCCCTTCGTTGGATGAGGTGTTACAGATAGTGAATGGATCCCAGATGATGTCGTTCTTGGATGGGTACTCCAGGTATAACCAAGTCATGGTTAAGTATGAAGATAGAGAGAAAATGGCGTTTACCACCAAGTGGGGAACATTTGCCTACAGGAGGATGCCCTTTGGTTTGATTAACGCAGGGGCCAAATTTCAAAAGGCCATGGAAATTGTGTTTGAGGGCCTTGTGAATTGGTGCATAATCATCTACATGGATGATTCTTTTTCTGGGATAGGCATGACCATTCCGCCCATCTCGCTCAGATCTGTGAGAGATGTCGTCGGTATGGAATATCCCTCAACCCCAAGAAGTGCATATTTGGGGTCACCAAAGGGAAGTTGCTCAGGCATATCATCTCTGAAGAGGGTATATCCATTGACCCTAAGAGAGTTGAAGCATTTCTAAACTTACAAATGCCTGGCAGCAAGAAAGAGATGCGATCTTTCTTCAGAAAGATCAACTTCGTCTAGCGATTCATCACGGGGTTCACTGAAATAGTTGAACCACTCAATGAGATGATGAAAAAGGATGCCAAGATTGAGTGGAGTCCTAAAGAAAAGAGAGCATTCTCTTAGATCAAACAGACAATAATGGAAGCACCCATCCTAGCTAGTCCAGACTACTCCCTCCCATTTTACATTTACTCCTTTGCTTCACCGCATTCCACCGCTGTGGTGTTGACTCAAAAGGTTGGAGGGGAAGAAAGACCAATAGCTTTCATGAGCTCCCCTTTCAAGAACGCCGAAGTCTTATATTCATCACTAGAAAAATAGGCCTTTTCCCTAGTTCGCACCATCAAGAAATTCTGACATTACATTCTCTGGACCAAGGTGCATGTTATCATCCCGAACCAGGTCGTAACGTCTCTATTGATGCAGAGCAAGTTGGGTGAAAGATGGGGGAAATGGATGGCCATCCTCTAGGAATATGATTTATAAATGCAGCCCGTGAAGATAGTCCGGGGCCAGGGACTAAGTCGAGTGATGGCAGAAGAGACTCCCCGCATAGAATGTCAAACTTACACGGTGGAGTCCATCACTCGAGACCTGTGATATACTGATCTGGAATATATGCTACTGAATAAAAAATGCCCAAAGGGATTACCTCCCAATAAGCGTCGCGCCCTACAGATGAAAAGAATTCACTTCATGATCAAAACTTTGCGCTTTACCATAGGAACTACGAGGGAGTGTACCTCTGGTACATCGACAGGGACCAAGCTGTCAAGATGATTGATGAATTTCACAGGCAGTTTGGAACCAGACATAGCTCAGCTGATGCCATTTCCCATTAGATCCTTCAGGCCAGATACTATTGGCCCTGTATATTTAAATATGTTTACACTCATGTTAGGAAATGCCACACTTGCCAAACCACGGCACATCGTGAGCGTAACCCGGCTATGCCTTTGCAACCAGTCTTCAAGGCTAGGCCCTTTGCCCAATGGGAATTTGACTTCATTGGGGAAATCAACCCCAACTCATCTGCCAATCACTGGTACATTCTTACTACTACTAATTACTGCACCCAGTGGTCTGAAACTATACCTTGCAAGAATAACATGGTAGACGTAGTTACCAAGTTCCTGGAAGAAAACATCGTCACAAGGTTTGGAATGCCCTTTGCTTTGGTATGTGACAATGGTCTAGCATTTTATTTGGCGCAGTTACTCGAGTGGACCTACAATCGAAAGATCACTTTGAAGTTTTCCAGCAACTATTACCCCCGGGGGAACGATGTTGCTGAATCTATGAATAAAAATCTACTTGAAGTGATCAAATACCTGCTAGAATAGAATCCCTGGGATTGGCATCAAAAGTTTAAATTCACCCTCTGGGTGGATCACATTTGAATTAAGGTCGCCCTGGGAACATCCCCGTTCCATCTGGTTTATGGCCAGAACCCTGTGTTCCCAATTAACTTACAGATCCCAGTTTTGCATTTCATGCAAGAATTCAGCAACCGGGACAACATTATGGAGGTTCAGCTCCTAAATCTAGTGTGAATGGAAGAATAGCGAGATGCATCCCTCAAACATTTTGCATGTCATCAAGCAGTGGTAAAATAATAGTTTGACCGTAGAGCCCAATACAAGGTTTTTCATATTTCAGACTTGGTCCTGTTGTGGGACAAGGCCCGAGAAAAGAAGGGTAAGCACACCAAGTTCCAACAGCTCTGGCTCGGACCATATTTAATCTCAGAAATCTGTGGGGTGAACACTTACCACCTTAACACCATGATTGGAGAACCTATCCTATTTCCCGTCAATAGATAGTTTCTCAAAAACTACTTTGAGTAGGGTAAGTTTGTCTGAAATTGTACTTTATGTAAAGCCCTCCGCTTGTAAATATTTCTTTCCCGGTGCCTTGTTGGGAGGTACCATGTCTTTTAAATAGCCTTGTTGGCTGCCCTTCGGGGTAGTCCTCTTTTGGTGGTTTTTGTTTTCATTTATAGTTTTCTTTTCGGGTCCCGGTGTTTTGTTCTCTCTTGTAAGGATTGGAATGCTTAGCATAAACCCTGGTCTCTGGTATGATGTCTGTAGCATAGTGAACTTAAGAATCTATCTTTAGCATAGTGGAATCAGTCTGGTCTCCAGAGATATTTTATAGGTTTGGTGGTACATGCTAAGCAATCTCCATCGGGTTTATCCCCGGAGGTCTGGCAATCAGTGAAACAAAAAATAAGGAACAAGTAATCGGACACACCGAGGATAGATCGGTTATACTAGTTGGTTGACCCAAGTCTAAACTTTTAAAGAATTATTTTCATGTCTAGAGTTTCATCCCCTAATCAACATGTGAAATAGGTGGAAAGGTGAAATAATTACCGCCATTAAATTAGCTAAGCTTAAGATTAATGGTGAAAGAAGTACCACCCTCTTACCCAGAAACGTATAAAATAACAAGAAAAAGGGAAGCGGGATGAAGCTCCGATCTCTGGGAGAAATGGACAAATTTGATGACTGTGGTTCAATGTAATTAGTGCCTCTTCTCTAATCCTCATAGGGGTCATTGGCTTGATTTCCTTCCAAAGCACACACTCCACCACTAATGAAAAGACTATGGAATGGATCCTGTGTGGCCAGATTTTCTCAGACGTGTTGCTCTTTGCCTATAAGATACTTCGAGTAGTGACTTGTTCTAGTTTTGCTAACCAGAGATTCTAAAGTTATCAAATGCGCTAAGGCATTTTTCCTAGATAGTCACCATTTTTTATTCCCTACATCCCCATCCCTACATTTTGTGTGCAAAATGTTGGGTCCCCCTTTTTTTTATTTTTCTTTTTGTTCTTGCATAGTCTTTTTCTTTGTCTTCTTTTTGTTTTCTTTCTCCAGGGTTTTCTTCCTCGTGGTTGTGATTTTTTTTGTTGGTTTCTCATGCCTCTAGGACCACGGTCCCAGAGTTGGTCATCCTTTGTCGGGAGCCAGATTCCAGACTCTAGGATTCTCTGTCGCGATGTTCTCTTTCCTTAAGGTGATATCATCACAGGTAATCCCCGGGCCCAGAGTCTGGAGGTCTGTCTGTCTGGAGTTTGCGGATGAAAAGGTGGCTTGATTTTTACCGTGGGTATAAATATAAGTTACCTATCATTTTCACATTTACCATGATTTAGACACTCAAGCAATCAGAGCGATTTTAGAGCAATTTGCAGCGATTTAACGATAATCTAGTGCTAAACATTTCTAGCATTTTCGAGCAATTGTGAGTGGTTTGTAGTGGCGGGTTGTGATCATTTGACGGTTGGAGCTGTTGCAAAGCTTCTGTGGAGGCTTCTTTTCCTCTCCTTTCTACGTTCTTAGGTTGGTGCCTCCTCTCCCTTCGGCTTTCCTTCTGTCTGGTGTCATTTTTTTTGTTGCCTTTGCCTTTATGTTTTGTTCGTCTTTCGTTTCTTTCTGGTTTGCTGCCCGTTGGTGGGTTAGCTCTGCCAGAGGGTTGTCCGCCCTCTGTGCAGGTATAATCTAGTCTATATATAGTGTAGGAATTTGTAGATATTATGTGCTTTGCCTATTTTCTGGTAGATATTTGTTCTATGGTGTATATATGTGTAAGTTTGGTGTATATTTGTTGTATATCCCTCCAATTTGCATGTATATATCCTTCATCTCTGATGTATATCCTGTGTATATCCTGTCAGGTAGATTATCAGGCTCGTTGTGCTACCTATGTCACTGGTTTTCATCCGCAAGCTAGTTCTGAGCAGAATACCACCTGTTTGAAACTCGGCCCATGGCCGGTTTCAAATGGGTGGTTTTCTCTCTCCTCTGTAAAACTAGCTTGGCCCTCATTTATGTCCCATGCACACATTTAAATCTGTCCAAATGTCCTTCACTTTTTGTGCATTCAGACAGTTGGCTCTTCCATCATCGCCATAACTCCCATTTATTACTCACCCACGTGGCACCCACGTGGGTCTGACAGTTTGCCTTTTTGTACACATCTTTACCAACGGTTACATCCCCGGGCTCCAGGTCTCCTGCCATCATCCATCCCGTGTCCTTCTTACCAAATGTGATAAAATTCCCTAACCCAGATGGTCAATCAAATTCCTAAGTTCATGATATGTATATGTGTGCTTTCCAGAGTTTTTGAATGAAACTAACTTTTCAGGGGAAGCAAACACCACGATGGTAAGATCTCCAGACCTTGAAGTATTTACTTATTAATGCATTCTGATGGTCACTTTGCATTGCAGACTTCCAGAGCATTACTTTCAAACATGTCTAAAGCATCCGCATCCGCATCCTCACCACCCGGAAGTCTGGAACTACCTTCTACTGCAAGTACCAGGGCGGCAGTAAGGTCCAAAATGGAGAAGGCCCTGGAAAAGATTCCTTTGAGCCTAAAATATGTAAAGGACGGAGTCATCACAGCCTCAAAGATTGAGTCCAAGGTCTAGCTTATTACCGACACTAGTGTCGGAACATGGCCAGAAATGCAGGCCTTGGTCAAAGTTATGTACATTCAGCGACAGGTCGGAGATCCTTTGGCCATTCAGATTGAAAATTAAGGGATTCTCAAGGTGGCTTGTTTCCCGTGCTTTGTGCAATCACCAGAGCTTATTCTCACACTTTTAGCACACTACAACGCATCTTTCTGGGTTGTTATGCTCGCAGCCCCGGAACCAACAGGGTACCCTACTCCCTTGGTGTCCCTTGATCCTGATACCTTCTAGAGGGGCTTGGGGATCCCCCAATTTGACAAACCGGCCATGGTCACCCAGTTAGATGCCTTGGCCCAATTCACTCAGTTGGAGGACGTGGCCCATATATACATGAATAATCATTGGTTAAAGACCCTGAAGAGGGATCCCAGGAGGATGAAGCTAGAGATCCCCAGAGCTGAATTCAAAGAAAGCATCCAAATGGGGATGATAGCCTTATGTTGGGTCTTCGAACAACAACATGCCTGGGAGTTCTCTAGATGGATGTACTACTTTCTGCTAGGTATCAGCATGGGCTAGGAATATTTTGACTAGGCTGCCATAATCTCCAACCATGTGGACTCCCAATTCCTCCAACTGGCCAAGAAGAAGAAGTTTTATATGACTTCTTATGTCCTCTGGGCCCTAGCGCAATAACGGCCCCATACCAATGGATTACTTACAGATGGTGTACTCGGGATCAGCCTGGGACAAAAGGCCCCCTGGGACCACTTCCCACAAATACAATTGGAGGCCAGTTTCCCCAGTTTTTGTCGAGTAAATGATGCGGTCGTTTACTACCACCTACTCACACCCACCCAGGATGCAGGATACCGCCTGTCCACAGAGGCGATGAATTTGGTCTAGAGTTATGGACACTATTATATACAATTTCAGTAGCATACTTATTTAAGGGTGACCAGCTTCTCTGGGAAACCCTACTTGTTGCCCAAACACTGCGGGGACAAGATAGTCCTCCTAGAATATTGTAGGCAGATAATGGAGCTGCACGCCTTCTATGCCCTGAAGAAGGTAACTAATATTCCATTCCCAATCATTTGTGGGAATTATCATGCAGTCTGGTCGTTGCCAAAGAGGTGGACAATGAACTAAAGAGATATAACTTAGCGAAATTCTACTTGGCGTGGAAGCTTTTTGATCCGCATGGCAAGATTGCAGCAGTGCTTCCCCGGGCATCAAAGCCCCACCAATATCATATGGAGGATTTCTGGAAGGATTGCTAGGATGAAATGGATGTCTAAGGGTGGCATTTTGTCAGGATGACCACAAGGATGATGGAGAGATTGAAGCTCTGGAGATTTCTGGAGGACTTTTCAGATACCGGCTCCACGGTCGATCCCCAGTACAAAGAAAAGGGGTTCGATAAGTTGGCCCTTCCACCAGTGAACTGGGATGCACAGGAAGGGCCCACAATAGAAGAGTTCACTCACAACATTGTTGAAGGTAGCCACCTCTACTTCAAAAAGGTGTGCCCCAAAAGCATTCGCCGGGTGGCCCAGCCAGTACCCAAGTTAACTTCGGGGGCCAGGACTTCCTCACAAAGAGTGGATAAAGGAAAAGGGATAGACACAACTCCCACTGTGCAGGAAGTCCCCATTAAATAATAAATAAGGTAATTGGTAGCAGCCTCCCAAGAAATGAGGGAGAACCTAATCACATGGTCGGCTACCCCGGTGCTCATGGCCAGACCTATTCGTCCTCCATCCTCCCCTTCACTAGCACCCTTAATGGTTAAGGCAACAGGGGTGGATCCAGCGAAGCAAGCAGCAATAAGGGATGCAGGCCCACCCTTGATTACTCAGAGAAGGAGGAGGCTTTACCCTAAGCCCAAGAAGGAGCCAGAGTTGGGGATGCCCCAGACTCCACAATTTGAAATCCTTTCTTTCGACTCTTCAGAGCCAAAGAAGGAAGCAGAACCTGTCGATGTCCCAGCCCACCCTCCTCCGTAGGATGAGTTTGATGATGTTTTTGCAACTGATGAGTTTGGTAACTTACAGGGGGACATCAAGCAGATGGAAGAAGTCCTATCAGAAGAGGAAGCTAAGGAACAAAGAAATGCGCAGGAGCAGGAAGAGCCAATGGAAGAGAAGGAAATAGAGCAGGAAACTGCCTCCGAAGTTTCGAAGATGCAAGATGCGGGGGTGGACCAACAAAAGCAGAGTGAACAAGCGGTATCTACTGAGGGAATTAGACCTATAGGAGCAACCGTAACCTCAGCTGCCATGTTCAAAGTGCCACTCCCTGGAGAAACCTTTGGGCAGGTAATAACCACGGCACAAATGCTAAATCTTGGCCCGGTACCTCCCCTATTTCCAAAGGATGTACTAGAAGAAGAAGAGATCCTAGTGACCGAGGTCAAAGAGCAAGAAAAACAAGGGGAGGAAACCCCTGGGACAGATAATTAAGGTCCAGACAAAGTTGGAGATACAGAGGACAAGGTAGAAGAGATAAACACCACTGGAGGAAATGTTCCTGATGAAGCCCAAGATTAAGAGAGAGCGGCGGGTGAGACCCACACCACTGAGGAGTAACAGCAACAGGACACCAAGGAAGAACTAAAAGAATAGACTTTGGCAAATAAGCCACCCCTACCGCCTTAGTGGTTAGTTGAGAACAAGAAGAGAAAGGCCCCATCCACCCCGAGAGCTCACCTCTCCCTAGCCAAAATGATGGCCCAGGTCCAGGGCCCGCCAAAGGCCAAGAAAGCCTGGACAGTTCATACTCTTTGAACTGGGCCAGGAGGAGAAATAGTTGTCATTGTTGCAACACCTCCCCAAGATGCTAATGAGGCAATGGTCGAGGCTGCAGATTATGATATCATACAGATATCACTGGGAAAGAGAGGAAAATAGGGTTAAGTAAACCTATTAAAAGAAGCGGCCAAAGCCATAGAGGCCCGATACGAAAAGGAGGCCCAAAGGCTAAAAGCAGAAAAAGAAAAGATAGCAAACCTTATGGGGTTGCTTACTGAGCTGGCCCGGCCTATTAGTTCCATTCCTCCGGAGGCCTCCACATCTGATGCGCCATTACCACAGAGTGACATTGACTCCCTGCGAGTAATGAAGAAGAAGGCTCAAGCGGTCGATGAGTGGGTCGCTCTACAAATAGGAAACACTGGCATTTCCTAATGTCCACCCTCCTAGATTTATATGCGGCATGACACATTCTACATCAGGAAAAGACTATCCTTAACATATGGGAGGGTGATATGGAAAATTATGAAGCATGGAAGGTAGAGCTGGAGGAGCTCCTCAACCTTGGGGAAGAGATGGTCTCCAAATCTGGAATTCTGGGAGAAGAATCATTTGACTTTGTGAGGACCCAACACTCCAAACTTGACCTCACATTGGAGGTACTCAAGCAACTAGTAGGGGCTCTGCACGATAAAGTCAACACAATGCAGTATTCTTCAAATATGTACAAGGCATTTGTCGCAAAGGTCTCCGGGGCTGACCCATTCAGCACCGACACATGCACTCCGGAGGAATACATTTTGAGTAAGTTTGATGAATTGATGGAGTCCAAATACCGATCCCCGGAGGGACTGGATGGGACTCAAATGATAGGGCTAACTCACATGGTTCTTAGTGGTCATGATGCGGTAAAAATGGCTGATGAGTTCAAAAATAATGTTCCAAAGCTAGGAGAAAAAATTAAGGCGGCTAAGTACCGGCAGTCTGGCCTTAGAGAAATTGATGAGGATGGAATCTCCCACCTTCTCCAAACCTTCAATGACAACACGCAACAATAAAGTTTCTCCGGAGACCGGAGAAAACCCAAGCATTTTGTATTCTTTCAGAATGTAAGTTCCCAAATCCCAAATTTTGTATTCTTTCAAGTGATCCATGTCCCAGTCCCTGAGGTCGACCAGTCACTTTCAGAAGTGGTTAATAAATATTTTCAAAGGGTAGTTGGCTACATCGAGGAACGTCAGACCAGCAGTTAGTTTTCTGACAGATGGTCTTCTCGAGGCGTCGCTTCGAATGTACACCTAGCACATTGGAGATAGGGTGCCACATTTCCCATTTATGAGGCATGTAGCCTCGATCCCTGAGGGTCTGATTTCTTCCTTCTCTTTCCTGGCTCTCTTCTCAAGGCCGATTTTTCCGCTCTACCTTCTTGTCTTATTCTTCTGACATGTCAGGCCTATTCCTTCTCAAGGTCTTTTGTAGGGCGACGCAGGTAGTGCCAGCCCCTGGATAGTGTATTTTATTGCAGCATAATGTAAAATAGGGTTAGGGTTAGGGTTAGATGAAGATGTGTATAAATAGTAAGTCTGGCCCATTTCCAAGGGTCGGAAAAATTGATGATTTTGCTGTCCACAGTCATAGAAAAGTAGTATTTTCATTTCAGTTGCAGAGCTCATTGCTCCATTATTTCACCTTACAATAGCTAGACGCTCCCCTGGAGCCACCATTTTATCGTGCACCAGTGCTTGCTAGAAGAAATATTAATGAAGAAGGGAGAGTTCTTTGCAATGATGTTGTTGGCATTCAAACTTCTGAGTTAATGGTATTTTATGTTTCATGTTCCTTATGTCTTCTGCTCTGATATTTCAAGTAGCTTAACGACCTCTTTTCCCTTGCTACTGATAAAATACGAACTGATGGTTGTGTATTTCTTCGGTATTTAGTGTAGTATATCAGAGCATTATCGATGTTTTGAATGTTTAAACATAACTATAGATAGATGAAGTACTTCTGACCCTGCAGGATCTTTTTCAATTTATTTTCTAAGTGTAGAATGCTTGGAGAAACCTCACCTTCCTAAATCTTCGGAGAGAATGAGTTGAAGAAACTAGCTATCCCCCTCAAAAATAGTCACTTCTCCCAACCGAGCCCCGCACCATCATGACCCAACACCTAGGTGCTTGGAGACCTAGGGAATCTAACTTTCCCAGATAGCCTTTGCAGACGGATTTGGCCAGTACCCCCGGTACCCAGTGACAACTTATGATTGTTAGCGGACCCGGTTAGTAAAACCCCATCAACAGTATGCATCCATGATAATTTCAAAATTATCTCCCAATTATGCTATAAACTCATTTATCTGATAAATTATAGGTATGTCCTTATTCCATAAGAGTGTGCCTTTTTAAGGGAAAAACTTTTTAACATAAAAGAATAGGTAGACCAAAAGTGAACCAAACTTACACAAATTGGTCTTCGATGCTAGGATGATCTCCATGTTTTTTCTCAGTTGAATGAGCTGCAACTTGGCTAGGTTGAATGATAGATTGTTCTTCGCCACTTTGTATGCCAAGTCCAAAACCTCACATGGAACACTATTTGGTGGTTCTTGAACTGTATATCTTTTGTGAAATCACATGAATTCCAAAATTTAGCTCCATGTCAGTCACTCCATTCAACTTCATACCTCTTCCATCCCACTCGGCAAGAGACTTCTTCACTAGATCATCTCAGTGTAGGGTTTTAGTTGCTTTAGGTTTGTCGAGCATTGGGTACCCTGTCACTCGGTGTACCATCATCTTAGTGATATTCATGGGTTTCTCCAACCAAAGATGAATGTCATGAACACAGTTCAGAATAAACCTAATCCACTTTATCTGGAAATTCTTCGGCATATGCAAGATGTGGGTTAAACCCTTGACTTCAAGGTGCTTGTGTTTTGGCTTCAGGTTTTCGCCCGCACAAAGTTCCTCATATGCTAGATTCATCTCTAATGTGCCTAGTTGTTGAATGGTGCAATGATGGAAAGATTGAATGTCATGAATCAACTGTACCTTAGGAGGAATTTGGGAATGGGCTCTCATTGAATATATCTCCTCTGCAATTGCTGGATGAAGTTTGAACTTTGGCGGTTCGCAGACAACATTCCTCACTAACATCTCGGATCCCTTCTTGATCTTACTGCTAGATGGAAATGCCATAATGCTCGAAGGATTGATAAAAAATTTCTGCAACTAAATCTTTCAAACACAAATGCGCTCTGAAATTGCTAAAAGCTCTTAATCACTCTGCAAACTGTAAAACTTTGGTAAACAATAACCTTTCGATTTCATCATTTATGACAAATTTCACCATAATGTTTTCATTGAATTCTTTGTACATAGTAGTTGTCATAGCTCAGGTAGCTCTCCCAGGCATACTTGGAAGCTCGGAAAAAACTAAATTTGCATCTTTGAAACCATACAACCTGACTTAACTCGGTTAAGCCTAAGTAACTTGATTATAACTGAGATCCTGACTCGGTTAGAACCATAATGTGTCGTAGTGCATCAATATACAAATTTGGACTTGCTAGCATATCTGGAACTGATGTATGATGGCTTGTATGCATAGTTCCAGTTATCTCCTTGCATCTTTATTTGGAGATGGTGGATCCACACAATTCACTATTTTGGGTTCCTATTGATCCTTCATTATTTTGGTTTGAATTATCAAGAGACTTCCTTACCTACTACTGACTCATCTGAGTTTTGATTTCAGAAACTTTTTCCTTTCCTTTCTCAAAACCAGTATCCACTTTTTCTCTATTCATACAATTCTTGCTTAGATGACCGAGTTGTTTACACACATAATATATCTTAGTAGGATTCTTTTTTTCTGAGATGAGTCTTTGCACAATTTGTACCAATGTGCCCCTACTCACCACAATGACAACATATGTTCCATGTGTTGCAATCCCAACCAAAAATTTCCTTAGCTAATTGTTCAACAGGGTTCCATTTCTTAGTTTTGCACTCAAAATACTTATGACCTTGCTTGTTACAATTGAAACATTTTCCTTCAAACTTAGGTTTCTCAGTGCATTCACTTTCCCTATGTCCATGTTTGTTGCACCTATAGCACTTACCATTAAACTTTGACTTTCCATTTCTCCAACACTTATTTGATGTGTGCCCTATCTTACCACAATGATTACATGTAGGTTTCTTATTCTTTTGAGCTCCTTGTTGTGAGGATTCACCTTGTTCAATATAACCTAATCCAATATGTCCATGATGTCTGAATTGAGTTTGTTGTGTCAATTCATCCATGCTTACTTGTGAGTTCATCATACTCTCATTGGTTTTCTTTTCATTATTTAGATCATTTTGCAGTCTTTCATTTTCAGTACTCAGATTGATAACTTATTGATTTGCACTATTGAGTTGATTTATCATATCTGCTTGCTAAAGTGACAAATGATGGATTTCATTTTATTTTTCCGCTAATCTTGTACTTAGAAATATTGTCTCTCCTTGTTTCATTTCTCTGTCATTTTTTGCTTGGTTCTTTTGTTCTATGACTTCACATATTCTGACTGAATGAATTTCTTGTTCTCTCTTCAACTTTTTGACTTCTTCATGTAAATTGAGATTCTTTGCAAGTAGGTCTTCAATGGCTGCATTAGCTTCTTCAGAACTTCTTTCTTTGCATAAATCTTCAATTCTTTCTTCTATGTAACCTTTATCATTCATTTCAACTGCTAATTCTTTTCTTCTTTTCAAGGAATGAGAGAATTTCTCCTTGAGTTTTCTGATTTGATCCATGGCCACTTGTAGATCTATCTTTTCATTTTCAATGGCTTTCTCTAGTCTTTATATTTACATTGCCTTTGATCTTTTCTCAAACTATTAAACTTTTGATAAGAGAACCTATGCTCTAATACCAATTGTTGGAAATATATTGTAGGCTAGGCGACTGAGAGGGGGGTGAATCATGAACCAATAAAACCTATTCAATTTTATCCTTTATTAGATTGACTAATCTAATTGCGTGCATGGAATAGAATAGAAATAAAAATTCATAACACTTGACACAATATTTGGTTACCCAGAAACCTTCCAAATAGAAAGTAAAACTAGGGTAGGGATGATACCCACAGGATTTAGAACTGCAGTAATAAAGTTGCCTGGTTAAGGCTTACAATTGATCACTTCTGATAGTCTACCCTGTTAGGAGCAATAAGGACTGTTAGGTGAAGGCATTATATTTTTCCATTAGTAGATACAAGAAAAAGCATGATCTACACCATCGGTTTACACTACACCGACAGACAGGGCACAGCACTACCCGACGCCAAGGTTACCCAATACTGCCAAGTACAAAGCATCCTGACAAAAACTATTCAATGTTACCCGATGACAAAAAAGATAAAGGAACCCAACGAGTAACAATAGTGCAACCCGATGGAACAAAAAAGAGAGGAACCCGATGATCAGTTCAACAAAGGAACGCCGACAGACTTTCATTTCAACCTGACGACCAAGAACCAATAGTCAATTACATCCCGCAAAAAGTGGATCTGACTTTCCACATCAGATAAAAAATTGAAGTTATATATTTAGATTCTTGATTTGTTTTTAAATCCATTATGTGTGGAGGAAGCAATGTAATTATTATTGTTTTAATTAGTTTTACGAATTTAAAACATGCAAACTAAAGATCAAGGTCAAGTTGTAAACCTTGGATCTAGAGTTAACAGTGTTATGCATGATTATAGAATAGGTTATATATGTGTATAAATAGATTCTCAATCTATTGTGAAAATGTTTTTGTTCGATGATGATTTTAGCCACTGAGAGCATCTAAGGATCAGACAAGAGAATTCATGTAGAAGGACAGAAAAGGATCAAATCAATTTCAAGAACAAGAACACAGGCTACCGACGACAAGAGAAAAGGTATTAATCAATCACTATAGGTGATATTCTTATTATGAGAGATTTAATGGATCTGTGATCAAAAATTATAGATTGCATACAGTCAGGTCAAATATATTGTACTCATTCTAACAAGTGTAGTACACTTAAGAAATCCTTTCAAGAAAGGTGGACCTAACAGTCCTATTGTAAATCTCTTAACCGAGTGCACACTTAAATCAGTGTTGCTAAAGCTCTTAATAGAGTAGATCTTAACCGGTCTCCACTTTAATACTCCTAATAGGATAGATCATCAGAAGTGATCAATTGTAAGCCTTTACCAGCTCCCTTCCATTCTGCAGATAGAGAAGTTTTGTGGGTGTCATCCCCACCGTAGTTTTTACTTCCTAACAGGAGTTTTCTGTGATATCACATCTTGTGTTATGTGTTTATTATTTTCATGAATATTTCTATGAATGTTGCAAATAATTAAAGATTATGAATTAACATTACATGCATAAGAAGAACATCAGTAATGGTCATTAATACAGTAAAGAATGATTTCTAATGATCAAAGGTGAAAAGAGTTAAAAGTTTTAGAGGTACTGATTAACCCCTCCCCTCTCAATACTACTTCCCATCAATCCCAACAATTGGTATCAGAGATAAGTTTCTTCTTGGAAAGATTAAATTCTTAAGAGAAAAGATCATACAATGGAGAAGTAAAAACTTGATAAGAATATTGAGAACAAAAAGCTTAAGATACAGATGTTCTATGAATAGTATAAAGAAGAAAGAATCAGGGTGAGAGAGTTGTTGGATGACAGAAAAGGTATGGAAACTTAGAGCAATGAAAAATATTATCAAGAAGAAGAGATTCCAGATTTCTTTGAACCTTTAGGATCAAATACAAGTAATGCATTAGATACATTAGAGGAGAACATCATAAATCTAAAGGAGATCAATCAACATCTGACAGAAGAAATAAAGATGTTGCAAATCAGTCAATAGAGCCAGATGGTAAGACTAATTGATGTAATGAGTTCTGCTAGACAAGCTGAAATAGAAAGAACACTAGCTATTGATGAAAGAAGGAAGATTATAGAGAAGCTACAAGAAAAGGAGTTAGAAATTCAAAGACATGTTGAGCATCACCATGAGATCACAAATCAGATTATTCTAATGAGTCAAGAAGCAAACAGAATGAATATAGAACTCATTGAAAGAGTATAGGCTATCAGTGAACTAAGAGAAGAGAATGAAAAACTAAAGCATGAGGTTAGAATTAAGAAATAGCATAATGAAGTTATCAGAAAGGTTGAAGAGAGAAATAAAAGAATGGATGATTTTCTTGAAGGACAACGAAGAGTCAACAACAACAACGGTTTAGGCTTTACTGAAAATGGAGAATCATCAACTCAAGCCAATCCAAAGAATGTAGATGAAAATCAAAGACAAAGAAATCTGACATGCAAATACTGTGGAAAGAAAGGGCACACATCAAATGTGTGTAGAGGCAAAATGAAAGGTATTCCTAAATCTACATCTTCATTCATAAGATTGTGTTATAAATGTAACAAGAAAGGACATAAAGCTTATGAATGTAAGTCTAAGATGGATCAACCAAAGAAGGAAACCTACATGGACAAATACTGTCATACATGCAAGATGAATGGGCACACAACTAATGAATGCTGGAAAAAGAAAAGGCAAGCATGGAAGCCAAAAGGTCAAGAAACTCCCTATCAACCAAAGAGAATCGGTAATCAATATGTATGGGACTACAATACATGAACAAATTGTACAACATGTGGTAGATATGATCACATTGCTACAAACTGCATGAGGGCATGGACCAAAAGGTCTAGAGGCTGGTCAAACCCCAGAATGGCATGCTTACACTATCACAAAGTTGGTCATCTCAAGAAAGATTGCAAAGACCAAATGACAGAGACAATCACATATCCCAATGGAAACACCATTGAAGATATTCGGAGGGATAGAGACAAAATGTGGAGAAAAGCTTCAAGAAATGATGAAGTTGGACCAAGCAATGCAAATGATGACACATCATCCAATGGATCCAGTGACATCACCACCCCCACTTAAGCTGAATAAGTATGGAACTGCACTACACCAAGTCATATTTTTCATCAGTTCTATTATACAAATTGATACATAGTCAAAATCTACATAAATAAAGATACATATTATGTTACTTGTTACGATTCTGAGAAAACAACCCCATCGGTAAACAAATACTGAAAATCATCAGTGAATATAATGGATGAGTTGTCTACACTTACCAAGAATTGTCGGTCAACACATAAAATGGCTAAGTTGCTAGTGTAACCCGACACCCGTCGGTAAGAAAGCAAAGTTCTAAAGTTGACATAACAGAATACCAATATCTGTCGGTAAAATAAAAAACCTTACCAACCATCCCGAGCATCCTGACAACCCCGATGATGATTTTGAAAGTCTTCCCAACAAACTCCGTCTTCATGACCCAACAAGTCGTTGAGCATTTATGACAGACTTAGGGAAAAAGTCTATAAATACTCGACGGGAGCACTTCATTTTGCACCTGTGATTTGAAGAGAAAAAGCAGAGCGATTGAAGAGCATTCAGCAGAGCGACCTCAAATCGATCAAGAGCACCCAAAATAGATCATTCACCAATATCACAGATCAAAGTAAGTATCGAGGGCACCGAAAGAACTCTGTCGTTATTTTCAAGAAAGCCCTAAATTTTCAAGAAAGCCCTAATATCTGAAAAATGGTGGCAACCACTTCAAGGACTGCTAAGATCAAGAGTGATAAGAAGAATGTGGTTAATTTAATCAAGAATAGTACCTGTGTAGAACCCAAATATAAGATATGCCCGGAGATCACATCGCAGCGTAATGAAACCGGTGCATTTTCTAAGATTCCACCTAGGGTTTTGTTAATAGAGGACGTAAGGTCCTATATTCACTATAAGATTGTTGAAATAGGTGATCTGGAGATGGATGAAGCTTACAAGAAGCTTTGTGATGCAGAAGGAAACCTAAAAGATGAACATAAGTATCTGCAAGTGAAGGGAATAACCAATGCCTATATTTACTGAGGGACTTCAAAACTGACTGGATTAGGTTGGTACTTAGTAGAATGCATGATCAGAAGCTATGGCTAGATCAACCAAAGAAAATCACTAAGGATTTCCTTCATACTATCACTAGTTATCCAATAACCAACAAGCCTAAGGCTCACAAGCATCCTTCCAGGCCAGAAGTTGAAAAGCTTACAAAATTTGAATGGGATAATAGAGGTCTTTAGGTTAATACCATCACTGATGAAGAACTGAGATTCGGTGCATGTGTGATTGGTTACAAGATCTTTCAGGCAAGTAGGCTGAACATCATATCATCAACATCAGTAAGCACATCTTACAAGATAGTGACCAAGGGAATTTAGATGGATATGTGTGAGATCTTGATAAAGCAACTTGATGAGAACATGAACACAATTAGATCTGCAAAGACTAACACATGTAAGTTCAGCTCACTTATCATGTGTATATTTTTCTACTTTCAAGAATACTTTCCTTCAATAGGAAAAGTGAAATGGGACACTACAAAGCTGGTGACACTATAAATTAGTGAATTAATTAAGTCACTAGGAGATAACTTTGAATCAGTTATGACTGCATACTTCCTTGAATTCAAGGAAAAGATGATGGAAAGAACAAGAATCCCTGACCAACTGATTGAAAAACATAGGGATGAGATATGTTTTATGGTCGATACAGACTTTATCCACATAAAATCAGTTGTACCAAGGATAGCTTGGTTAGCCCCACTTGATTATGAAATCAACATAGATCAAGCAACCAATGATATTGATGCATTGATCAATGAGCTAATTGACAGCAAACAACCAAGGTTTGGAACTTATGAAGAGGCCAGGTCAAAGATAAAAAGAGGCCTAGAAATCAAAAAGAATGTCAATAAGAAGAATAAGATGGTTAAGAATCTTAAAAATATTCTATCGGTTAATGAGGAGGAACAAGAACAAACTGAGGAAACCGATGAACAGGGTATGATCGGTGAAGGGAAAGATGAGCAGAAATCAGACTCTGAGGCAACTGAGTCTGATACACCTCCACCTCCTACAAAGAAACAGAGGACAAGGATTCAAATGGCTAAGACCGATACCATACCTCTTAAGAAAGGTCAAGTAAGGACCTATAAGAGGAAGCAGCCAGCAAAGCAAACAAAGGAACAAACTATGAAGACAACACCTACAAAGAGGAGAAAAATATTGGTCACGAGAAAAGCTAACATAGAAGACACAAAAGATGATGAGCCTGATGTTAAAAATAATAATTTCAGAAATCAAACAATTGATGAGGCTGTTGAATCTATTGTTGCAACTGGCACCATCTTTGATAAGAAAATAAGACAATGGGACACACTTAAGCCAGAAGACCAAAATAAGATACAAGATGCCATAATAAGGGCAATGGTCAAGTACAAATATGTACCATCTGAATTTGTCAACCAAATACCCAAGGAGCTAGGTAAGAAAATATCTCAACAATGGTCATTTGCTCTACAAATAGAAAGAGAGGCAAGGGAGAGGGTACTTGTCACACTTATGCCTCCTGAATCCAAGATAGAAGAAATCAAAGAAAATATGAAGAAGCACTCAAGCAAATTTGTAGCCAAGATAAGAGCTTACAAAGTGCTAGAGGATAATTTTATAGAGCTAGACACATTGACCGAAACAAAATGGAGACAACTCCTAGATCTGCCTGCAAAGTCAACAAGTCATGAGGAATAGTTACTTCTCACCGACACACCTCATAAAGAGGAGAAGAAAGACAAGGCAAGTCCTCAGCACATTTCTTTGGACAATGTTGAAGATATGGAGCCAATAGATTTGGACAAATTCATGGATGACCTTGACATTCAAGACATCACAGATTATGACTCTGATAAAGATCCTCAGAAAGAAAATGATGCTATATTCATATCACTTAAGGATCATATCAAGCAACAAAAAATGGAGACCCAAGCCAATAAGGACATGGATGTTCCTGATGAAGTATGGCCAGACACTTTAGTCATGGATATAACAGAACCAGACCCTGCAGTGCAAATACAAAAAGATGAGGATGTCACTGCTCAAAAAGAGCAAACCAACGAGCAGGACACCACTCTAGATATAGCACAAGCTAGCACTCAAAGAAATATGCCAGTATTAATGAAGGCAATCAATATACTAGAGGGTAATGAAGGATCTACTGTAGAAGATACATGCACACTCGAGGACAAGGGTGATGCAAAAGCAAAAGACACAACAGATGATACAAAGGACACAACTGCAGAGCAAGCTGTAACCGATGATCAGAAAGATAAGTCTACTGATCAAAGTAAAGAGGTAACACAAAAGGTAGAAGAGGAAATGCCAAAAGAAAAGGGTGAAGAAGCAAAGAAAGATGAGTTGGAGAAGAAAATAGAAGAAAAATCTATAGAGTCACCCAAGGTTGATGGAGAGACGTCTTCACAAAACCAACAGGTGCACACTGAGCAGAAAACACAAGAAGCATCTTCAACAAAGCCCTCACCAAGCACTTCAAAGAGAACAAATGAACTAGCAATGGTAGTTCATACATCTGCGTCCACACAAGTCTCAAAGAAGAAGAAGAGCAAGCATAATAATCCAGTCACTCTGGATGAAATCATTGAGATTTTAGTTTGTGATCCCAGGACATTGGATCCAACTGAATTGACCAAGTATGCAAGTTTCTGTGAGAGGAAGGCAATGCAAGACAATTTGAGAAAATCTAAAAAGGAGGCAAAGGTACCTGAAGTAGCAAGAGGAATACTTCAACAAATTGTACCAGATGTAGATATTTATCAAACAGCCCCAATGCTTGATCAATAAGTGGTTCTCATGGAGGAAATCACATCTCAGAACATAGATGCTGAGAAGGTCATGGAAGAAAGACTTGAACAAAAGTATGAGTTCTAGCTAGCAGAAAAGATAAGCCAAGAAGTGGCATTACAAAAGTTAAAGCTTTCTGAATTGGTTAGCACAATAGATCCAACAATCTTAGAAGCTATAACCTTAATACAAAAATTATGCACGCTTGATCAACTCACCCAGGAGTATACCGACAAGATAGCATAGATAGATGTTGATCTTCAGACAAGTGCACAAAGTCTCATGAATAGTGAAGAGGCAATAAAATTGCACAATGAGCAACTCAAGCAAGCTCACAAATTGAGATAAGACATACAGATTGCAGAGACAAATTTCAGAGGTGAGGTAAATGAGCTCCAAGCACAACTCTTACCGACACTCACACTACTGCAAAAATATATGACAGAGGCAAAAGCACTAATTGTCACCCTTGAAATGTCTATCCTAGACAGCATTTAGATATGCATGCACGACTAGAGCTAGAGAACATAGCACTAGAACTCCTAAGAAAAAAATGGGAGAAATTGCTCGAAGACATCAAGAACACCCATTCACATATTCTTGACACATTGTAAGTTACACATTTTTTTCATATTTTTGGCATCTTATAAGTTGTACATTTTTGTCATAAGTATCAAATAAAGGGGGAAGTGATATGTACATACAGTTCAGTTAGTATAAAGGGGGAAATGTACAGTCAAACAATTGAAAGAGAAAATAACAGGGAATGTATAGTACATAGGCAAGTATACATGTATATATACTTATAGTATACTGATGCATACAGTTAGGGGGAGTCATATAATGTCAAGGATATAGACATGGTGTACATACTAAACAATTTAGTATTATGCACATATCAATTTTTGATACTAATGTCAAAGGGGGAGATTGAAGGCATTATATTTTTCCATTAGTATATACAAGGAAAAACATGATCTACACCATTGGTTTACACTACACCGACAGACAGGGCATAGCACTACCTGACGCCAAGGTTACCCAATACTGCCAAGTACAAAGCATCTTGACAAACACTATTCAGTGTTACCCGATGACAAAAAGGATAAAGGAACCCAACGAGTAACAACAATGCAACCCGATGGAACAGCAAAGAGAGGAACCCGACAGATGAAAGGAACCTAACAATCAGTTCCACAAAGGAATGCCGACAGACTTTCAGGTCAACCCGACGACCAAGAACCGACAGTCAATTACATCCAGCAAAAAGTGGATTTGACTTTCCACGTCAGACAAAACATTGAAGTTGTATATTTATCTTCTTGATTTGTTTTTAAATCCATTATGTGCAGAGGAAGAAATGTAATTATTATTGTTTTAATTAGGTTTACTAATTTAAAACATGCAAACTAAAGATCAAGGTCAAGTTGTAAACCTTAGATCTAGAGTTAACATTGTTATGCGTGATTCTAGAATAGGTCAAATACGTATATAAATAGATGCTCAATATATTGTGAACATGTTGTTCTATGATTATTGTAGCCACTGAGAGCATCTAAGGATCAGACAAGAGAATTCATGCAAAAGGATAGAAAAGGATCAAATCAGTTTCAAGAACAAGAACATGGGCTACTGACAAGCAGGGAAAAGGTATTAATCAATCACTATAGGTGATATTCTTATTATGAGAGCTTTAATGGATCTGTGATCAGAAATTATAGATTGCATACAGTCAGGTCAAATATATTGTACTCATTCTAACAAGTGTAGTACACTTAAGAAATTCTTTCAAGAAAGGTGGACCTAACATTTCTATTGTAAATCTCTTAACCAAGTGCACATTTAAATCAGTGTTGCTAAAGCTCTTAACAGAGTAGATCTTAACCGGTCACCACTTTAATACTCCTAACAGGGTAGATCATCAGAAGTGATCAATTGGAAGCCTTTACCGGCTCCCTTCCATTCTGCAGATAGTGAAGTTTTGTGGATGTCATCCCCACCGCAGTTTTTTACTTCCTAACAGGAGTTTTCTGCGATATCACATCTTGTGTTATGTGTTTATTATTTTCATGAATGTTTCTATGAATTTTGCAAACAATTAAAGATTATGAATTAACATTACATGCATAAGAAGAACATCAGTAATGGTCGGTAATATAGTAAAGAATGATTGCTAATGATCAAAGGTGAAAAGAGTTACAAGTTTTAGAGGTACTGATTCACCCCTCCCCTCTCAGTACTACTTCCCATTAATCCCAATATTAGGTCCACCTTGTGAAAGGATTTATATAATACAGTTAAATATGCACTCTGTTAGGAGATTTGTGAAGGATTGTTAAGTCCACCATGTTAAAGGATTTTGACTGATACACCTGTTAGGATGAACTAGTGAATGATCTTCTATTCAACTCAGATTTGTTGAATAAGGTCCTTTGAAGTAATAATGATCACCTGAATGTGATAGATGAGTCTTTGTTGTTCCTTTATAGTGATTTAGCCTTCTAATCAATCTGCCTCTTCATATTCACATTTGTAATTGATTCATATATTCATTCTTACATCATAATTTGGATGAAAAAAGTGTCTTACATATACACCTATCCAAATCAATTACCTCCACAAGTCGGCTACTTATCATATAAAATAGTATCAAACAATATGTACTAAGTCGGCCCAATGCTGATACTCGGGTCCAGTAATCCACTCGAGTGATATACTGACACTCGGATGACACAGTGAACTGGCAACTCTAGCACTCGGTTGACACTGGCTGCTCAGGCCACATTGATCACTCAGAGATGGTATGCAACTTAGGTAACATTGGTGACTCGTGTGATACTATTTGGAACTAACTGCCCAGTCGACATTGCAACTTCTTAGCTCAGGTAACACTTCAAGTTGTTGGCTCGGTCAACACTGTAACCATATGAATGACTAAGTGTTTTGGCACTAATTGACAACATGTCTTGCCATAAGGTCTACAAAAATGTGGTGTTTGTGATGTGTAGGGTTGAATTGTTTCCATGAGGGTGTAGTCTCTGTTAACCAAGAAAACAATGTCCTTGATGTTTGGTACGTACCACATCATAATAGATGCATTCTCTATCCTGTAACTTTTATTGATGGGATTTGAAGAGTCCCCAGTATGTGGTGGTATAATATGTGGCACCCTTGAATTGTTAGAGATGATCATCGATATAAAGAACTACCAATCTAGATGTCTACCAAATATTTCTCACAAATCTTGATAGCTCGTTGAAAAAGAAAAATGTTAGACAAATGATTAGTGTGTTGTAATTGAACTAACAACATGATTTCTTTATTTTGTAGGATATTCTCCAAGAGATTTTATAGCAATACTTTATAAAGGTCAATGTCTTTCCTCTCAACTATAATTTGATATTCAACATGAATAGATGTCATAGTGGAAAATTCATCTAATGCATGTAGTTGAATATCTTACTATCAAGTTTGTGATCTTGTTGATGTCCAAACTCTCATTATCATAGGTTTCTCTCATCAACTTTGTGGATTAAGTATTTTTTATGACCTAATTTGGAGGGACTTCCCCTTTTGCATGCAAGACTGGTATTACTTTGATGGCCTCTTTTGTAATTTAGTAGGGTGTGTGTGTGTAGTGTATCATAATTGAACTAGTAATTTGATTGCTTTTTTGTAGGATATTCTCCAAGAGTTTTTATAGCAATACTTTATAAAGGTCAATGTCTTTCCCCTCAACTATTATTTGATATACAATATGAATAGATGTCATAGTGGAAAAGTCCTCTAATGCATGTATAAGTTTCATATCTTACTATCATGTTTGTTATTTTGGTGACATCCAAACTTTGAGCATCATAGGTTTTTCTCATCAACTTTTTGGATTAAGTATTTTTTATGGCCTACTTGTTGAACAGACCAAATAACTGAGGGGGTTGAATCGGTTATTTGCACACACTTTAAGAACTTTTTCTTTGTCGGTAAACTATAAAACATCAACAGTAACAACTTCTGATTTATCGGTTAAGCACGTAAAATATCCACACAAAATGTAAACATGTAAACACATGTACATATACACATAGAATATCAAGATTTACGTGGAAAACCCAAACTAGTAAAAACCACGGAGAAGATAATTCTCATGAAATGTAAACACCGGTTAAGGTGAAATTGGTTAAGGTGATTTGTACAAAGGCTCACTGTCAGTTGTGCTTTCTGCAGGTAAGGCTCACTATCAATCAGAATAACTACCCTTAAATATGAAAAGGACTCATTGGCAATACAAGAGGTTCACTGCCAATTCAAAGATAGATATGATGAAATATGAACTGATAAGCTTGCATCTAAATATGCATGTACAGTTCAACACTTAAGCTCTGTCACAACAATCATTAGAATCACCAATTGTCTGATCTACAGTTGTCTGTATGTAAGCACTAAATGAATCTTCATTTTGTCACCTCGGCTCACATACAATGCTATCACAAGTTCGCCTTGTTTTTAACCATAGACACCATACAATCCACACAGATACAAAGGAAGTTATTCTTTATTTATATCAGTATCCAATCATACATTTGTCGGCTTCACACCAAACATGTGACAACCCCAATGCTAAGGAAACTATAATTACAATTAATACATAGCATCGATCCTAAATCTAGGACATACATAAGACCAATTACACGCTATACCACGACCCACGGATAGGTGACACTTAAGATGTTACAATGTATATTACATTCTCCAAAAGCTACCACAACCAAGACCAAAAGATGTGGCCACCGATAGATGAATCGTCATTATACATTGTAGCCGATAAAATAAAAACATCTGATAAACTTGCACAACTATCTAGATACCTATAGAAATTTTGTAGCCAATCGCAAGCACCATAAACCAATAGAATAGACCATGTGAAACATAACATCGAAAGCGTGTCAGTGTACCAAAACAAATAGATCATGAATAGGACAACGTACACTTTCAATAAACACCAGGAACACCAAATATATTCATGTTCAACCTGTCATTAGTATAATCAAAACTCTTGTTGCACAACTGATAATCAACAGGTACATACCCAAAACTTCCAACAACCAACTGATACCGCCAGAGTGTCAATCTGGAGGTTTTAACATCTATGACAATCAATGCTAGAAACAACTCAATAAGTCTAACACTACTTTAGAGGGACTTCCCCTTGTGCATGAAAGACTGATATTATTTTGATGGCCTCGCTTGTAATTTAGTAGGGTGTGTGTGTTTTTTTTTGTGTATATAACCAAGCACCATTGCCACCCTCCAATAATAGTGTATACTCGGCAACTCAACTTTAACCTTATTAGCTTCCCTCATGATCCCCAGACCCGCAGAGGCACCAGCAGGCTTGAAGAAAATGACATCCCATCCCATACATTGTTTATTAAGCCCCTAACGATCCATATTAGGTGTTATGTTTCCCCCAAGGGACTTGATGCCTCCCTTAGACAGAGTAAGATAGGTTTTAATAGATGGTGGCTCCTTTTGTAGCGCATTTCTTCCCCCTTATGCCTCTTTGTCTTGCGCTCGGTTCTTTTCCTGGTTGCTTCTTGGTTCTGAATTGAGAGCCATGGCAACCGATTGTGAAATCGTTTTGGGTTCTAAAATATAATTGGCATGCTCATCTTCAAACATTTCCTCATTGTCTGATGCAGGAGGCAATGACGCACATTGGAAACCCAGATCTTCTTAATCCAATCCTTAAATCTTCTATCGGGGACAGTATTTGTCGATGACCCGACGAATGACTGTCATTCTGCTCAGGTCGCCAATGTTCGCATCCACCAATTTGGCGACATCAAGAAGCAGACTCACATCCTCTGAATTATCGAAATATATCAAAAATATTTTCCATATCCACACACACATATATATGCGCGCGCGCGTGCCCTTCTTTTAGTGTGAAAAAATCAGTTAACTATATTCTTCTCTTGTATATGACTACTATACAGTATATAGTTGTCTCTTGACATTAGAAAGGTTTTTGGGAGTGCCTCTAACTTTTTGTAATTAATATCTATGAGAGGAGCATGTATGTATTTTTAGACATCCTCATTATGTATCATGTTTGAGAACTTTAGGAAAAGACCCAATGGGATCTACCTTTATTTCCTTATAGGGGAACTTCCTGTATTTTGGGTGGGGTTTTTTTTGTGAGATGTCTATAAGCACAGTTGTGGTCATTTTTTAAGTGATGGGTGTGTACAAAGATGGAGGTGTGGTTTAATGGAGTGAGATCTCTAGTGTTTTGTGGGTGAATCAAGTGTATGTAAAGTGAGATTAGTGATAGTGTCTTTGTGAACTTATAACCTTCAATAGTAATAAGTGAATTCAATGTTGTAGCCAATCCTCATCTTTCCACATCGATTTAGTAATTATCTTTTCTAGTAGGTAAGGTTAGTGTGTTACTATACATCTATATTAGAAAATTACAAAATCTATTTTTGGTGTTAGTGTGTTAGTTAAAAATATTTTTTTAGCCTCTTAAAATAAGTGATCGTCTTAGAAAATAGATCTTCAAACTTGGATAAGGGTTTATCTAGGAAAGAGAATGTTTGGAAATTTGGTATTATTGGTACTTTTCTTCTTCATATGTGTATCTTTTCTTGATCAAAAAATTGAAGGCATATCACTGAAGGAAGGATCTTATCCTAGTGAGTTTTCCACCAATTTGCAGCATTATAGACCAATGTATATTATCAAGTAGCACTTCACAAATCCTCTTTGTCAAAAACTTCACCATGTCCTCCAAATACCCAATTAGATCTCCAACTTATGAATAGTAGGACAACTTGATATGTTAAATGCCTCTATGAATGTGGTTTATATGGCTTAACCTCTGGGAAACAAGAGTAAGACAATATTTTGTTTCACCTTCTAAAATTTGTGATTTGTTTTGTTCTTCGACAATACTATATGATATATTTTTAAGATGTTTGCATATCATAAATACCTTCTCAAATCCATATACTTGTGGGAGGTTAATTCTAGTTCCTAGTGTATCCAATAATTTAACAATTTCTCACTATGTATGCTTCCACCTTTGTTCTCCAAGTCAATTTCCCCTTTAATATTTAGCTCTTCAAATATATCTATTCTAAGTAATTAAGCAATATAACAAGTTAATCTTATATTCTCTTCATCTTCTTCTTCATGGGCAACTTATTCTACATTAAATTTATCTTCATATATCTCTAGGGGTATATGAACTAATTTGTTATCATTAATTCAATATAGTTCCTCTCTTCTCAAATCAACTATCCTATTACTTTATACAAACCATTGTAATCCTCGAACAACATTATGAGTCAAAAGGTTCATTGCTACTACTCTTTTTTAAATATCTAGTTTTACTCATAGGACATTTACTTCTACATTATTTCATGTTCATGTCATTCTCATGGACGTACCATCATCTAAGCTAATGTTATAGTGAGTGTTAATTAACTTGGGTTTCTATGATTTCTCCTAAGTTCTATTTGGAATCATATTAATGTATAACCCAAAATGACCATTATCTTCCTATGATTGATATGGATAGGATTATTAATGGTTTATTTTTGTAGTGACAGTTTATTTTTTCTACTCATCAGACTTGTTAGATACTTGTTTGTTTATTAAATGAGTCAAAAGGTTCATTGCTACTACTTTTTTTAAAAGATCTAGTTGTACTCATAAGATATTTACTTCTACATTATTTGATATTCCTATCATTCCCATGGACGTGTCATCATCTAAGCTAATGTTATAGTGAGTGTCAGTTAACTTGTGTTTCCATGATTTCTCCTAACTTCTCTTTGGAATCATATTAATGTATGAACCCAAAATGACCATTATCTTCTTATGATTGATATGGGTAGGATTATTAATGGTTTATTTTTGTAGCGCCAAATTATTTTTTCTACTCATCAAACTAGTTAGCTACTATTAAATGAGTCAAAAGGTTCATTGCTACTACTTTTTTTAAAAGATCTAGTTTTACTCATAGGAATTTTGCTTCTACATTATTTTATGTTCCTATCATTCCCATGGACGTACCATCATCTAAGCTAATGTTAGAGTGAATTTTAGTTAGCTTGGATTTCCATGATTTCTCCTAAGTTCTCTTTGGAATCATATTAATGGGTGATCCCACAATAGTGGGTTACACTTTTTTGGAGGAATAAATTCCTCACAAATTCGCGAGGTGGAAGGATTTAGTCAAGTACTTTCGATAGAAAGTACCTGATTGTTTCGATCGAAACATTAATAGTTTCGATCGAAACTAACTTAGTTTCGATCGAAACTAACTTAGTTTCGATCGAAACTAAGCAAGTAAAGATTTTAGTGGGATTTTGACCCATACGCATGTTAAAATAAGAAAGTACTTTCAATAGAAAGTACTTTCGATCGAAACTAATTAGTTTCGATCGAAAGTACTT
>MU225447.1:1577783-1598572 GCA_018584345.1 Thuja plicata
ATTTGATTCATAGTCTATATTTTCAATTGGTTTTCTCATTTTGCATGGTTAAATTTTGTTGATTGAGGCCTCAGTCAATTGGTCTATCATCTGAGAAGTATTACCCTTTTGATATATCTCTGAATTTGTTTTATGTTGCATGTACATTCCATAACACCTTTGAAGTGATAAGTTTTCTTGCAAAACTRTCTCTGAGGTTGAACATAGGATTGGAATGATATTGACTCTATTGCCCATAGTTGATTAAGGCACTAGTCTTTCTTGTTTATTGGATTATAGTCATAGTTTCATTATTTAAATTTTTGAGATACTATATCCATGTGCTCTGGTCAGTTCATATCTTAAATCCATCAAACATTCTTTAAATTCTTGGAACATTACATTTGAATATTTTAAATAATACATTGTTTTCAGTTTTGTGATCTTAATAGTACTTTGCCATACTTTGAGAGACAGAAGCTCCAATCACAAGTTATCTGCTATAAAAAGCCTGTTTAGATAAAGGTTCACCCGCCTTGGTCCTGCAGAGCCAGAAGCGTAGGGGAAGAGGATCATAATCGATCATTCCCGTTAGTTGGCCAAAGTCACTTGTTTTCCTCATCATTGGATTGGCAAGTCCATAGGAAATCCAATTCAGCATTTTTGGGCACCAACACAAAGCTAAGTGGTGGAACAAAAACAAGAATGTCACTAACGACGGAGTCATTGATGTGAAGACAGTTAACTATGCGCAACCCAAGGTGTCACTGCAAGGCACACCTGTGGCCAACCAAAAACCCACAATGACCACTCAACAAGCATACACCCAAACCAACCTCCCCCTATACAAGCGGTCGCTATGTCAAACAGTCAACAACAGAATCAACGCAAACCACGGTTTCAATTCCAGCAACGAGATTTCACACCATTAGGAGAGCCGATAGAATCATCTTTACGTAAGTTGATGCAATCAAACACTATCACTCTCCCAGAAATCAGGGACTTTGAGCAAGATGAAAACAAACCAAGGTGGTATAATGACAAGGATTACTGCGAGTTCCATCATGTGAAAGGTCACAAAATGGCCAACTGCTACTGATTGAAGCACGCTATTCAAGATCTGATTGACACAGGGGTCATCGATGTGACGAATACTCAAAATAAAGGCACCACTGATCATACCATATTCAACGATACCTTTCATGATCACAACAAGGGAAAATCCTCCAGGTCTGGTGGACAAACAAAACAAGTTAACTATACATATGCCAACAGTGATAATGTCATCAATTGCCTCAATCCTTCAGATAGCCACGTGGCTACAATCACTATCAGAGACCAAGGTAACAATTGTGTTGTAACAACGCGTCGTGCTAGAGTCATCTTGCAAGGAGTACCATCCTCAACTACTACATCACTCAATCCTATAGAAAACTCGGATCCACAAACAAGCATAGTGGACCAACTAAACCGCACACCTGTCCAGATCTCCATGTTTGACCTATTGCGCATATCCCCGCAACATAAACTGGCACTTGACTAAGCACTTCAGAATGCAGTTGTCCCAAGAGACATAACTCCCGAGAGCTTCCAAACGATGGTCAACCATATAGCAGCTAACAAACATGCCACATTCACAGACCGTGATGTGCCGCCGCATAAACCCCTGCATAATGATCCTCTACACTTACTTGTCCAGATCCACAAAAGCGCAATCCGAAGGGTCCTTGTTGATGGTGGAGCTGGGTTAAACATATGTACTCTAAAGTTAATCAAGCAACTGGGCTATTCAGAATCAAGCATTGATGTCACAAGGAGAATAAATATCAGAGCTTACGATGAAGAGGAAAAGTCCTCTAAAGGTATTATCATTCTACCTGTTTGCATTGGTCCTGTGGTCAAAAACACACCCTTCCAAATCTGAGACCTCTAGTTGGGAAACAACATGTTACTAGGGAGACCTTGGATACATGAAATGCAAGTTGTACCTTCGACATACCATCAATGCATTAAGTTCCCTCACCAGGGAGAGGAGATCATCATAGAAGGAGATCCCAATCTGTTCCAATACTGTAATGCGGTCCAAATCAGCATTGATAACCAAGTACCATCAAACCAAGATGCAAGCATCCCATCCTCTTCAGATTCCAATCCCAAAGATGTCACACAAGCAGCAGGAAAAATAGTCATTAAACAAGATGCAAGCATCTCATCCTCTTCAGATTCAAATCTTAAAGATATCACACAGAAAGAAGGCAAGATATCCATCACAAATAAGTGTTGTGGTGAATACAGATATGAAGAGGCTTTTACTATCACACACATGCCTCAAAGCCCAAGAAACCATGGCATGCCACAACCTGTTATTACAACAGAAATTCTGTAGCCTGTCTTATTCAGATGTCCACCCACAACCTTTGTTAGATGGGGAGACATATCAGAAGAGAATCCTTTTGAACAAGACATCAACACCTGGTTATATCAAGACACCCCTGAGACAATTCGATCACCACTACCATTGGAAAACTATGGTAATGGTTACACAATGATCCAAAGATTTGGGTACGATGGTACAACTGGACTGGGGGCAAGGCAACAGGGCATATATGAATTGCCTCTCCGACCAACTCAAAGAAATACAAGAGGATTGGGATATGGACAACAAAGCACTAGTCCTATGATCCAAGACATTCAAGTAAATCAGGAACAAGTGGAAGAGATGCACCGGGGGCACAACACAGAGCATGTCCTAATAAGCAACATATTAGCGCAATTGTTGCCTGCCGAAGAGGGAACCACACAATCCCTATTTGACCAATTGACTATTTTTTAACAACCTTGTATAGACAAACATATCATTCATTAGACCTCAAGTGATGCGTCCTCATCATAGTCCAATTTTGTAGGCACCATATCAGCAGTCCCCTTTAGTCAACCGAAGCCAAATAGTAGTGAAAGTGTCTGTCTTGTACACCCTGAGCTTATAGAGTGGGATCAACAAGGACCACCTGATCTTGATGTCTTTGAAAATGATGAGGCTATAGCTCATTTCATGGGACTGAGTGAAGGAATCCCATCAGGATATCACAAGGCGGGATTCTCCTTCAACCTAGATAGCGCAGCATATTTCGGGGAGGAAGCTCCTCTTTCCAGTCCACAAAAGAAAAAAGAAAAGAATGATAAAAATCTAAAACAAGACGTATCTTCTAGCGAAAACCTCGCTGAGGCACTAGAAGATGGAAAGAAGGAACTCCTCCCCTTAACAGAAGAGAATTCAGCCTTATTAGAAGAAGAGACAGAGGAAGTTAACTTGGGGGATGACAAGAACCCAAGGAACATATACCTAGCGCAATCACTCACTCCTGAAGAGAGAGAGCAATTTATCAGTTTCTTCAAAGCACAGATGATCAATTTTGCATGGTCTTACTCAGATATGCCAGGATTGGACCAGAGTTAGTATTACATCATCTTCCATTGCTACCCAATGCAAAACCTATCAAACAGAAGCTAAGAAAGATGCATCCTCACGTTGCATTACTAGTCAAAGTAGAATTGAAAAAGCTCTTGGATGCTAAATTCATAAGACCCATACCATATGCAGACTGGATATCTAATTTGGTACCAGTTATAAAAAAGAGTGGTCAAATATGGATTTGCAAAGATTTCAGGGATCTCAATGTAGCGTGTCCCAAGGATGACTTTCCTCTACCAAACATTGACATGATAGTAGACCTAATTGCAGGACATCAAATGCTATCCCTCATGGATGGATTTTCAAGTTACAATCAAATAAGGATCGCATCGAAGGACCAACACAAGATAGCTTTCACATGTCCTTGGGGAACGTATTGTTGGAATGTCATGTCATTTGGTTTAAAGAATGCCGGAGCAACATATCAAAGGGCCGTGACAACTATATTCCATGATCTCATTCATAAGACAATTTAAGATTATGTGGATGACATACTAGCAAAGTCCATACTTCGAAAGGATCATCTACAGGTTTTGGGACCCATCTTTGACAAAATGCAGGAGTTCAAGGTCTGTCTGAACCCAAAGAAGTGTGCATTCGGTGTCACAGCAGGAAAACTACTGGGATTCATAGTATCACACAGAGGAATCGAAGTAGACCCAGCAAAGGTCAAAGCAATATTGGAGATGTCTCCACCATCGAACCTGAGACAACTATGAGGATTACAAGGAAGGCTACAATCGATCAGACGCTTCATAGCTCAACTAGCAGACAAGTGTCACCCTTTCCAACATCTATTGCATAAAGGCATTAAGTTTATATGGACAGAGAAATGCGAACAGGCATTTTAGATATTCAAAAACTACCTTCTTAAGTCACCTATATTGGTACCACCAGTATAGGGTAGACCATTACTTCTATACATCTCAGCAACAGAATCAGTGTTAGGGGTACTATTGGCACAACATGATGACGAAGGGAAAGAAAGGGTTGTCTATTACCTAATCAGGACATTGGTGGGATATGAGCTAAACTACACGCCAATTGAGAAATCATGCCTTGCAGTTGTCTTCACTTCCCAAAAGCTAAGACACTATATGCTAAGCCACCAAACAAAGCTGATTGCACATATTGATCCTCTGAAGTACCTACTAAGCAAAGCAGCACTCATTGGACGATTGGCGAAGTGGGTAATGATCTTGAGTGAGTTTGACATAGAGTATGTAGACAAAAAGGCCATCAAAGAGCAATTAATTGCAGATCAACTAGCATAGGCACCTATCCAATACCATCAACCCATTGTATCTGATTTTCCTGAAAAATCTATCATGACACTACAACCAGAAATCGAAGTATGGCAACTTTATTTTGATGGATCATGTACAAACCATGGTGTGGGGGCAGGGATAGTGCTCATCACTCCAGATCATGATACAATTCCAAAGTCTTTCAAACTCAACTTCCCGTGCACCAACAACATATCAAAATATGAGGCACTGGTAATCGGTCTAAAAATAGCAATCCAATGGAGAATCAACAAACTGAAGGTCTTTGGAGACTCGCAGTTGGTCATTAGTCAAGTCAAAAAAGACTATATGACCAAAGATGAGAAGCTCATACCATACAAAGCCCAAATGGAAAGACTTCGCACCAAATTCCATTACATACTCTTCGAGCAAGTCCCAAGAACACAGAACAAAGCGGTAGATGCGATGGCTACCATAGCATCATTGATTGATATGCCAGGTAATGATACCAAATTCTAGTTTCTAGTGGACCAACTCTTGGTGCCCTCACATCATGCATCTATCACAGAATCAGTGTGTGTCCTTGTTGATCCTGAATCCCCATGGTACCAAGATGTCTACAGCTACCTCCAAAACCATGTCTTACCTCCCAATTTGTCTAGGAACCAGAGAAAGTCCTTAATCTGCCAAGCCTCTAGGTATACCATCCTCTCGACTACTTTTTACAGATGAAGTCTAGATGGAACGTTACTATGATGTCTCACTTCCACGGAATCCCAAAAAGCTTTTTACGAGGTGCATGAAGGAATATGTGGAACCCACGGAGGTGGCAACAGCTTAGCTAAAAAGATCATCCAAATGGGATACTATTGGCCAACAATAGAGACGGATGCGCACAAACATGTTCAAAGGTGTAGACAATGTCAATTCCATGGAGACCTCATCCATGCACCTGCCCCATCACATCACCATTGCCATTTTCAATGTGGGGATTTGACCTAGTGGGTAAGATAACACCTTCTTCAGCAAACAGACACAAGTACATCATAGCAGCAACGGAGTACTTCACCAAGTGGGTGGAAGCAATTCCCCTCACTTACATCACTAAAAAGCAAATAGCAATGTTCATACTTAACCACATCATCTGTCGATACGGGATCCCGCAAACAATCCTGATAGATCATGGTACACCTTTCCAGAACAAGGATGTTGAAGACCTACGTGAACAGTTCCACATCAAACAAGGGTTCTCCTCATTTTACTACCCTCAAGGGAATGGACAAGTCGAAGCTACAAACAAAACAATATTGAAAATCCTTAAGAAAATAGTGAATGAATCAGGGCGGGACTGGCATTTACAGCTTAGTCCTGCATTATGGGCATACAGAACTAGTGTGAGAACACCTACAGGAGCTACTCCTTTCTCCCTATTCTATGGATCAGACGCGGTATTACCCCTTGAAGTGGAAATCCCATCACTAAGGATATCCTTAAAGAACCTGATCACAGATGAGGACTACAGAGTCGCAAGGCTCAGTGAGCTAGAGTTACTAGATGAACGAAAGCAACATGCCTTCGACCACTTACAAGGCTATCAGAATCGCCTTAGAAGGAACTATCATAAGAAGGTGAAGCCAAGAACATTTGAGGTAGGAGACCTTGTCCTCATGAAAAATCAAAAGAATCAAGCAGAGCAAGTCAAACCTGGTAAGTTCGAACCTAACTAGCTAGGGCCATTTATTATTGTCAACTCTACTCAGAGTGGGGCATTCATCCTGGCCACGCCAGAAGGAGATCAGCTCCACGGCTACATCAACAGCATGCACCTGAAGAGGTTCTACCCTTGAGGACTATATGGTTAAGGCATTTATCTACATATCCAAAAAATACCAAAAAATTTAGAAAATACAAAAGTTACCTTGGTGAAAACCTGGCAATCAAGCGCCTTGGCGACAACAAAAAAAATCAAAAAAGAATAAAAAAGTAAAGAAAAACAAAATCGCTCTCTCAGTGAAAACTTGGCAATTAGACGCTATTGAGTAGGTACCTTGGTGAAAACCTGGCAAACAGGTGCCAACTGTTCAAACCCAGCTTCATCATCAATGAGCTCCAAAAGCTTGAGCAGATTTCAAAGGCAAGACTGACTATCCAAAGCTATATCCACAACCGCAAACCCCGCTGAGCACCAAGCACTTACCAATGGTTAATACTGGTCCACCAGACTAGGGGGCGATTCTAATTGTCCTAAAAATTGGAAAACTCATCAAAAAATCCTAAAAAGATCAAAATCAAGAGAAAATCAATCTTCATCAAAAACATTCAAAAAATTGCAAAAACCCAAGCAATAAAACCAACTCGGTTATCAACAAAACAAGGGGCGACCACGCCCAGTCAATCAATTATCACAATCATGAGCTTTGCGATCAGCATTGGGCCCATCTGACATAGCTTGATCAGCTGCCAACATGATCATAGCATCCAATCAATCAATTGTCACAATCATGAGCTTTGCGAACCAACATTGGGCCCATCTGACACAACTTAATCAGCAGCCAATAGGATCAAATCATTCAAAGACTGTCACAATCATGAGCTTTGCGAACATGCATTCGGCCCATCTGACACAGCTTAATCAGCTACCAACATGATCATAGCAATCAAGCCAATCAAGCCTATCCAAAGAGTCGGGCCAATCAAAGAGAATCCAACTGCATCAAGGAGCCATCCAAAAAAGTTGACTAGGTCAGTCAAGTCAGTCAGATGTTAGTCTATATTTCGCAGTTATGTTCTTATGCTACTCCAGGATCCACCATGTGAGGAGAGTAGCTATGATAGATCATGACTAATTTTATTTGATTTCTATATGTTGAATGTTCACTTCAATTTCAGGGCCATGATGATTTAGGATAAATGTGGTAGGCGCTGTCACTTATCTGGCAGTCGTGCAGTTCCACGATCTGAGCTTAAACCTGGGAAAGAATTGGACATTCCTTCTCTTTTATTTTGTTTGTTTGCTTTATAGAATCAAGAGCTCGCAACACTATCCATATGGACTCTGAGTGCTTTGGAGTTCTATCTTGGTTTCTATGGTCTTTCCCTTTATGTTGCAAACAAGAGCTCACGATGCTATCCAAATGGACTCTAGGGGCGTAGGAGTTCTATCTTGTTTGTTTGGCTTTCCCTTTCAGAAAACAAGAGCTCACAATGTAATCTGAATGGACTCTGGGTATATAGGAGTTCTATCTTGGTTTCTTTGTTTTAGATTAACTCAGAGGACAAGCGGTATCTAGATGGTCAATATCTGGGTTCCTTTGGCTCTCTTTCTTTTCAAACAGGGAACATAGTTGAATCCAGATGGTCAATATTTGGGTGCATTATGGGTCTCTTTCTATTCAATCTCTCTACTCCTTCCGCTATCAAGAGGTCATGGTGGTATCCAGGTGGTATGTGATCTGGATCATTCGATGCTCTTCTGAAATATCAGAAAATACAAAAAAGATTTAATGATGACAATTATTGGAATAGGGGCAGTGACTTGGGACATTCATCCTTTCTATCAGATCATATATATCCAAAAATGCAAAAAAAAAAAAAAAATCTATCATTACATTCTATTGGATCAATCTCAGAGCACATCTATCCAAACTAACTTCTTTCTAACTAACACATGCATTACTCAGATATTTTGTGCATAATAGATTGCATTCATTCCATTAAGTGCATCAGAAAAGGAAAAAAAACATGGTAGCTGCATACATGATAAAGCACAAAAAAAACACATGCATCCATAAGAATCTCATATAAGCATGCATCTCATTTACACCATCCTGCATGACATGTCAGTATCATAGGAAAAGTAAACCATCCATATACGATTCTGCATAACGGAAACACATTGCATATATATCTCATCATCTAAACCACCTAATCATATAGAATCATACATATAACAAGTAAACCATTGCACATCATGTCAAAACATAGCTGCATCTCATGGAAATCAAAATATCTACGTACAAATGAAAAGTCGCAAGTCCGAACAAGAAGGTAATCAACATTTGTATCAATATATATATCAGTGTATCGAGATACAAAAAATGATACTACTCAGAGTATACAATGAATCACTACAAAAATGGTACAGGGAGCATGGTCAACAAGAACTACCCCCACCCTCGCCAGGAGGCGCACGAGGGGGAGGCATATCAGAATTTGTCCTGTGAGAGGACTCAAGAGCTCTGACACCACTACTCTGAGACCGCTGAGCCCTGTTGGATCTCTGCAACGCCGTATAGCTAGGCACCCTCTCTGCCGAAGGAACTGCGCCCTCATAGTGCCGTCTCCAGTAATCTATCTCCCTCTGAGCCTCTCGCCCAAATCTGTAATATCTATCTAGAATATCTCTATGGGAAACATCTTGTACACTATCAATGAACGAGCGGACCTCGACCCGAGCCTGTCGCTCTCTGGACTCAGCAGCAGTAACACGAGCCTCCAAGGCAGTCGCACGTGCATCGGATAAGGCAAGTCGGGCCTACAGATCTTGAACCTGTTGGGTAAGGCGCTCCACCTCTGAGGGATCATCATCCATATCACCCATGGAAACGTCCATATCCCCCTCCTCTGCCTGGCCACCCAGTCCCTCACCTTGTCTCCGCCTAGGAACTACAGAATCATCCCCACTCTCCGAGCTCTCCCCAGTGTTGCTCCTACTACTACCACTCTCCCCCGAGGAACCTGTCTCAGCACTCTTCTCATCAAGAGCCTCCACGCCTATATCTGCAAGCTTCACATCCACATCCTCAATAACAACCCTAGCCTCCTCCCTAGGAGCCAAAACTGCAGTTGTCGGCCTGCGCACCCTCCGAACTAGCTGGGGTGCCTCCTCCTCTACAGCCTCCTCCTCCTCCAAAATGGCACCTAACCCAACTCTGGCCTACCCCCCACTCCGACCACCTCTACTCCTAACACCACTTCCAACACCCCCGGGACCAGGATCATCCCCTCCATCGTCTCCTCTACCCCATCCTCCATCCCTCCCACCATATCTCCCTCCTCTCCCCCATCCACCACCTCTCGCTCCATCCCGGCCTCCCCTACCACGACGTACACGTCGGGGCCTCCTCAGGATAGTCCTGGGAACAGGACGTGAGACATCTTTCAGTGCAACAAGCCGATGTTGCAACCAATGGGCATCATACTGCAGAGTAGTGCCTGCAAAAGACAAATTCAACTATCAGTACCAGAGCAGATAAAACATAAGTATCAAAATAAGATATGAGCAGGAATCAAAGAGAAGAAAGGAAGTACATAAGCAATCAGAGATAAGACAAACCTGGGTCTACAGTAGCAGAACGCCAGGTCCATGCTACAGGAAGCAATCATAAGAACTCAGTGCGAGCAACATCCAATGACACTACAGCACCCCAAACACAAGCATCCCTCGACCTCCGAGAAAAATATGTATACGAATCTGACACATCCTGCTGCTCTCCAAACTGACATAACACCCTGTCGGTGTTATGAAAATCTATCATATGTACATGATCACTCACGCGACCAATCAAGTATCTCCGTTGTCGACAAAAGGGGAGATGGATGTCCTCTCCATCCCAAACGGGACAATCTTTGTATGGCCTCCAGATAAAATACAGAATCATATCTAGATATTGTCGCCAATATGAAAGATGACCCATATGAGTTTGGACAATCGCACCATCATACATGTACACATACGGCCTATCTGTCGAGAGAACATGGGCACCAACAGGACCACAGACTGCTATATGCTCCCATGCCCAAATTTGTAGCAAGGTAGCACCGCAGCCGAGTGACTTACCATCAAGGTAAGCCACATATAACATGTGGAAATGCATATGGGCCAACATGCATGGACCCCAAGCAAAGACGGTATGGTCTCAGACCATACTCTGCAGGACACTACGAAAACCAACAAAAAAATTGCGCTGACGACGATCGGGGCATAGAATCCCACATATCAGACTACCCAGCAACGTGGACAGTAAAAAAAAGGCCTAAACCGAATCTAGACCAAGGGATACCATAATCACCTGCAAGCCCGAGCTGATCTCGGGGTAGTCCTGAGAGCTCAGTCAATGCAGTAACACCAGTGCGTGTGGAATACTCCACAAGCTCGCCCTGGATAGGGAGTTGGAGGATGCGATACACATACTCCAAGGTCATGGTACACTCCCCGGTAGGAAGCCAGAAAGTGCAAGTCTCTGAGTGTCATCGCTCTACAAGAGCGGAGATCAGACCCCTGTTGGTCGTGATCTCAGGCATATAACATATCCAGTACAATCCAAGATCATGAAGCACTGACTTCTCATCCTCAGACAACTGGAATCTGTACACGAGTCCCGCCGGCCTGGAATCCCGACAACGCAAGATACGCCCAGTGAACTGCACATGCAATCAAATCAAGAAAAATATCAGTTTCAGTCATCACAGAAAGTAACAAAAGCAGAAATCAGGCAGACAGTGATAAAAAGTCAATTGCGGTAATAAACCTAGGCAAATGCAGAACTTTTAAGCAATTGTGAAACATAAACTACAAGTGTGGCAGGCAAATTACAATTGCGGCATTTTATACATGCAACTGCGGCACCTTTATCAAATGCGGTATAAAACTGGCAATTGTGGCAAAACCGCAGCCGATTGCGGCAATCATGTAAATTTTTCAAAAAAGTACAAATTTTAGAAACAATAAATGAGGCAATAAATGACACGCAAAGCATGAAAACTCACCGGACGTCCAGAGCCAGCAAGTCTGTGGTACGTATGGACTTGGTCGAAGATGTGCACTACGCCAGGAAGGCCCGCCATCGCTCGAAAATAGGAAGAAAAAGAAGGTAGAAATCAATAAACCAACTCACCAAGATCTCAGGGCTCCAAATCGCAAAGTGACAAATGAAGAGCTCTCTTAGCTACTTATAGGGGTTCCGAAAAACCCTAATTTCACCCAGGAGATCTGAAATTTCTTTCCAGTCCTCGAAAACTTCGAAGGTCAATTACAGGGGCATTTTAAAGTATTTTTCAAATCCGCCAGCTACCCAGTTCCACAATTTACAGTTTCAACTAATTAATGCTCGTCTCGCGACTTTTCACTCAAATTTGTTGAGGGGGCATAAATACACCTACTAAATGTTGGGGCAAGCTGGGGCAAAATCAAAGAATCTTTGACACGCTGTGACAAGTCACATTGCATCAAAGAGGGGCAAATGTAGACACCCTAAAATGGACAGGCTTAAGACTTTACATTAAAAACACTAATTTTCATCTATTAATTAATGGTTTTTTAATCATTGATTAATCATCTATTTTCCTCTAAATTCATTCCCCAAATCATCTAATCAAATTCTCAAAATTAATTAAATAATTAATTTTATTTAATTAAATAGCTTTAATTGATTAATTAAACTCAATTTCCTATAGTTTAAATTCAAATATTTAAACTTACTAATTAAATTCTTCCAATTAAATTAATTTAATTTCATCAAATAAAGCAATTCTTAATCAAAAAGAATTCAATTATCTCACATGTTGAAAACAATTATTAAATACAATGAATTAAATATTCATTTATCTTCAAAGAGATAACTCCAATCAGATCACATGGGTTACTCCACCCATCTCTCCAGTCCACATGGGTAACTTCACCCACCTCTTCAGTTCAAAAAGGTAACTCATAATTAGCTCTTCAGTTAACCAAACTCTATCTTCTCTTCACCAAATAAAGAGGTGGAGTTTACTGAGGACCTCTCCTGTTCCTTTTGATCTCAACCGTTCATCTCCCTATCTCTGGGATTGATCTCAACCGTTCATTTCATCACCAATTCCTATATAATAAACCCTTCATAACCATTTAAAGGATCCAGGATTTCAAGCTCGCGTGCGTCATTACTTCGTCAGTTTGGTTCTAGCATTCAAGCCATCTTGCGATCACACACACGCATTTCAATTATCAAATTCTCGACGCTTCTCAAGTCATAGACGCTGCCCCGCCAATACTAAGCATCAAGAACAGTGTTTCGGAAGGAGTAGAGAGAAACAATAGAAGCTTCAAGCATCGTGGGGTTTGCATTTATTTGTCTTCCTTTCTCTTGCTTGTACATTTTATTGCTTACGTTTCTAGTTATTCGTTTAGTAGTCATTGAATACTTGATTTGCATTCATTTGTGAAACCTTTGCTACTAACCCTCGTCTTTGGAAAGCTTTGGGAATCAGAAAAGAGAGGCGTACAGAAAGAATCCAAGAGAGAGATGCAAGAAGAATTTTACCATAACCAAGTTAAAGAATGGTGATTCAAGAACTTTCACCAAAAGCACCAAGAAGCTCAAGATCAACACCAAGACAATGTTTTTGAAAGGGGGAAACTAAGAAAAAACCCTTGTGCATAAAATGAGAGAGAGAGAGAGAGAGAGAGAGAGAGAGAGAGAGAGCTCATTACAATATTGCAAGAATGAGAATGAGAATGAGAGAAAAGAGAAGAAATCCAACTTGTGAGAAACAACTTAGAACCATGTGAGAACCAACCTTAGAACCCTAAGAAGTGTGTGTGTGAGAGAAGCATCTCTTAAGTAGAGATGAGTGAAGGAGTTTGCATGTAACTCCCATACTCTATGAGTGCCACATTCACATTTGGTGTGTGTCATGTGTAGAAATCCTCTTAAGGAGGAATATTTAATTTCCTTATTAAAGAAAATACAAATATGAGACATGACCTTGGTATATCTTTTAAATATAAAATACCAAGGAAAAATTATTTCTAACAACACTCCCTCCTACAATTTCGTCTACTTCATCCCCTTCCTCTATAATTATTAAAGGGTTCATTATCCTCATTGTGTTTGTGCAAAGGATTCTTCTACATTACATTAGTATTTCTATTATTACTCCATGGTGGTGGTTTATATCAACAATTGTGTGTATGGGAGCATTTTAAAAATCCTTTGATATTGGTAATATTCGAGAATGCCTCTTATTTGAGGTACTTATGACAGCAAGGTTCATGTTCATTTTCTTCACTTTTGATCCAAAACTTCATAAAGGAACCATAATGTATTTCATGGTTGTCACATTTCACCACACAATCCAAAAAATACTAATTGAGTACACCTTGAGACTATCTTATGTCTATTCATGATGCAATAACCCTTTTCTCATCTTGTTCCTTGGGGTAATCACGTTTTATGTGGGTCGCCTTGGAATAGTATAAATACCAAACGTTTTGTTTACCTTCGTTATTATCCTCCTTACCCATTATTTGTTGGCACAAGGTTAATTGTTCTGTTGTTAATCTTATTTGTTCTAATTCATCATTTTCTTTATCTTTATCTTCCCTTTTATAGGGTTAGGCTTCAAGGCAACTGGCTAAAGTTATTGCATTTGAATAAGTTGTACAAAATTCTTCCATCCAAGGCGACCCTAATGTTCCTATCTAATCTAAAGATTAATCATTCAAATTTTTTTCATTCCAATCTGTCATGTTTGGGGTAGGTTTTCCAATGTCAATCTTAAGCATTTCTCTACAAGGATCCTACAAAATCATATTTTTATTTTTATTATTATTATTATCAATTCCCTTCCTCTACCAAATAAAATTCTAGTATGAATATGTGGTCTACAACCTCTATGGTATGCCAATGATTTGAAGTTTAATTGGAGCATCCATAGTACCTATTGCTATGCGGCAGGGTTTTATTATCTTCCTCTCCTATTTAGGACTTCCTAATGGTGCATGCTTGTTTTCTCTACCTTTCTCTCTTTCTTACTTTATTTATTTCATGGAACTTTATTCTCAATATTTTATCACAATTTTGCTAAAAATTGCTCTTGCAAATCCTTGCATGTGTCTTATGACAATTATTGTAGTGAGGTCCTTTTGTCTTGTGTTATATGACATGGGTGACGGGTCATGGTCTAGGGTATGTGCCTCTCCAAAGTGACATTTCATTTTGGTAATATAATTTCATTTTTAGTGACATCTTATTTCTTATTGTTGACAAGTCCTGACCCAAATTGAGCCAAACTTTGTTTTTTTTCTACTATTTCTTGTTTTCTTAATTTCTTAACACTTCTATCAATAATTTATTCCAAATAATATTTATTAGAAAATAACAATTTTCTATGGGGTTCTAAGGAATTCTATATATTTTCATCTAATCTAATTGTAATATTTGATAAATGCAATCTTGTTGATGGCATTTTAGTGAAATACATAATTTTTGTAGCTCGATTGCTTCCACAACCATCTACCAATGCTTTCCTTGATACACCATAGTACTCTTATACTTCCTTTTATGTTTGTCAAAAAAAAATTCCTAATTTCAAGTTACATTAGAGGTTTTTTGGTTAGGAGTTTCTTCCTCAATTACATTTTCCTTCTTTTCCCAATAGCACACACAGCTATGCACTCAACAATGCCCACCATGGTGTAGCCCTATTTCTCTTCTCCACATTCTCAATTCTTTTGTTGTTTCTCCACATTCTCAATTCTTTTGTTGTGTCTTTCATGTCTCAACATTCCTTTTTTTTTTTTTTTCTGGTCTCCTAACTTGTTTCTTTGGCTTGCCATGTTCACTTTTCTACTCGATGTCCTCTTTAATTTCCCTAAGTTTCTTGTTATCTCTTAATTCTATGGGTGTTAATTATTTAGTATTACATCACTCATTTATTTCACCCCATGGTAGTTACTTGCATCCATTTTAATTGGTCAAATCTTTTGGAGATCCCCTTTCCATTTTCCACATCTTGGATGTCTAACCCCCTCTCATGAGGTTCACACTAAAAAATTATGTTACAAGGAGTTTTTGTTTTGTTTTGTTTGGGCTCATATTTTTTTGGGTCTCCTCTCCACTACCTGACCAAGGTCTCGATAACATAACCAGTGCTAGCAATAAAAGTGGGTAAACATAAACTAGACTTTTATTCCCAAAGTATTATCTATATGTATATTGACACCCCAAATTTTAGCAGTACTAGAGGGTCATAGGTTGGGTTAGAATGCGAAATCCAGACAAGACATTACATTAGTCATAAACAGAGATAATTGAATAGCACATAACATGATATACAAGATATTGATAAGTTTTAGTATATTAATGCTCTTAGTATTACATTTTCATTTTTCTATGTACAAATATTATTTGCATACATGTGCAAATATATCCATATTATCATTCTTACACTTATATACATCTATATATTCTCTCCTTACATATAAGCTCATTCTACATACTATATTTATGTTACATGTTATTCCTATATTATAAATATATCTTCTTGCTAAGACGTGTCCCTTACAAAATACATCCTTTTCCTTAAATTATCTTATCGATCTTAAGCTTTACAAACATTCTGCAATGGTTTGTGATAGAACCTTCTATGTTGTATCTTTGTTATGCAATTTTACCTTGGAATTGGAAGCATTTTGGAAGCATTTTAATCAATCAAAGAAGCTATAACAATAGTTGTGGTGCACAGAAATCCTTCTTATGTATATATTTCCACACGCACACGCACGCGCACGCGCACACGCACACGCAAGCACGCACACACACACACACCTAGGCCACGAAGAAGCATCCTCAGGGATGCATATGTTAATAAAAACAATGTCATTTAAACTAGTCAATTAAACTCACGTATCTCCAGAGCAGTGTCAATGACAAACACTGAGGAATTGATATTTAAGTACCATAAAAGAGTCCAGAACCCTCATCCCACTCCATCAACTTGATCTAGGATTTAAAACTTATATCCAAGAAATTCTCCAATTAACAAATTACAATCAAGTAGTGCTACATAGCCCTTGACCGGTTTATCTGCATCAAGCGTCTCCGGAATGTAAAACTCTGTTTACGACAGATCAACTCCTTGAGAAGTAATCAATATTTGAGTGTATATGAAACCATCCAAATGATGCCTTTTGCTTGATGAATTTGATCAAGGCTTCAGAAAATATATCTACGAATGTCTTTCATGGATCAAATTACAATCAAGTAGAGCTAAAGAACAGTTGACCAGCTTATCTGCGTCAAGGGAGTCTCACAGGACCAGCTTATCTGCACCAAGACAATATCTCAAAAAAAATCTACAATGGGTTATGTTAGTCAACCAGCAAGCGACCAGAATGTGAAGCCGTGCTCTTCAATGAAATCGAACGCATCTACATTTACTTATTTATTGTCAACATCAACAAATAAATTCAATAACAGATAGCTGCCAATGATAGCATTACTCAAAACCTACCAAACTCCAAAATGGGGAGAATGGCTAGTTTTGGTCTCAAGGTACCAACTTGATCCCAAATGTAACACAGTTCTTGTGCAGCTGAGCATAAACCACTTAGTTAATATTGTGGAACCATCATGAATATAAGTACCATGAAAAGGTTGCGAATAGCTTGGCAAGTCTTGTGGGCATGATTGTGGGGGAAACTCCATGGTTAAGAAAATTTGAACCGAGGTAATACTGGGATGGGTGACCTCCTAAGAAGTCCCAATGCTTCACCCATAAATATCACCTGAATGCAACGAGTGCTATGTAGAACATTCATGCTCTCATGTGAAACGAGTTCTTATGAACCCCCACTTACAAGGGGGGACAAAAATCAACTGTAAATGACAATCAAATCCTGATTAATCCTCACAACTCAATAGTGTTGTGACATAAAAACCAATGAGCTAGGGAGTTTTATGGTAAATGATTTATACAGACAGCACCACACTTGCTATACGTTTTCCAATTGGGATAGCAAGCTAAATGAACTTGATTGTGGGGAAACTCAATGGTTAATGATTGTGGGGAAACTCAATGGTTAAGTGCATTTCAGCTAGAATAGTACTGGACTAGGTGATCTCCCAAGAATTTCTGGTGCTTCACCCCTTTGAGCATCACCTAGATGCATGTGTGCCAAATTGACAATGGATGCCCATGAAAAATGGGTTCTTATGAACCACTGCTCATTAAATATGAGTTAGTCAAGCCTATACATAACAATGTAACTAGCCCTATAAAACAATAGATAAATTTGTAAACACTACTTACATGAAAATGAGCTTAGCTAGGAAGCTCTATAGTGAGCTATGGAATAAATATAGTAGAGCATTAAATTGTTCAAACTAAAGTAGTGCTGGGATGAGAAACCTCAAAAGAGTGTTAAATGGATCGTTCATGCTCTTGAGGGATGGGTCTCTGTGAACCACCTCTCATGAAATATGGGTCAGTGAAGATTGACTTGAAATAACACAGCTAACTTCCAAAAAATAACTCTACATAATTTGATACTCCTGGAAACCCAAAACGCCATTTATATGGGAATCAACACATGATCATCCAAAATTCTGGCTACCTAGCATGAAGTGAAAAGGCCGTGATATAATAATAAGAAAACAAACTCAAAGCAAAGTAGCTGTCTCTACAGATTTGAATTGTTCCCAACATGAACTCCATTCTAATTTGGGATGTAACTTGAAACAAATAAATCCCCATTTGCAATGTGGTCTTGATGATTCAGATATAACCGCTAATAGAATGAACAGAATCTTCATAGTGATAAAGGGCCAAGAAAGTAAGCTAATTGTACATGGATGATCAGAATACGAAAAGATTATCTTATGGGGAAAACTTGCACACTGTGTGGTACAAAAAGTAAAAATTACCTGTTCACTTGTGTCACATTAATGTGCTTAATATTTTCAATACAGTACCACATGGACTGCATCAAATTTTGTGTCACTACAATCAAGTCAAACTTATACCTTCTGAAAATGATTGTCTTTTAGCTCTAAACCTTAGCATACCATGAGTCTTCCAGAATCCCATGAGTCTTCCACAAAGAAGCTATAAGACTTGCCATACATTTAGCATTTCTTAATGTCCCCTCATTTAAACACCACAACAATAATGTTTATCATCTAGATTCTAGAACAACCAAAAGAACAAAAATTACTGATCAATCAAATTCACTTTCCTTTTAAGAGGTCCATATGGTGCACACTCAGTCCACTACTAGTGTAAAAACAAGTGTGAATAATAATATGCAGCTCTATTCTAGAATCTTTACCTGTATTTAAGTTGAACCTCTGAGTAAAACAACAACATAAAGCACAAGCACCAAAGAAAACATAACATATTCCTGGAGACTCGCATGTTATCATGGAGACCAAATGGCAATCGCTTGATCTTGAAAATTGTATCAAAAATAAAGCCTGTTAGTAAAATAATGGTGGGCTACTATTCTTGTTTGCAACACAATTCGTCGCATGCAAATAAAGTTTCATATTCAATAAATTGCCACCATTATTGATAAGCGCCTCTAGTTCAGAGATCACTTTTTGCATCATAAGAATAAGGAAGCCTAATGAAGCCAGTTATCAATTAAGCTCTGAAAGTGAATATTTATCCCTCCTTGCTTAAGAGGAAGCTAACTTAACTGCAAAACACATGTTTTGCAACTCATTCTATCTGGTTAGCAGGCGTCTGCAACCAGGCAATCAAGATATCCTGTTACAGCTTCTGGAATCTTGAAGCCCATACATTATACATGATACCTGATTGGCCTGACTCTGTCAAAACTTCAAATTTTCCTGCATCGAGCCCATCTGTTGAACAGCTGAAGATGGTTCTTTGGGCATGTGAATAAGCGCAATAATCTACTGCATATACATGCGTATCCTCTTTAAGAGCAGAAACAGAAACTCCAACACCTTCACCTGCATATATAAAAAATAATGTGTGATAAACTCTTGACATGAAGAGCTTTAACTGCAAGGCTTATTAAAAATACCATTAATGAAACACGTGTAACAAAGAATTTTTGGCTTATGAAAAATTAAAAGATTAAGAAAACTATTCAAAAAAAAGATTCCTTAATGGGCATTATTAAAAAACAAAAAACAAATTCACAACATTTTAAAATAAGTTTTCTTATCTATAGCAATATTAATATTCAAGTTACTGGACACACATGAAATAGTTTTCAATGAACGATGAATATAACACAAAAAAGTCAAAAAAAAGTTATAAGGATTGGACTTCTGCACTTTCAGATGATATAATTAAGCAATAAACTAAAAGAAAAGAGTAAGTTGCCAATTCTAGTACAGAGTTAAGTAAAGGTACAGAGTTCCAGTATTCCTGTATGGCAAAAAAACATTTTCTTGGGTGTGACACAGTTGGGTATGGCTGTTATATATTTTACAACCACTAATCACAACCATACCTGTGAAACTTCACAAATTCTCTACCATCATTATTGATTGTCGGATCAATCCAATCAGTCTCAAAGTCATTTTCAAGTGCCCCCATCTCTGTACTAAAACAGGCTGTGACTACCCTCATTCAACAAGCAGTAGCTATCATTTCTTAGTTGTTTACACTCCGCATCACTTTCTTTTTCTTTTAAATTAACCCTTGGTCAGTTTGTGTTTGCACACGTATGTTAGCCTTTTCAATATATGATTCAATTGTGTGTTCTTCATAACTGTGGCTTGCACTTTTCATCAAGGGTCTTTGTAATTTGTCATTATTATCTTCCATGCCTGGGACTATTACCTGAAAATCCTTTGATGAAGACATGAACAGATCTTTAACCAGACCTCTCTTTCCTTCATCTACAATAATTTTTGATGGGCAGCTTTCTAAATTCAAAATTCTGATCTACACTCTTGTTTTGTGAAAACCCTTTTAATGCCAATGTGAGATCCACCTTCCTCATTAGATCTCAGATTTCTGCCATAGTCACTTTCGTCAGTCAATCGTTCTCCCTCAGGTCAACTAAATCTACTTCATTGTTAGTTGCCAATAGAATCTATCTGTTTAAGTGGTACAGAATAAAACTGGAACATGCATGGAACATAGATGGAACATGAAAGGAACTCTATATAATCAGCAACCATCTCAGTTAAACATATACATAGATAGGTCTATTCACTTTGTTGCAATTCTTTATATTTCCACACCAAAAACAATAGCCCTTACAATAATGTGCGGGACTCTTATATAGAGAGCCAGCGGTTGGTTCGAGGCCAACCGTTTTCCAACTAAGTACTATTAACAACATTTTT
>MU225447.1:1607734-1645997 GCA_018584345.1 Thuja plicata
GTTTTACCAATTCTCGTGCCAACAGTCTTGGGATGCTCCCGAGGAGGTCGTATACTGCAGAATTGACAGTGAGTTCCGCCCTCACTATACTAGGAGAGATGGCCCCCCTTTGCTCCGCCTCTCTTTCTACGTACTTGTCTACAGCCACGTCCCAAGCCTTAATTAAATCCAGTGTGACTTGGTCTTCTCTTGTTACTTCGTTATCCTCGACGTCACTGTCGGTCACTAAGGTTTGTTGTATGAATTCGCGGCCCATTATGCTGCCATCTTGCTGTGTGTACCGTGCTGGTCACGTACCACCAGCCCGTACCACTCACTTACCACCAGCCTGTACCGGTCCCGTACCGTACCAGTCACGTACCAGCCCGAGGCTATGTCACGTACTGTACCAGTACCGTTCCGTACCTGTTCCGTACTATGTCACACTTGTTAGTCACCGTACTAGTCCAGTACTGTACCAGTCACGTACCAGCCCGTGGCGATGTCACGTATTGTACCAGTCACATACCAACCAAGGTACTAACCCCTACTTAATCAGACCTCAGGTTCGATTTAGGCAACGGCGCCAAAATGTTAGTTGCCAATAGAATCTATCTGTTTAAGTGGTACAGAATAAAACTGGAACATGCATGGAACATAGATGGAACATGAAAGGAACTCTATATAATCAGCAACCATCTCAGTTAAACATATACATAGATAGGTCTATTCACTTTGTTGCAATTCTTTATATTTCCACACCAAAAACAATAGCCCTTACAATAATGTGCGGGACTCTTATATAGAGAGCCAGCGGTTGGTTCGAGGCCAACCGTTTTCCAACTAAGTACTATTAACAACATTTTTGCAACTAAGTACTATTAACAAACATTGATTAACATATTTTAACCAACCCGACCATTTAACTTTATTTAATATCTATTGCATGTCTACATTCATCTGCTGCTGGAAGCACTTGTTGAGATGTTTTCTTCAAGTACTTGATTGTTGAAAGAACCTTCTCGATCTAACCATTTGTGAATAAGCAATTCATCAATATATTATAAGGATACACAGTTGTAATGAATCTCAAGTCTGAAAATATAATCATCAGCAATATAAAGTTGATACAGCAGTCACTAATCAGCACTATTCATGATTTGGAAGCTCGGAATAACTGATCAGTAGCAGAAAATCCACTTACAAAAAACTGCATACTCCTGGAACCTTTCAAAATCAGCAACCCCTTGTGACAGACATATGCTAACAATGAATTGTAGCAGCTGGGACTATAGAAATCAGCAGATATAAAGTCTGAAACCATTTCTGCAGTAGCCTTTGCTTCATGCATCTTGCAGCCCACACTTATCCCTAACATGAGAAATTCCCTTTTTTTGCAAATGTCTCACTTGGTGGCCACCTTAGGAGAGCGATATTGAGTACATCCAAGACAAACCCAACATTGTCAAACCAAGCATTATCATAATAATGAAGCATCTTTCGTTAGGATAAACTCTTGGTCTCCATAATTAACTCTTCAATGGGATGTAGCCATTGCAAACCCACAATTGTTTCAATTCTCTTTAAATCCATGATATAAAAACATTTACATACCTTGTGTCTTTTGAATATGATAGTAGAAAGAAGTGTCTTCATGATGCAAGGAATAGTGAGACCATTGTGGAATGTCACATCCTGCATGCAGCTTGGATCCACAAACACCAAACCATGCTTACTTAAAATTTCTTCAATGTCGATATTATCTTCATCTTGCTTATCATAATCCAGCATCAAGCACTCCAAGGTGACTATCTCCATTTCACCATCACCCATGATCTTGCCTTCAATTGTCATACTGGGCTCCCATGACTGATTAATAGATTGTGGACACTGATCTTTCACGATGTGGTTAGAATGCACAACATAACCTAAGTGATTCCTCACAAACTTCAATTCATTCCGGAAACAAGAGATGGTGGATTCAAAAGTAACACCACTGCCTCCATCCTCGCTGACCCGCAATAGATTACTTGGATTAAAAAAATTGGAACTTGGAGCAAATAGTCCATATACCCTATACTATAAGTTGTGTCTCATACTCTATCACCCCCTTTGGCATGCTTTCCATGGTGACAAAAGTTTTGCAGCAACATAGGAAGCAACAAATGGTCATACCTTAGGCTGCGAAGCACATGCTCAACCACTTTCACCGAAAGAGAATTTGTTTAAAATGTCCTCAACACCTCCATCTCTATGATTCAAAACTCCCAACTTAGGGCTAACCAAAGGCTTCTTCTCAACCGTACAACCATCCTCTGTGCTCTCTATAAATCAATCAATGACTCATCATTATGGAAATTCCAAAGATGGAACATGGTTGGATGCGTCTTCTTCCATCTTGGACTCTCCACATCAATAATTTGAAGTCAATAAAACATCCTTCCCCCATTGAAAAATATTTACCTTCAACTTGGTTATAAGGTTCCTCTTGTTCTTCCTCCATCGTGTCTTCTAGCTTCAGTTTTTCTTCCTACTTTTTAATCTCTTCCTCTTGTGATACTAGCTTCAATGTATCCTCCACTATTTCATGTTCCATCATCTTGGGCTCTTCTTTCAAAAATGGCTCTTGCTCTCTACAAATTCTCCTCCTCCGCCCATTTCTTATTTTCATATCGTAAAACTCCTCAAAAGACATGTCATGATGGATGGCACGATCCAGGGCAATATATTCAGCATGGTATCTTGCCACTTCATCCTCTTGTCATGGGTGTATAGGTTGTTCTCCCTCAAAGAGGCCCGCCTCTTCTCTTTGTAAAAATCTGGCTTTGAATGTTCGAGTGGGTTGATTGAAACCCTGCCATTAGCTGAGCTACTTCCCTCTGCGAAAAGCTGATTGGATATACCAACATTCCATTGTTGATTCATCTCTCTTAGGATGCGAGCCATCTCTGCCATAAAATCTCTCATAGAGGATTGAAATTCTTTGTTTTCTCCGATAATTCCTTGCATATTTCCTTCATTCCTCTCCATGAATTTGTATTACAGCAGTTTCCACAGGCTGGCAAGAACAATGGCTCTGATACCACTGTAAGAACCCCACCATAATTTGACTAAAAGCATGTATTCCTCTTCTTACACATTTTGTTCAAACACATATTCTTCATAACAAAATAGTTACACATAAGAATAATTGAAACAACCTTTTATTTACTTAGTTGTTGACTGCGCTATCAATTCACAGAGCTAAAAGCAGAGAAAATTTGCAATTAATTGTCTGACCTTAATGAGCAGCAAACTGTAAATTTTGGGTGCTTGATGAAGGCAATATCTTATACATTGAACGGCCTTTAGGTTTCAGACTTCATGCAGTAACCACGAGCTTTAATACCAATATTTACAACAGAGGAATCAACCCAGCATCCATATATACTTCAGATCTGATTTAACCGATTAATGGAGGACCACAAATTGGTATTGAAATCCAGAATTTCAGTGATCACACTCCTAGCAATCCACCCGTTGCAGAATACTGATGTTGGATGTTTTAGGGCCCCAAGAAAGGCAGTGGTTAGCCTGTTCACCCTCAGAAATTCCAGCGACCTAACCAAATGAACCCAACGTCTGATATAATATGGCTATGTAGATGACTGGTTTCGGAAGTCAATTGCCCAGAATAAGAGACTAATACACCCAGCTATATTTTCTTCTCATACATGGCATTCAAGATCATCAGCCCTAACTGAAAATAATATAAAAATCACCCAGATTTGGTTGGTAATGCATGACTTGCCTGCAGGTGTCCTTCACGCCAAGCTACAAGATATTAATACCAAGGAAAAGTATTACCTGTAGCAGAAAATGATGTCACAACCAACATTATTCAACCAGAAATAACCCTCTTCGATTTGGCATAAGATGCTGAAGAAAACTCAAACCTTAAATCACAAACTCCTTTGTAGATATCCCAATCTTCAAACAATAAACTCAGAAATTTGTCTTCATGGAAGACTTCACAAATTTCTAAATCTTCGCAATCTAACCATTGAAGTGCAACTATGAATCCTGGGGTGAATTCACCAAGGGTTGAGCTTTATGTCCGACCAACCAAAATACCAAAGGGTTTTCATCCTAGGGCATGCTGAACCTGCAAAACAAGCTCTCCACAATTCTCTAAAAGAAATATCAAAACCAAGATGTCCAAATGACTTGCTCTCACCTCTTTTTAAAGGTTCAAATGGATCTTCTAGAATGATCTGATTTAACCTCCTTTGAAGCTTCTAGAAGAAACTTTATTTAATAAAGTGACTTACAGGACTTCATTTATTTTTCACTTAAGTCAGCTTAAAAGTATTTACGATTTAATAGTGACTTCATAATATTTGATTTATTTTTCACTCAAGTCACTTAATTATATTATTTAAATATACTTTTCCTTAGAATTTAATTTTTGTGGAACATCTTTAAAAATAAATAACTTGATTAATTTATTCCCTCATAATTTCACACCCTAGTCTACAAGAATGAAATAAGCTAGAAATCTCTGCTGAATATTCACTCAGAAAAAGGCGACATTACAAATCCAGAGCAGGCATGAACCAGACCCGGATCTAGGCATGTGTGGGGATGAATAGGTGACAGCTGATATCTGTTTCAAAGCATGTAACCAAGATAGTTAGCCACATCTGCAGGCAATGGAATTATTTTTTTATGGTTTCTTTCTCCATTGATATTGGAAAGGTGAAATAAGTTAGAAACTTCGATGAGAAGAAAAAATCTTAAATTCCATCTTCAAGATTGAGGAGATAGAAGACATCTCATTTCTGTTTTGCATTGAGAAAATGTTGAAAAAAATAGGAGCACTTACATGATTTTTAAAGAATAGTATTCCTCCTTTCTCTTGGATTGCAAGATGGATTGGAGCGTCTCCCTATTCCAAGATTTGCATTGAGGTTGTGATTTTCTTGCATAAGAGAGCTATAAGATTAAAAGCTCTTCAAAATTTGCTTATTGGAAGGATGGAGGTTAAGACCTGACTAGTTACTGACTCCCCACTTGACTGAAAAGTTAAATATGCAATTTGACTTGATTTTGGTGACAAGAAACTGCCCTTTAAATTAACAGCCATTTTAGTGGGAAATTCTTAACTCCCAAGAGGATTGGCGACCCTATAAAATTATTAATTGATTAATTCACAGCAGCCCTCTCTTTCTTCTTTGGCTTGACAAACCATGATCTAGTTATTCACTAAGTTACCAGATTCGCTCAGCAGACCTGGAATTCACGGTTCGGTTCGGTGCAAATTCGAATTCGGCTCAAATTCGCATTTTCACTGAGACATTCACTTAAAATTCGGTAAGCGGGGGACCCTGTGCGAATTTGGAACGAATTACACCAAATTTCTAAATGCCAGCGTGAGCCCGGATGGAATCTGGAGCGAATTTGGGACGAATTTGATTGGCTGTCGGTTATTCAAAGTTATATTGACTTTTCAATGACGTTTTTTAACCTTTTGTGATGATTTGTTTGATTATTTTTTATGAAATTTTGATCACTGATGACTGATTATTAATGTTGGCATTATTATTTTTGAACCAAAACATTGATATGGTGGTGTATTTTGGCATTTTGTTATGTCATTTGAACTAAAACGACAATATATGTGGTGTATTTTGCTATGTTGCTTTATTATTAGCATAGTAATGCATGAACTTATATATATATATATATATATATATATAATAAAATTCTTGTACGGATGAACCCAAAACGAATCAAACCCAGCCCAAAAAAAATTTGGACGAATTTCGAACCCAAATCTCAAACCCACATCTGAACCGGAATCTGAACCCGCAACTTAGGTTATTCATTTTGCTGGGAGGCAGATGGAGAAAACTCTTTTCCTCAGCCCTAGATTTAATGTGGAGGGAGACTAATTCATGCCCTTTGCATTTGTAAAGGTTACCTTGCCCATCCTTTGGTATAAAACGGACAATTTCCAACTTAGTGTTTTTGCAACAAACAAGACCATGGGCTTCGCCCTTTATTGATAGAAAATGACCATACAACTCTAATTTCTAGCACACACTTATTGATGAATATGCACATGCATTGCAACCTAGCATCCCTTGGCAATTGGGCTTTCATCATCACCAATGCAAAACTGTGAAAAATATCATGCACTAACTGCAATTACTGGAAAATAAAAGTAATCTCTTAAGGGAAAAGTGATTCTTCTTTTCAATAATGTGAGCTGTTTGACTTAAGAATAAACAAGAACTTTCTCACGTTAGGTGCCCTTTTGGTACTCGGATTATATGGCATAGCCACTTGTAAAGGGAGAATTAAGTTACATGTGTGGAAACCTTCACTACGACCCCAACTAGTTTTAAACAAGAGTTTTTTTGTATCAGAAATGCATAACTGCAAATTTCTCTCCATTTAAAAGAATGCTACTATAGCCATATGCCCCTAAAAGTTTTTAGTGACTTTGTAACAGGAAGATAAAGCATGTTTCCCTTCTACAAAAATATTTGAATTGTGAAGAAGCAGAAACAAGTCCTTGATGAAGACCTTCCAACTGCAAATTTGTTGATGCAAAAACAAAGCCCGGATGAAAAATTAAGAATGCTTTTCATGCAATCAAATTTCTGCACCGAAATTATAATCCAATACTATATACTTAATTTCCAAGCTACATACCATGAGTAACACTGGAATGTAAATTGGAAGTAAATGCTTAACATTAATATAAAAAAAGTTACATACCATGTGTAACACAGAGAACATTCTCCTGTGGAAACTTATCTGCCAGTTCTTGAAACGTGTTTGAATATCTCTTGTGTGCACCTTCAGTTGTCTCTTGCCACTTTGGTAACTGCAATCATGGAAAGCAGAAATTAGGCATTGAAGTTTTACATACTACTTAACAAATGCCAATGAAAGTACAAATAAACAACTCCACTGTACAGACGTAAGAAAAAATTACAAAGAAAAGGGCTACAGAACAAGAACAAGAGCCAAAACTTACAAAAAGGCAAAAGCTACACAGCAGGAGCAGAAACAGAAAAATAATCTACCAAACTAAATTATCCATAGAAACGGATCCACTTAACACCTGCTTAAACTACGAGAAAACTCCCCCAGACAGGTAAAACATAGTAAGACAATATATTGTACTATTTAACACGTGTATAAGGTTTAAAAGCACAATCAACCAAACAAAAACTGCACAGAGTTTAAGAAAGCAACAATCAAAATTGAAGAGCCATATTTTCAACAAATTATTTTATATGAAAGTAATACCAGAAAGCTAACAGACCTCTGTCCATATAGGCTCTACAGAATGATCCACCGTTCCAGCTGGTAGTATAACTTCCAGCTCAGAATGGTCAAGTGCCGTGATTATATTTGGTGGAGAAGGCGGGATACGAGGGGTTCTAATTGCAATAGAATTCATCACTTCACATAAACCAAGTTCTATTGATACCTGCATAAAATTCAAAAATGTTATATATGTAATGATTTCTCATGGAGGTCATCTTGAGATAACTAAAAAAACATGTCACGTCCCACAAAAATTAAAAACCTAATTAAAAGTGCCCATGGAAACCTTAACTTAATAATACTTTCAAAAACTTGCCAAATCATTTATAGGATCCTTAAATCATCCTTGACAGAGAGTTTAAGATTGCCTTAAATCCACTTAAAAATGATTAACAGACACTTGACAATTCAAAGAAGAAGAAATTAAGAACCATTTACACAAAAAAAACTAGAAATTAAAACTATATTTCATTTGAGTTTCACAAATGTTCGCAAGACATTTTCATAACATAATTAATTCACCTTATACAAGAAAAAGATCTGTGAATAGAGCTTGTAGTTTAATGTAATAGGAACATTAGTAGAAATTAAAAAAGGTTTCAGATTTTAATCCCTCCAACACCATAAACTACAGCAGACCTAGAGAAGAATACCTGAAATTATCTCAAGAACACTTGCTGACAAATTTGTTAACAACCCCAGATGCCCAAAGCCATATTCACAGGTGTGTCATATTGCAAATCTTAAAAACTAAGTCAGACCATATAACTCAATGAATGACAATTATTTGCAAGCTACGTGAAGTGATCTTCAAACGATTCAACAAATTTATTGACCGGATTTGAATCTCAAGTAACTATTTTTAACTTTTTTATTTGTCTTCTGATTTAAGTTTTGTGCAATTTCTTCTTTCATTTTAGCTGTGTTCCAGCACTTCTAGGGTTCAAATCCTTTTTTCTTTTATTTTTTTAACTTCAAAACCAGGGTTTATGAATTTTATTGTAGCTTGAGTGTTTTTATGATTCTTTATGATAAGATTCCAACTTTGCTGATAGAGACAGCACCCCCAAATAAAGAACAAGCTTGAGAGAACGTCAAACATGATTTTGAGCCAAGAATACCAGCCTACAGCTATTGTGGATTTCATATGTAGGGGGTATCAATTGCCATAAATATCACCTTCCACAACTCTCTGACCAAGATGTACATTTGTGTATTTCGGTGGAACCTGAGGCCACACAAGAGGTGCAAGCGCTCCTTGCTTGATATTAAAGAAGAAAACACAAATAAGAGGCCAATTGAGGCACTTGCAGTTTGTTGGATCAAAAATTGTGTACTTTTGCCACCAGCTCTATCAAACTGAATAGTATTGTAGCCTCACTAATGTCTCTTTAGCAGATGTTGTAAGTGCACAATGGTTGAAAACTCCATATTGGGAGAATGTCACAAAGTAAATGTAATGTGCCCATTTTCAAATTCTCTAGCAGCGCAAATGTCGTTGACTTTCTGGGTTTGTGTCAACTTGTTCAGATGGGTAATTTGATGTTGCCAACAAGCTCAAAGGTTTAAAAGAGTCATACGACATTTTCAGATGTTATTCTTGTCTTCCGATTCGGGCTCCAAGACTCTTGGAGGGAGCGTCTATTTTAACTAAGTTGCCCAATGAGGTCCGTTTATCATCTTTCATCATCGGGATTACTCCTACATAGTCAGATTTCAATTTTGATGCATTTTGACCATTGTCGCTAATTGAGTGTATTATTGAGCTATAATTTTCAATAAGTTTCTCATTTTCATTAAATGTATTTTTCAGGCACCTCAATGTTATAGCTCATTGCGAAGAGAATGGAAAGTTTTATATGATGGGATGCTTAAAAGTGACTTTATGAGTCAGAAATGTTTTAAAAGTAAATTAAACCACTTTTGGAGTTAAAAGGCTTACTAAATTAATAAGGTGATTTATTTTAATGGATGGGCTTTTATTATTTAATGTTACATTGGGAATTTAAAAAGGGAAGTGGTTCTTATTAAATAAAAGCAAAAAAAAAAACATAACCAGAAAAATAGCAAAAAAGCAAAAAATATCTTTTCAAAAAACAATGAAAAAGCAAAAAAGTATTTCTGAAAAAATAGCAAAAAAGCAAAAAGAGTTTTTTTGAAAAGCAGCCAAAAAGCTATAAAAGGAGGATTGGGGCTCTCATATGGGCATGTTGAGTTATTATTTCTTAAGTTGTTAGTACAGGTACGGGTACAAGAATCTAGTATGCGGGTACAAGCAAAAACTTTTTGCCCTTGGGTGCGTGGATTTGGGTACATGTGTGTGTGTGTGTGTGTGTATATATGAAAAATTTGAAGAAATATACAGAATTGTAAAAGTAAATACATTTGATGGCAAATATATTCACAAAATTATAATTTATAAATACTAAAGTCTAAAATAATATATATTAAGTTGGTAAGTTTAAAAACTCAATTTAAATATTCAAATTTGTTAAATTATTAAATGTTAATATTACAAATAAATAAATAAAAGTAAAGTAAAATAGAATTAAATTTAAATATATTAAATGATAGTTTTTAATAGGACTAATATTTAATAAATTTAATAAAACTATGTCGCTAGTGCTCTTCCACTCCTCTTAGAAAAGCGTGAATAGAGTCGAGCCAAGAATGGCCAAAGCGGACACCCACCACTCCCGCTTAAAGAGGCCCCTCTCTAAGACATTTAGGGGAGATGTTCACAAGTGCAGAAGGCACTCGTTCCATCGGACCAGGCCACGAACGAATCAATGAGAATGGTCTCGAGCAAAGACCCACTGCTTACTACCTATTGCCCACAAGTTGCTCAATAAAGTTTTTCAACAGTTAAAAAGATTCAATTGTTTTTAACAGACAATTTCAAACATTGTTGTGAACCCAGTGCAAATTTAGGCCGCACTTGGAGCGGACCCAAACCCACACCCACACCCACACCAAGCCCTTGACACCCATTCCCAACTCAAAACCCTATCTTGTTTTCTAATATTTCTATCTAAAAAAACCCTATCTGGTTCTGGAGTTGGACTTGGTTCAGCTCAAGGTCCGTGAGGACGAAATCCCTAACAGGCAACATTCTCTACATTGTTGAGAGACACAATCTAGAGGATAATCTTGGTGCTATTTGTAGAGTTTATTTCAATTTTTACAGAGGCTTATTGCATATCAATTTGTCAGAGGCTTATTGAAGAAGAATAAGAGGAAGGGTTTGTTGTTCATTCATTTCTTTTGTTGGTTGTAGATTGATAAGGAGGAATGTGAGCTTTCTAGAGCTAGTCAGCTAGGGTTTTGGTGTCTTCTTTAGCAGTTTGAGGGTGTCTAGAGTGGGAAACTAAATTGGTAGAATTTTCTTTATCATTGCTAGAGCTTTCTGGAGTTTGACATCCATTTTGGCAATGATAATTTGCAAATTCATGAACAGCTCAAGCTATTTCAGTGTTGCATTTTCTAGGTATGTTTGACTTAGATATGTAATGCTATTTAACTAAGTTACTAGATTCGCTCAACAGACCTGGAATTCGCAGTTTGGCTCGGTGCAAATTCGAATTCGGTTCAAATTCGCATTTTCACTGAGACATTCACTTAAAATTCGGTCAGCAGGACCCTGTGCGAATTTGGAACGAATTTCACCAAATTTTTAAATGCCAATGCAAGCCCAGATGGAATCTAGAGCGATTTGGGACGAATTTGATTGGCCATCAGTTATTCAAAGTTATATTGACTTTTCAATGATGTATGATTTGTTTGATGATTTTTGATGAAATTTTGATCACTGATGACTGATTATTAATGTTGACATTATTATTTTTTAACCGAAACATTGATATGGTGGTGTATTTTGGCATTTTGTTATGTCATTTGAACTAAAACAACAATATATGTGGTGGTGTATTTTGCTATGTTGCTTTATTATTAGCATAGTAATGTATGAACTTATTTGTTGTTGCATATGTTTACATATATATTTTTATTTTTATTTTAAATCTTGTATGGACAAACCCAAAACGAATCGAACCCAGCCCAAAAAAAATTTGGACGAATTTCGAACCTGAATCTCGAACCTGCATCTGAACCAGCAACTCTGCTATTTAATGATCTGGGTTGCTCTTATTTTGACAAAAAACGTGTTTTCAAATCAGAAATGAAATCGGGAATTTGCAGCTTTATATATTTACTATGCTCCACAAGGATGCGTCCTCTGTGAAATTCCACCCGCACCTATCCCGAGGACGATACAGGGACGCGGGGACGAGAATTTGTCGTCTCCAAGGGCGTCCCATTTTCGCCAAATCGGGTACCATCCCTGAAATGCCACTTTGAGAGCAGCAGGGTACGGGGGTACAGCTAGAAGTCCCCAGGACGGCTAGGGGATGGCTAGAAGTCCCCTACCTGTTCCAGGGACTTTTGGCCGTCCCCTATGGATCAAGCCATTTTCGGACTATCAGTTTTAAAAAATAAGGCATTTTAAATTTGAAAAAAGGCTGGCTGGCCCACAAGGACACCCAACCACATTTAGCAATACCAAAACCTAATCTAAGAATAAAATAACCAAAAAGAAGAAAAAGAAATTCATTTTCACATTCGCAAAGGAGAAGAGCAGCAAGAGAAGGAGCAGTTGGTCAAAGAGCGAACAATAGTTAAAAGATGAGGTTATGGCATCAAATCTACTTGATATAGACTCTTAGACCTACCATCTACTGATTATGGACAGTTACATATTATTGTGAACTTCTATCACTATGTTTACTGTTAAGTAGTTTAGTTATAATACTTACATTTTAATATTATAATGGACAGCTGATTATGGATTTTTTCTTCTATGTTATTGTTTACTGTTTAGTATTTTAGTTATAGACTTATAATAGTATGTCTATTGTTTACATTTCAGTATTCCATGTCATTTCATGCATGAAACTTGGAGCCTTTGGACATTTTTGCTATATGTACACCATATTTTTACAATGAAAGTATTTGAATTTTGTTAATTTGCTATGTATTGAGCTTCTAAAATGTCTATGGTGAATGGTTTATCAATGTTATGATATGCATATTTGAAATCTCTCTCTCTATATATATATATAAATTCCCCTATTTTTTTAATAGTTGTCCCCTGTCGTCCCCTAAAAATTTATTAAATTTGAACCAGAATACATAAAATGCAATGATTGAATGAATGAATGAATGATTTTAATGACGTCCACGAGGCCCAACAGCCTAAGGGACCAAAGGAACACTCAACCTTAAACGATTTCCATAATCTTTTCCAACTCTGATCTTCTTTTATGAATCTTGACCAGCAAACCCGCAGTTTGGTTGACCGTATCCTCTTCAAATAGACTGTTCATGTTGTCCACTTTCAAAATAGTTTCATACTTAGCCCGAATATCTTCATATGTTGCACACTCCATGAGAAAGTGTCATTCAGTTTCAATTGCGCCCTTCCCACAAAACATGCAAGTTCTCTCCTCCCAAGCCTCTTTGGGCCTCTTCCATCTGTTTGTCTCGCACCTGAGATGATGTGATCCCGTCCTCAAATGTGTCATTAGCAGCCTTGCTTTCCCTTTAATAGCAGCCCCTAAGTATGTTTTCTACCCATGTTCCCCGGTTGGGTTGAACACTTGCATATAGTAAGCCTTTTTTCGACCGATGTTATTAGACCACATGACACTCTGAAACTTCTCTATGACAAACATTTTTATGTCTGCATTTGTATTAGGACACTCATGTAGCTTAATATTCCATTTATCCAACCACTTATTATTTTGCTTCATCCATGTTTTCTTTCTACGGATAAGATCCTCATCCTTCACAATTTTCGACCATCGCTGGTCTTGCATATTTTCAACCTTCTTTAAGTAACTAAGTAACCGAGTTATCGATGAAGCCTCCAAAGGAAAAGTCCCAGCTTCCACTAAAAGGATATCATAAGGTAAGGAGGTCTTAACTTTGAGATTGCTTGTAATTAGGTGCTTCTGAATTCTCTCTAACTGCATCTAACCGTTGTTTGACAAGCTACCACCCCACACCTCACAGCCATAAAGAACCACCGGCGTGACCAGCAAATTGAAAAAAATCTTCCTGGTTTTCCAGTTCGACAGTTCAGCCATTCTGCATCTGTTCTGGAGTAAATACAAGGCTTTCCAACCCCCCTGTAACCTTTTCGCACGACAAGTCTCTCAACTGAGTTTATAATGAAAATCAATCCCAAGATACTTGTATTCTTTCACAATTTCCAGAGGGTTGCCTTCAAAAAGGAACGTAATACACTTTTCTTTTCTCCTTAAAGAGAAAATCATGATTTTGGTTTTGGTAATGTTCACTTGCATTCCAACCTCCTGGCAAAAGCACTCTAAGGCCCTTAAGTGATCTCTCAAACCTTGACCCGTTTTTATATTAAAATAAGATCATCAGCGTACAAAAGAAGCTTCACAAGATACCCTACCAAATGTACACCTTCCCCATCCGTTTTGTTTAACCAAGTTTCTAATTTATCAATGTATAGCCCAAACAAGGTTGGGGATAAAGGACATCCCTGTTTAACACCAATGTCACTACCAAAACATTCTGACATTCCTTCATTAGTTCTGATTTTGGCTCTAACTTTGTCATATAATCTGTGCACTGCCGCTCTATACTCGTCAGGGATACCCGGTTCTATCATTTTGTTCCATAGCTTGTCCCTAGGTACCGTATCAAAGGCTTTCTTAAAGTCTACAAAATAGCAATAAGCTTCTCCTCCCTGATTATCCCATATTTTCTCTATTAAATGACGAAGAGTGATGCAATGGTCAATGGTGGAATGCCTAGGTCTGAAACCCGCTTGCCCTCTGGCCCTTTTCCCCTCACCTTCTACCCAACTGTTGATTCTGCGTTCTATCATGCTCCCGAACAGTTTGCCAAAAAGAGGGTTGACCATAACGGTGCGCTAGTTAGATGGATTATTGATGTCACCACTTTTAAAAAGAGGGATAACCACACTAGTTACCCAATCCGCCGAAAAACCATCGCAGATGACACGGTTGAAAATACCTTGTATGTGAGGCGCAAGGATTTCCACTCCCCACTTTAAAAATTCAGCTTGTAGCCCATCAATATCACTAGCTTTACCACTTGCCAGTTTCTTTATCCCAAGCTTGATATCTTCAACCGTGAAGAGTTCCCCAGAAGTATTCACTATGGGAGGAACATTATTCTCATGAGGTTGTTCATAGAGCAACTTTGCATAATCAAGCCATTAAGCATCCGTAATAGTGTTCTCAATTTGTTTTCTCTTTTACTACAACTCTTTCCAGAACATTTTGGGGTCTTATTTTCCAAAAGATATTAACTCTTTCCTTCTAGTCTTAACATACTCTTCCTTCTTTGCTTGAATCAATTTTGTATACCACTTCTTGAGTTCTTTGCTAATGTCCTTCCCTTTTATGGATCTCTTTGCAGCCTTACATTCCTCATCGTACCATGGATTTGTCGGAAACGTATTAGTAGCCCACTTTCTACTACACGTTTTTTTACATGCATTTAGAGCCTTGTGGATTATGGAAATCAGCAAGCTGCTATTAACATACTCGCATTCCTCCTTAACCTTGCCACCCACGAGAGGTTATTCATTTCAAGAAATTGTTGCTCAAGCCTCGCTTTGAAGATGTTCTTGTTTTCCTGATTTAAGAGGATCTTGCCTTTGTTCGTTGCTTTCATTTGCATGTGGGAATCTTTTATTGTGTGAGATGTTTGAAGAGAAGTCCAACTTAACAAATAAAGGCATGTGATCAAATTTCATCTCTATAGGGCAATCACCAATTTTGAACTCAAGAACTCTAGTTATGAGGTTTTGCGAACACATTACATAATCAACCACACTTTGCCCATTGTATGTTTTGCACGTGATAGCCCCAGAATTTGGCCAGCCTCTCATCCCATTGCAAATAACCAAACCAAACAAACTACACAACCCCAGTAATTCTGATCCGAAATGTGAGACACCTCCATTACCGTCTTCTGATGTTCTTTTCCAAGATTGATCGCTGCCCTCTACCAGCCATATAGGGTTATCATCTCCTTTTTCACTGCCAAGCAGCTGCAAAGACTGATTATTTGTTGTTCTAGCATTGAAGTCCCCAACTAACATTATTTCATCCGTGATGCTGAATACAGAAATATCCTTTTTCAAAGAAGCATACAGATCTTCCCTCTCTAAATTTCGCCTCTTATAGATCTTGGAGTTTTGTGGAGCAAAGTAACATGCAACCACCCTAAAGGTTATCTCATTCACTATAATTTGCAGCCAAATATATTGTTTATTTGAGTCTTCCTTTTCAAATTTCAAAATGTCGTACCATCTCATGTATAAGCACCGTGACCCCACCATGCCCTTTGCCTGTCTCATTCCCTTTATTCCAAACTGAAAATTTCCTATAGCCTTCGAAATCCGGCACCTTGCAACCATCATGCTCATGTGTTTCCACCAAAATGATAACATCATTTCCCTCTGCTATGGGCCCCACCCCAAAGAAATATCCTTTTTCAAAGAAGCATACAGATCTTCCCTATCTAAATTTCGCCTATTATAGATCTTGGAGTTTTGTGGGGCAAAGTAACATGCAGCCACCCTAAAGGTTATCTCGTTCACTATAATTTGCAGCCAAATATATTGTTTATTTGAGTCTTCCTTTTCAAATTTCACAATGTCGTACCATCTCATGTATAAGCACCGTGACCCCACCATGCCCTTTACCTGTCTCATTCCCTTTATTCCAAACTGAAAATTTCCTATAGCCTTCAAAATCTGGTACCTTGCAGCCATCATGCTCATGTGTTTCCACCAAAATGATAACATCATTTCCCTCTGCTATGGGCCCCACCCCAAGACCTCTTCTCCAAGGATAACCTCTGCAATTCCAACTCACAACCTTTAAGTGGTCCTGTGGGGCCCCAAATACCTATTTCTCCTTTGAAAAACACTCACTAATTTGGGCTTTCCCATTCTTCAGCCAAGCCCATTTCCCCTCATTCCTTGTTGTTTTTACCTTTTCCCACTCTTTCCTTTGTTCTTCTTGCTAGGAAAAAGTTAGATCTTCATCTAGATAGAAGTGTGTGCCTCTAAGTAGCCTTCTCTTTCGAAGGATCGTATTCTTATCCTCCACACTTTTCAAGGTAACGCGTATGTGCCTGTCTCTCCCTCCATCTATCTATTTGCCAATCCTATTTGCCTGCTGAATACCTCCTATCCACTTCATATGATCTCTAAGAAAGTCTCTCGTTTAAATGTCAGTTCTCTCTTTTTCTCCGAAATCTTTCACTCCTTTGATAATAATATTTGTCACTTTGTTATGCTTGTCTTGTTCCTCTTTTATTTGTATTTTGACTTGTTGTTCAATCATTCCCTTTTGTTTGTTTGTTGATCCACGAACAACTTGAGACCAAGATTTGGCCTCTTCTATTTGCGCCCTTAGTTGACTCTTTAAATTCCATATCAGCTAAGGCTGATTGAATTTCCTTTAATTGCGTTGTAACCTCTTCTTTCCTTAATTCTGATCCCTTAGACCCCGTTTGTTTCACGGAATTGGGAGTGACGCTTCTTGTTTTTGGGAGTGACACTTCTCGTTTTTGCAAATCCGCTGTTTGTTTCTCTAAATTGCAATTCCGGATTCGTCAAGCAAAACCGGGTTTAGACACCAAAATGAGTGGCATCATCTTCCCACTAAATAGGTGGAATTAGAAATCATACCCCGGTTTTGCGATAATAAGGTTTTGAGTCAAATTCCAATTCCCCAAGATGCAAAACCGGGATTTCAAAACCTGATTTTGTGATAATAAGGTTTTGACTCAATTCCAATTCCGCGAAACAAACGGGGCCTTACTTCCAGCTGCTCTCCATTGCTCCAATTCTTGTTTTATGGTTTCTAGTTCTTGCTGTCCTATCTCCATTTTGACCTGCATGTTTGAGATTTGTTCCTTTAGAATTTTGTTTTCCCTTCCGATTTTGCTTGTATACTTTATCGCTTCATACGCTTTATTCTCTCCTTCCCAACTCCTTGCTTCTATGACCTTCATCCTCTTTTTTATTTCCATGAGCTCCTCAACATATAGTTCCGAGGACCACGTTAGCAATGTTGAAGTTAGGCAGTAGAAGATTTTGCCCTCTAGATTCTCTTCAATGCTATCAACTTTATTCATTGGGTCTATTTTTCCCTAATGCACCAAAGACTTGAAGTTTTTTCCGGTCTCAACCTGCTCTTGAATCCTCTCAATTTCTTTCTCTTCCTGTCTTGTTTGCTCCACATTAGTGTGGTCAATCCCATCTAAGATTCCATTCACCCGCGGTAAGATCATTGCGAAACACTTCTTATGTAATTGTTTTAACTTTCGGATCTGTCTGTGCCTTAAGATACCTTTGTATTGTTTTGCGTTAGCCAATGTCAGTCTTTCATCTGTATTACCTGCCTTCTTTTGGAGAAAATCTAGCATGACTGCCTCCCAAACCCCAGCCAAACCTTCTGTAGTGTTCTTAGGTCGAGGTGTTGCATGCACTTACAACCCTCCTAATATAGAAAGTTCAGCATTTGACCCAACAGCTGATGATTGGTGTTAAAACCGGCATCTCCCAGTACATTTGATTGAAGAAATAGTTACTGCCTACTGGATTATGAGAGCCATATATATTTGGGTCATGACAGACCACTGCAAGACTCCCCTCTGACTTATTGTGACTGAGTGTCATTGTAAAATTGTCAGGTGTGTTTTATGATAGAACCAATTTTGTATGTTGTGCTGGAGGCGGTTTGTGTTTAACCCATATTTGTTTTAGTTTTGCCAAGATTTGTTTAGAATATCTTGAAAAGGGGAAGCAGACAAAAGAAATGATATAGAATAAAATAGAGGTAGAAAGGTCTGACCCGACAACAAAAATTGTTGGGACTGCTGATATTGGAGCCCAACGACAGTATATCTTTTGTTATTGTTTCCTTCCTGTCGTGGAGCCCGTGTTCCAAGTAAAAGAAAGATTTAAAACACTCCTGTCGTGGGACCCCGCACTGTTCCCCTCCGCGCGTTGTTTTCCTGCCCTGCTCATGCGCTGCTTTTCTGCTGTGGGACCCTGCTAATGTCGTTTCGTTGCGATGCCTTGCTCTCTGTTCCTTGCTTTCCTACCATGGGTCCTGCTTCGCTCCTGCTTGTGGGTCCTGCTTTGCTCCTATTGCACTGCTCCCGCTCATGGCATCCAGCTGCAATGAACTGAAATTCAAAACACAAAGAACAAACACAAAAGACTTATCTTGGGAGAACCCTCCACTTGAGGGTGAAAAAACCAGCCCACAAAATATCGATCCTTTATTTTTCTCATACAAAATACAAAGATCTCTCGCTTATGATTGAAGACTTTAAACAATCAATCAATAAGGCTTATTTTCCTTATATACAGATTGATCACTTTGGCTATATATATATATAGCAAAATAACCAAAAACAAGAGTATCTTGCAAATATACAGAATTGAATACACCATTGCGATAGCATTGAACAACTACACAATACTGCCTGATTAAACAAACTCCACCATTCTCCACACTAAAAACAGTAGCCATAGCCAGAGAATAAAGTGTTGTGAGACACTTTTCTGTTTACCACCCACCCGATCCATAGATGCTCCTCAATAACTGAAGAGGCTAATGGTGGAATATCAAAAGACACATTACAAGCACTAGTTGGACTCTTCAAGGAGTTTAAGTTAATTACTACTATGAACCGACAACTAACACGGTGTATCATCACCAAATAAGAGTGCAACTTACACAGAATATGAAGGGGCAACTGTGACAAGTCATTCAATACCCAACTTGAAGGAGGAACCAATAACATGAATAAATGAAGACAAATGACGATCAGATATAGCACGATAATGACTACAGAACAAAACATGAACCGTCAAAAGCAAGATATGTTCACGTCACTCATAATCACGAGCCACCTCAGATGAAGGAATCACAGTGCCAAGATTATATACACGCACGGTGCCAATCTTCATAGCCACGAACTGTTGTGGATCAACCCACGATGAATTCATGACATCTCATATTTGTGCCATGTCATCTCATATTCATCGAACATAAAGTAACACCTGTAACTGTTGGAGGAAGAAGGGTCGATGGCATTTGATAGAGGTCCACGATAAGTTCATACAGCTCAACGTCAAACATAGTAACACCATCCAGTGAGAAGTGACGGTTACAGGAGGAAAAACAATACAACTGCAGAACTGTAAACAGCAATAACCATCACAACTCCAAACCAGGTACATAGAGAATGAATAATATAGAAACCATAGACAAGACAGAGTCTCCACTGAAGATGATAACAGCTCCCGAGAATACAATAACAGAGAACACAGGAATGAATAATTTATCTCGCTGCTACCAGAACTTCAACAAAATTGGCCCTGAACCGTACCTGTACCGGAGGCGGAAACACATCACTTTCCCCTAAAATGTCTTGTCCCCGAAACTCCATGTGGACCATAGTATATTTATGAGTTTTGTCAGTTTCCTGAGTTGTTATATTGCTGCAAGTTACTTTATTATCTGAACTTTGTTTATCATCTCAAAACCATTGCAAAACACAAAAAAAAAAACTTAAAGAAAACAAAGGTAAAACAGGGCTGTATATTACAGTAAAGGATTTTGAAGATCATTATTGATGATGTATTTGCAAAGAGCATAGACAAAATCCTCAGAGTAAATTCAAACTTAATGATCACACAAAGTAATCAACTCTGTCACTTCATAAGTTTTTAAAACATATTAAAAACTTATTCATATATTTACATTTACTTTAATTCAATTTTTCAGTTTTAGTTTCTAAAATCCATTTTTATTTTTAAGTGACAGAACCTTGGGACAAGGTTCTACACTTGGTGTATGGGACGAAGAATCCAATGAGTTATTTATATAAGGCCAACAAGCATTGCGATGGGGCAAATTAAACAAAATAAGATACCAATTGATGCACATACATAGAAAAATGATGGTCAGCTAAACATGATTCTTGACATGTTGCACGTTTACAATGGTGTAAAAAAATTTTACCTCTATGCATTCATAGCTGAATGACCCAACAATCAAGTAAAAAAATTGTGTCCTTCAAAATTTCAATCATCGTAGCTTCGTATATAGTAGACTTGTTTAATAACGGCAATTATAGTTAAGTTAAAATTCATAAATGCTCTCTTTGAAGACTTTTAGTGGAAAGATTATGCTGTCAAAAACCTGCAACCTTCAAAGCCTAGCCATCCACATTTGTGTTAAACTTATAACACTTTTGGGTGCAAGCAGAATTGGAATATAATTGAGACCCTTCACAAAAAGAAGCACAAGAAGTTGACCCTAAGTGCCTCAATATCCTCATTTTTTTCGCAATAGAGTCTTCATATTGACGTTGAAAAAGTGGAGGGGAAAGAGAGGCGTGAGGTGACTGACTTGGATGACATCAATCCATATTTGAAATGGATTATTGGGAATATAGAATTCTTGTTTACCAAGGGAATGATAGATAGTTTTGAGAGGAAAGCAACATAAGGGGCAAGCGAGTGCAGAAGCAATGGTGAAAGCGTAAGCGGAAACAGATACGTCAGTTGTGGCTACACTGGATGAAGATACGCCAGACAATGATTTTGTTCTTAAGAAAAAATCTTTACATTCAAGTTAAAGGGTGCAGTCAATAAGGAGCCTAATTTGAGGGAGAATATCTTAGAAAATTATGATTGGTAAATTTCTGTGATGATGAGCACATGACGCATTATTGTGTATTGAACTCCTTGTAAGTCCGAAACTAATAGGCAATACACATGATTTCCCTAAATCATTGTCCATGCTTTCCCAGTCGATCGTTCAAATCAAAATTTTGGTCTGCGGAGTGTTTGCTATTCTAAGTTTTAAAACCAAGTTCAAGCTGACACTTTGGCCATGCTCTCACCTTGAATTTGACAAATAACAAAACTCATTGAACTCCTAGAATCCAAAACACAGGAAGATCCACCAAAACCAAAACAAGGGACGATATCTAACGAAGTATAACCTCGCCTGAAAATTGCAAAGCAATTAAAAAGATGTTCGATTAAAAAGACGATCATCAAAACCTTACCTTAACCTTAGAAGGATCGATGACAACATCTTTACTGGAAGGAGCGTTTGCGTGATTATCTGCGGCGCAGAGAGCTGTAACGACCTCGGCCGCAGTCTGAACACAGCGCAAGAAAGGGGAGCAGAAAACCCTGGTTATATTTCCTCCTTCCCTTCTGAGCTTTTTCCCCGTCCTCCACGCCTGCAGTTTCCCCTCGTCCGTGAGAGGAGGATCCCAAGGCCTGGGAGCTGATTCGGCCCACTGCGGATCGTAGTTGTCCATCCTTTCTCCGTGCCTCATAACAAACAAGCTCTGCTTCATCATCCCGCTCGATGACTCCATTCTGCCCTCCTCCACTTCTCCACGTACAAGGCTATATCAGGCAGACTTCAATGCCTCTGTTATTCTGCATTTATTTTTAGACCATTTTACATTCCTTCGCGGATACGCTACCTAGTGGGAGAGCCTTTCCTCGTTCTTGCCCTCCTGTATAAGAGTTTTTTAATAGTGTGTCAATAATTGTATCTCAAGATATTTTTTAAGCTTATTTTATTTTCTAGCATGTCTATTTCAGAGAAATATGTATAATATCTCATAAATATCTTGGATTCAATCTCATAAATACAAATTGGCATAATTGAAGCTGTTTTCTTTAAAAATAAAAAAATTGCATTTTTACAGAATTTAGGAAGCTATATCCTTAAGAATATAATTCAATTGTGGAATTGCTTTCTAAATTTAATTTTGTAATCGTCAATCAAATGGTTAAATTTCTTCTTGGAGGTTAATTTTAGGATCTTTTGAATTTATGTTCAAATTGTGAGTTTGGATGAATTTATTTATAGAGAACTTAAAACATGATAGTATTCATCCTCAATTTATTTTGGTTTGATTTTATAAATTCACTCTACGGCTTCTTGTCATTGAATACATAATCATTATGATTCATTTATAAATTCTTCTTTTAAACATTCCTAATATAAAATAGGAAATGTGAAAGGTATATCATAGAAAGCCAACTATAAAATTATAGAAACTTACATAAAATTTTAGAAATTTACATAAAATTTATTAAGTAATTTTAAAAAGGTAATAAATTATTTTATTATATTATATTTAATAATACATTAAATAGGGTTGAGGTTCAATCAGGTTTAAACTAGATTTAGGATTAAGGTTAAGATTCTATTAGAGTTCAATCAGGTTTATGGTTATCGTTCTAGGATAAAGGTTAAAGTGAAGTTGGGGTTAATCTAAAGGCTTGGGATAGTATCCTTAGAAACATCCCTAGACTAGTCACCAAGGGGCAGAATAAGGCTTTGAATGGTAAATTTTCCTTTGAAGTATCTAAACTACCCTTAAGCAGCTTAACCTATACAAGGCCCCTAGACTAGATGACTTTTCAGCCTGCTTCTTCAAAAATGTTGGAATTTCTTAGGACAAGAAATGGTGGATGCCCTAGAGAGTGAGAAATTCTAGCAGGATATTAAGAGAGATCAATAACACTTTCATCACTCTAATACCAAAAAAAGAAAACTTAGAAAAATTGGAAGATTTCATACCTATATCTTTATGCAACACCATTTATAAGGTATTGGCAAAAGCACTAGCAAATAGGTTGAAACCCCTCCTCCCCTTTTATCATAGTTGAAGAACAAACGGGTTTTATTCCAAGCATATCCATATTTGATAAAATTATAATTGCTTAGGAAACAATACACTCAGTACAACAAAATAAAAAACCTAGTGTATTCATCAAGCTAGACATCCAAAAGGCCTATGATAAAGTAGACTAGAGGTTCATGTGCAAGTGCCTCAAGTCTTTTGGTTTTTCCAGGCAATGGATTAATCTGATTTTCGATTGTATTGCCATCCCAAGAATGTCTATATTAGTCAATGGATCTCTGGAAGGCTTCTTTGAAATTTCAAGAGGGCTACTACAAGGAGATTTGATTTCTCCCTTCCTTTTTATCATTATGGTTGAAGCTCTTACAATGACTATCCAAAGATACCAACAGTAATGACTTGATAAAGGAATCAAAATTGCTAGCTCTCTACCAACAATAACCCATCAGTAATTTGTTGATGGTACACTTTTATTTGGAGAGGGAAGTATACAAGAAGCTAAACATATTAAGAATATCTTGGATTGGTACACAAATGCATTTGGGCAAGTTTTTAATCGTGAGAAGTCTATAATCTTCTTTTTTAGCTATGTAAGCACATAGGAAAGGAGTTTATTAGCATTTTGGGGTTTAGGAAAGGTTCATTGCCTAGCAAGTATTTAGGAACTCCAATGGATAGTGGCACTAGATCTATTAATTTGTGGGACACGAATTTGGAAAGGGTGGGAAAAAAACTTCAATCCTGGAAGGGAAAATGGTTGTCCCAAGCTGGGCGGGCCACCATGATCAAATCAATATTGTCAACTACCCCTTATATCAAATATCTTGCCTACCCCTACCAGCAGGCATTAGATCAAAGATGGAAAGCAAGCTTAGAACATTCTACTCGCAAGGAACCTCAGACAAGAAGACGTACGATGTGGTTGCTTGGGACAGGATATGTAAAACTAAGGAAGAAGGAGGGATTGGACTAACAAACTTGGATATGCAAAATAAATCTTAAGGGACCAAACTAGTTTGGAAAATGTACAAGTACCCCAATCTGAAATGGGTTAAGATTCTCAGGCACAAATACTTAGATGGTGATGACCCTCAAGAATTTTTAGGACTTATGACCCTCCTAAAGGGTCTAGAATTTGAAATTTTATGTTAGAATGTAGACCTATCATAACACAACATCTAATATAGGATAAGGATGGCAGTAAGGTCCTTTTCTGGGATGACTCTTGGGGTGGCCTTCAGTCAATTTGCAAGATAGAAAACCTTCATATAGAAAGATAAGTTGTATCCAGTGTGTGGGGTATATATGTAAAGGATTATTTGTCAATTATTCCAATCACCTCTACCTTGGGATGGAAATGGAAATGCTTGGATAACATTAATTTTCCCAAAGATGAGTTAGATGCCTTAAACAAACTTCTTAGGGACATAACTTTAGCTATTAGAAGTGGGGAGGATAACCTTATCTAGAATGGATCAAAGTCTAATGAATACAATGTTAGGATGGTTATTCTTACCTCAAATCCAAGAGGAATCATCCCCAAATGGATCTGCCAGTCAAACTCCTTTGGGACAAAAATTGCTCTCCTAAAGCTGGTATCTTACTTTGGGTTGCCCTTCGAGATAAGATTTTTTCAATGGACAAGTTTACAAAAATGGGGTATGTGGGACCAAATAGATGCCCACTGTGCGAGCACAATGAAGAGATAGTGGATCGCCTATTGATTAATTGCAAATATACTAATCAGTGTTGGCAATGGTTGTTGAAGAGAATGGGTTGGGAGACAACTTTACCTGATAGTATATTATCTTTTATACAGAGTTGGCCTTTAAATGTTAATTATAGATCATACAGATTGTTATGGATCATTGTTCCTTCAATCTTGTTGTGGGAGGTGTGGAAAGAAAGGAACATAAGGGTTTTTAAGGATAAGCATATCAGTAGAGAAAACTTGACCAATAAGATTGAAGCATCAATTATGGAAGTGGAAAATAGTAGGTTAAGGACAACACAACATAAGAAGGTGTCATTCACTAGTAGAGATGAAAATCTAAGAAGGAATTGGGGCGAATAGATAATTTCTCCCTTCACAGGAAAAGGTGGTGACATCTACAATGAGAAGAGAAATTAGTGTAGATGGCTTTGGGTAGTTTAAGTTGAACTTTAACGAGGCATCTAGAGGCAACCCGGGTACATCCAAGATCGAGTGTATTGTCCACCATTAGAGTGGCAATGAAGTGCAGAGACTGGCTAGACCTATAATCAATCAAACAAATAATATGGTAGAACTGATAGCTTTAACAAAAGGCATTCTATTGTGTAAAGACTTGGGCATAAGGAAATTAGACATTAAAGGATATTCTAGCCTCGTAGTCAATGCTCTAAGGAAGGGGGAGGCTAAGAACTGGAAGTTGAATAGCTTGGTAGGAAAGGCTAAAGAACTCCTAAACTTTTTTAAAAGGCTCACAATCAACCACATGTACAGGGAAGGTAACATGAAAGACAACCTACTAGCTAATAAATGGGCTGATGATTTTTGGATTGAGAGCATTGGATAGGATTTTGTTACTTGGATAGGTCCCCCTTGTCTATATGATGTATTTTTTATATATTATAAATGTATGCAACATATCTAAATAAAAGGGCCATATATATGTTTCAATACATACATATATATGTGTATATATACTCTATATATATAAGCCCTACTATTCTATAGGCACTCCACCCGGGTGCTAATGCAATTTGGGATGCAAGGTGGGAAACAATAGCCCATAGAATAGTAAGGGTCGGCCTATAGTGGTTCTAAAGGTAGCTTCTATATGTCCTATAAAATGGTAGGGGGTGGGCCCCTCTCTTTATTAGTTTAGGCCCCCACCTAGATAGAGATCGTGATAAAATTATGAGGGCAATGATGAACTATAGATAGTTTCCCACCCACTCGCCTATAGAATGGTAGGGCTCCTCCCGACCCTTTAATAGTAGGGGGCCATAGAATAGTAGGGGCCACTACCCCTATAATTTGGCTTTAGATGTGTATATGTATGTGTATGTGTGTGTACATATGTGTGTGTGTATGTGTGTGTGTGTGTGTGTGTACATATGTGTATATATATACATATATGTATATATATATATACATATATGTATATATATATATATACATATATGTATATATATACATATATGTATATATATACATATGTGTGTATATATACATATGTGTGTATATATATATGTGTGTGTGTGTGTGTATACATGTAGACACCCAAAAATGGACAGGCTTGCAAATTTACATTAAAAACACTAATTTTCATCTATTAATTAAGGGTTTCTAATCATTATTTAATCATTTATTTTCCTCTAAATTCATTCCCCAAATCATCTAATCAAATTCCCAAAATTAAAATAATTAATTTCATTGAATTAATTAACCTTAATTGATTAATTATCATTAAATAAAAAATTAAATTCAATTTCGTATAGTTTAAATTCAAATATTTAAACTTACTAATTAAATTCTTCCAATTAAATTAATTTAATTTCATTCAATAAAACAATTCTAAATAAAAAAGAATTCAATTATCTCACATGTTAAAAACTTTAATTAAATAAATGAATTAAATATTCATTTATCTTCAAAGAGATAACTCCAATCAGATCACATGGGTTACTCCACCCATTTCTCTAGTTCACATGGGTAACTTCACCCACCTCTCCAGTTCACATGGGTAACTTCACCCACCTCTTCAGTTCAAAAAGGTAACTCACATTTAGCTCTCCAGTCAACCAAACTATATCTCCTCTTTACCAATTGAAGAGGTGGAGTTTACTGATGGCTTCTCCAGTTCCTTTTAATCTCAATCGTTCACCAAAATGTACACCTCCTTTCGTGATTCGTGGTTCCCAAGCTTTCCAAAGGCAAGGGTTAGTAGCAAAGGTTTACAATGATATAAATCCAATACACAAAGCTACCAATAACGAATAACTTGAAACGTAACCAATAAAATGTATAATCACACTATCAAAACGAGTCAAACGTGTTAAAGTCTAGGGTTGTCAACATCAACTGTCTTGCAAATCAAAAGCATTGTCCCAGAATATCAAAATTGTCAGACAATGATACTTATCCTCTAGTCTTTTTTTAGACTGTTCCCCTTTACCGCAATTGCCCGCATTTTCCCGTAATTGACTTGTTTATTACTGTAATCGGTGATAAAGTACCGCAATTGACCATTTACTTTACTACAATCGGTGGAGTTGTACCGTAATTGACCAGAGATACATTACTCCTGTTTAGACCTAAAATGGTGCAAGGCACCTAGGACTCCAAGGCATGCTTTAGATGTTTCTAAATGGGTTAGAGAAGTTTGAATAGAGGTTTGGTCCATACTTTGTAATAAGAACTCATTGTAGGTCCATTAGCACTATGGTGTAGCTATAAGCCAAGTGACTAAATGAGACCAAGGAGTTATAAAGGGTGTGTTTCAGTGTTCTAAGGGTGTTTTAGGTTGGTTTAGGCCTAAGTGAGTGATTTTGAATCATTTAGAACTCGTTAGGTCTAGGGGTGAAGTCTAAATGCAAAAGTTGCATGACAACTTTTTGAAAAGTTGCTCGGTATGTTTAAAAAGTGGTTATTTGGTTAGGAAAGGCCACTTGGTGGTTCCAACGGTCACCAAAGGTTATAAACCTTTCAAAAATAATCAGACAAAGAGAGAGATGAGGCTGTAACAGAGGCTTGATGAAAACTGAATGAAAACCCTTTAATTTTTGGAAAATCTTGTGTTGCAGAGAATTGTACGATTCAGTACGGTCTCATTATGATTGCTCAGTGATTGAATAAGTTAGAGGTGTGAATGCAAAAGATATTGGTTTTTGTTTGAAGCAATTTGGAGTTATAGTTTAGAAGTTATCTCAATTTTTGTATCAGGGGTCCTGAATAGCCCTGATTTCTAGGGTCTCATACAAATGTTGCCCTAACTTGCAAATCCACCAGTGGAATCCTCTCAAACTGAGGGATATGCAAGTTAGGAGGCCTACCTTAATGATTCCAGAGGTTGGAGGCATTTTGATTTGGGTAGGTGATTTTTCAAGCAGGCCCTAGGTCAAGCAAGACCATGTGCTTGACTAGGTGTAGAAGCCAAATTGGAGACAGTCTTATTGGAGGACACTTGTAACTTGTTGAAGTGTGATTACAAGTGCCATAAGAGTTTTGGGTCTTGGGAACCCATCTATTCCATTCCTCTTTGAAGCCCTAGACTAATCTGGCCAATTAGGCCTAGGTACCAATTTGGGGTTTGGGGGTGTTGGATCAAGATCATCCAAAAAGCTTTTGGGATCCTTCAAAGTGTCCAAAAAGGATACTTATAAATGTGAAGAAGTCCCTTTGGTGTGTAGGAAATTTTGGAGAAAAGTTCAAAAATCAGGGTTGGAAAGGCTACAAGGATTGTAGGCCTAGAAGGAGAATTTGGTGTTGTGGGTTTGGTAGATTAAAAAAAATTGTGGATTGTGGTTGGATAAGGTGTCCATAGGTTGTCTCCAAGGTTTTTGAGTCATTGGGTGAAGTATTGTTTGAGGTTGCTTCATTGGGCTCATTGGTTGAGTGTACTCGATGTGGGTAAAAGGACTTGATAGAGGTCCTATAATCCAAAGTTGGATTGTTGAAGCCATTAGAAGCCTAGAAGAAGGTGGTTTCTGCAGGACTTTGCACCACAAAAACCTTGAAAGAACTCTTCATTTGGTGTCCAAAACTAGTGTCTATCCCAAAAAAATGTGAAGAACTTTGTGTGAATCTCCAAACATTAAAGATCATCCCTTCTCTGAAAAGCACGATTATTGTCTAAAACATTTTTAGTTCGAAATCTCAGACTCAAAATACCTTGATCTCATCATATCAAATATCATCATCTTTATCAAAGTGACTTTATCCCATGCAAAGGTCGACAAATCTTATCTTTTTACATCATCACCACTTTGAGATCAAGATATATCAAAATTTGTCCTTAGAATTACCCTTGTCCATAACATAACTCGGACTTCCTTGGAAAGGATATTCTTCTTTGTTTGCTTTATATCACTTGTTTTAGTTACAAAATTTGGACCACACTATGTCTCAAACACCTCATGGAGGGCCTTACACAAGGTTAAAGGCTAGAACGCAACTTGATGAGTCATATATCAACAGATTCCCCGCTTGGGAAACAGAGAGAGAAAATGACCCTTTTATAAACACCAATTCTACTTTGTTCATTGAACAACCCCGTGGGGCAGCTCTTTTCCAAAATGTCACAGAAGAGGAACTAGAGGATATATAGCAAGATGCTTATTCCACACAAGTGGTTGAAATTGTTGTAGAGAGGAATCCCGAATGCTTCTTAGTCGTGCTAATAAAGAAGGGAGTCAAACTCCCTGCTAAATTCAGTGTATCGACCATATGGCCTGAAAACCCTCTCGCAGGTCAAAACACTACTCAATCTCCTCAGATATTGCCTGTTGTCTCTCAAATCTTCCCACCATTGGTAATACCCACATTGACATAGACGACACCCAGTCAAACCAATGGCACCAACTAGGCCAGCACATCTTCCACTCAAAGCATGACAGGCTCGCAAATGAGTGCACCTGTGGTCACTAGTATGCTCCCACCTTCAATCACATGGTCGGGGCAACCAAGCTCTCATGCTATGCCTTCCATCTCACCAAACACCAACTGTTATGAAACTATGTCGTTGTTGCAGTCAATTCATACTAGTCTTGGGATCAACACCTCACGCCCACAGGGATCCATCTCTGCAGGTACGACTTACAATCAATGCCCACCCAAGCCTACAACATTGCCCATTCGAAAAAGCCTCCGGGTTTGGTGGACAGACAAAACAAGTCAACTATACACATGCCAACAGTGATAATGTTATCAATTGCCTCAATCCTTCAGATAGTCATGTGGCTACGATCACTATCAAAGACCAAGGTAACAAATGTGTTGTAACAACGCGTCGCGCTAGAGTTGTCTTGCAAGGAGTACCATCCTCATCTACTGTATCTGCCAATCCTAATTCAAACTCAGATCCACAGCCAAACATAGTGGATCAACTAAAGCACACACCTGCCCATATCTCCATGTTTGACCTATTATGCATATGTCCGCAGCATAAACTGGCACTTGACCAAGCCCTTCATAATGCAGCTGTCCCAAGGGACATAACACCTAAGAGCTTCCAAACGATGGTCAACCATATAACTGCTAACAAACATGCCACATTCATAGACCATGATGTGTCACCGCATAAACCCCTGCATAATGATCCTTTGCACTTACTTTTCCAGGTCCACAAAAGCGTTATCCATAGGGTCCTTGTTGATTATGGAGTTGGGTTAAACATATGTAGTCTAAATTTAATCAAGCAACTGGGCTATTCAGAACCAAGCATTGATGTCACGAGGAGGATAAATATCAAAGCTTATGATGAAGAGGAAAGGTCCTCTAAAGGTATTATCATTCTACCTATCTGTATTGGTCCAGTGGTCAAGAACACCCCCTTCTAGATCCTAGATCTTGAGTTGGGATACAACATGTTACTAGGGAGACCATGGATACATGAAATGCAAGCCATACCCTCGACATACCATCAATGCATCAAGTTCCCACACCAGAGAGAAGAAATAATCACAGAGGGAGATCCCCAACCTTTCCAATACTATAACGCGGTCCAAATCAGCACAGACAACCAAGTACCTTTAAACCAAGATGCAAGTATCCCCCCTCTTCATATTCAAATCCTAAGGATGTCACATGGAAAGCGGACAAGATATCCATTACCGACAAGGGTTGTGGTGAGTATAGATGTGAAGAGGCTTTCACCATCACGCACATGCCTCAGAGCCTGAGAACTTATGGCATGCCACAAGCTGACATTATAATAGAAACTCCATAGCCTATTCTGTTCAGATGTCCACCCACAACCTTTGTCAGATGGGGAGACATAGCAAAAGAAAATCCATTTGAACAAGATATCAGTACATGGTTATACCAAGACCCACAAGAGATAATCTGACAACCCCTGCCCCTGTCGAACTATGGCAATGGTTATATAATGTTACAAAGATTCGGGTATGATGGTATGACTGGTCTAGGGGAAAGACAACAAGGCTTAATGGAATTGTCTCTCCCGCTAACCCAAAGAAAGAAGAGAGGGTTAGGCTATGGGAAACAAAGAATCGGTCCTGTAATCCAAGACATCCAAGTTGATCAGGAGCAAGTAGCAGAGATGCACTGGGGGCACAACATAAAACATGTCTTGATAAGTAACATATTGGCACACTTGTTGCTCGTTGAAGAGGGGACCACGCAAACCCGAATGAACCTCAACATAGCAATCGATGATAATGAAGGAAGTGATACATATGATGAGTGTTCTATCAAGACTGACTCCCACGAGTATGAGTGGAGATCCCTTCATGACTCTGAACCGTCGATCCCAAATTATTCCCCTCAGTCAGACACTATCATAAACCTGGAAGACTTATTTGACCAACTATCCATTGCTGAACAACCCTACATAGATAAGCATGTCATTTATCATTCCTCAAGTGGTGCGTCCACATCACAGTCTAGTTTTGTAGGAACCACATCTGTAGTCCCTTTCAATCAACTAGAGTCAAACAACCTTGAAAGTATCTGTCTTGTACACCCAGAGCTAATAGAGTGGGATCAACAAGGACCGCCTGATTTAGATGTCTTCGAGAACAATGAGGCTATTGCTAATTTACTGGGACTTAGGGAGGGCATGCCATCAGGAGACCACAAGGCAGGATTCTCCATTGACCTTGACAAAGCGGCATATTTTGGGGAGGCAGCTCCTCTTTCCAATCCACAAAGGAAAAAAGAACAAAAAAATGATAAAAAGATAAAACAAGACATATCTTCTAGCGAAAACCTCATTGAGGCGCTAGAAGATGGAAAGAAGGACCTCCTCCCCTTGACAGAGGAGAAATCGGCATTACTAGCAAAAGAAACAAAGGAAGTCAATTTGGGAGATGACAAGAACCCAAAGAACATATACTTGGTGAAATCACTCACCCCAGAGGAGAGAGAATAGTTCATCAATTTCTTCAAGGCAAGGATGATCAATTTTGCATGGCCCTACTCAGATATGCCAAGGTTAGATCCAGAGCTAGTGCTACACCATCTCTCGTTGCTACCCAATGCCAAACCTGTCAAGTAGAAGCTGAGAAAGATGCATCCCCATGTTGCATTGCTAGTCAAGGAAGAGTTGAAAAAGCTCATGGATGCCAAGTTCATAAGACCAATACCATACGCAGATTGGATATCTAACTTGGTACCAGTTACAAAGCATAGTGGTCAGATAAGGATTTGCACAGACTTCAGAGATCTCAACATAGCTTGTCCAAAGGATGAATTTCCTTTACCCAACATTGATATGATAGTAGATCTAACCGCTGGACATCAAATGCTATCACTTGTGGATGGCTTTTCAAGGTATAATCAGATAAGGATCGCGCCAGAGGACCAACACAAAACAACTTTCACATGTCCTTGGGGCACATATTGTTGGAATGTCATGTCGTTTGGTCTTAAAAATTCTAGAGCAACATATCAAAGGGCCATGACAACTATCTTTCATGATCTCATCCATAAAACAATGGAAGACTATGTGGACGACATACTAGCTAATTCAATGCTTTGCAAGGATCATCTACAAGTATTGGGACCAATCTTTGATAGAATGCAGGAATACAAAGTCCGTTTAAACCCAAAGAAATGTGCATTTAGTGTCACAGCAGGAAAGCTACTGGGGTTCATAGTGTCACATAGAGGCATCGAAGTAGACCCAGAGAAAGTCAAATCAATATTGGACATGCCTCCACCATTGAACTTGAGGCAACTAAGAGGGTTACAAGGAAGGATCCAATCAATCAGGTGCTTCATAGCTTAGCTAGAAGACAAGTGCCACCCATTCCAACATCTACTGCACAAAGACATCAAATTCACATGGATAGAGCAATGCGAACAAGCATTCCAAATATTCAAGGACTACCTCCTCAAGTCTCCTATATTGGTGCCACCAGTCCAAGGTAGACCATTGCTAATGTATATCTCAACAACAGAATCAACATTAGGTGTACTCCTAGCACAACATGATGACACAGGTAAAGAAAGGGTCATCTACTATCTAAGAAGAACATTGGTATGAGCTCAACTATACGCCAATTGAAAAGTCATGCCTTTCAGTTGTCTTTGCTTCCCAAAAGCTGAGACATTATATGTTGAGTCACAAAACAAAGTTGATCGCACATATTGAACCTTTAAAGTACCTCCTAAGCAAAGCAGTGCTCACTGGATGACTTGCGAAGTGGGTAATGATCTTAAGTGATTTTGACATTGAGTATGTAGACAGAAAGGCCATCAAAGGGCAAGTGATCGTGGACCAACTAGCAGAGGCACCTATTTAGGACCATCAGCCTATTATTTCTGATTTTCCTGATGAATCCATTATGATACTACAACCAACGATCGAGGTATGACAACTATATTTTGATGGATCGTGCACGAACAATGGTGTCGGAGCAGGAATAGTGCTTATCACTCCAGATCGTGATACAATTCCAAAGTCTTTCAGACACAACTTCCCATGCACAAACAACATAGCAGAATATGAAGCACTGGTCATTGGTTTAAAGATAGCAATTCAATGGAGAATCAAGAACCTTAAAGTCTTTAGAGATTCGCAGTTGGTCATTAGTCAAGTCAACAATGATTATGCGACCAAAGATGAGAAGATGATACCATACAAAGCATAGATGGAAACATTACACACCAAGTTCCATTACATCTTCTTCGAGAAAGTCCCAGGAGCACAGAATAAAGATGCAAACGCGATGGCTACCATAGCATCATTGATTGATATGCCAGGCAATGAAACAAGATTCCAGTTTCTAGTAGAGTAACTCTTGGTGCCATCACATCAAGCATCCATCACATAATCAACATGCGTCCTTGTTGGTCCCGAAAACCCATGGTACCAATATGTATACAACTACCTCCAAAATTGTGTCTTACCTCCCAATTTGTCTAGAAACCAGAGAAAGTCACTAATCTGCCAACCCTCTAGGTATACCATCCTCTCAACTACTTTATATAGACAAATTCTAGATGGAACGCTACTACGATGTCTCACTTCCACAAAATCCCAGAGAGCTCTGTACGAGGTACATGAAGGAATTTGTGGAACCCACGGAGGTGGAAACAACTTAGCTAAGAAGATCATCTGCATGGGATACTATTGGACCACAATAGATACAGATGCACACAAACATGTACAAAGGTGTAAACAGTGTCAGATTCATGGAGACCTCATCCATGCACCAGCTCAAGAACTAAATCCTATCGCATCACCATTGCCATTTTCTATGTGGGGATTTGACCTAGTGGGAAAAATTACACCTTCTTCAGCAAATGGACACAAATACATCATAACAGCAACAAAGTACTTCACTAAGTGGGTGGAAGCAATTCTCCTCACTTACATAACTGGAAAGCAAATATCAATGTTCATACTTAACCACATCATCTGTCGATACGGGATCCCTCAAACCATCCTAACAAATCATGGTACACCTTTCCAAAACAAAGATGTTGAAGAGCTATGTGAACAGTTCTGTATCAAACAAGGGTTCTCTTCATTTTATTATCCTCGAGGGAACGACCAAGCTGAAGCTACAAACAAAACAATTTTGAAAATCTTGAAGAGAACAGTGAACGAATCAGGGCGAGACTGGCATTTACAGTTTAGTCCCACACTATGGGCATACAGAACTAGCGTGAGAACACCTATAGGAGCCACTCCTTTCTACATAGTCTATGGATCAGAGGTGGTATTACCCCTTGAAGTGGAAATCTCATCCCTAAGGATATCATTGAAGAACCTGATTACTAATGAAGATTATAGAGTAGCAAGGCTCAGTGAATTAGAGTTACTAGATGAAAGAAGGCAACATGCCTTCAACCACTTACAAGGCTATCAAAATCACCTTGGAAGAAACTATCACAAGAAGGTGAATCCAAGAACATTTGAGGTAGGAGACCTTGTCCTCATGGAAAATCAAAAGAACCAAGTAGAAAGAGTGAAACTAGGAAATTTTGAGCCTAACTGGCTAGGACCATATGTCATTGTCAGCTCTACCCATAGTGGGGCATTCATACTGGCAACACCAGAAGGAGATCAACTCCCCAGATAGATCAACAACATGCACCTCAAGAGGTTCTACCCTTGAGGTCTCCATGGTTAAGGCACCTATCTACATATCTAGAAAATACCCAAAAAATTAGAAAATACAAAATGTTACCTTGGTGAAAACCTGGCAAATAGGCACCTTGACGACAACAAAAAAGCAAAAAAAGCAAAAAGGTAAAGAGAAACAAAATCGCTCTCTCAGTGAAAACCTGGCAAATAGGTGCTATTGAGTAGGTACCTTAGTGAAAACCTGGCAAACAGGCACCAAGTGTTCAAATCCAACTTCACCATCAATGAACTCCAAAAGCTTGAGCATACTTCAAATGCAATACTGACTACCCAAGCTATATCCAGAAGCACAAACCCCTATGAGCACCAAATACTTATCCATGGTTACTACTGGTCCACCAGACTAGGGGGCGAATCTCAATATCCTGAAAAATCCCTAAAAATCAGAAAACACATCAAAATCCTAAAACGATCAAAAAATGAAGAGAAAATCAATCTCCATAAAAAACAATAAAAAAATTGCAAAATCCCAAGCAATAAAGCCATCTCGATTATCAAGAGAGCAAAGGGCGATCATGCCCAGTCAATCAATGTCACAATCATGAGCTTTGCGAATCAGCATTGGGCTCATCTGACACAGCTTTATCAAATCTATCAAATCAATTAGCAAACAATTGGTGACCAAGCCAATATATCAATTGTCACAATCATGAGCTTTGCGAATCAACATTGGGCCCATCTGACACAGATGGATCAGCTGCCAAAATGATCACAATTAATCAATCAAATCATATCAATCATCTTACACAGTGATGGATACGCTCAAACCAGACAGGTTAATCTTATATGAGTAATCTATTACTGAAACCAAACACACTCGAGTAATCAAGCCAATAAAGCCTATCCAAAGAGTCGAGCCAATCAAGAGAATCCAACTGCATCAAGGAACCATCCAAAAATATTGACTAGGTTAGTCAGTCGGTCAGATGTTAGTCTATATTTCACGATTATGTTCTTACGCTACTCCAGGATCCACCATGTGAGGAGAGTAGCTATGATAGCTCATGACTTATTTTCTTTGATTATTGTCTATTGAATGTTCACTTCAATTTCAGGGCCATGATGATTTAGGATAAATGCGGTAGGAGCTGTCACTTATCTGGCAGCCGCGCAGTTCCGTGATCTGAGCTTAACCCTGGGAAAGAATTGGACATTCCTTCTCTTTTATTTTCTTATTTAGTTTATAGAATCAAGAGCTCACGGTGCTATTCAAATATACTCTAGGTACGTTGGAGTTCTATCTTGGTTTCTATGGTCTTTTTTTTTCACTCAAGAGCTCATGATGCTATCTAGATGGACTCTAGGGGCGTAGGAGTTCTATCTTGTTTGCTTTGGTCTTTTTCTTTATGGAATCAAGAGCTCATGGTGTTATCTAGATGGACTCTGGGTGCATAGGAGTTCTATCTTGGTTTCCTTTTACAGTTAATTTAGAGGACAAAGCAGTATCCAGATGGTCAATATCTGGGTGCTTTTGGCTCTCTTTCTTTTCAAACAGGGAACGTAGCTGAACCCAGATGGTCAATATTTGGGGGCACTAAGTTCTCTTTCTATTCAATCTCTCTATGTTATCAAGAGGTCGTGGTGGTATCCAGGTGGTATGTGATCTAGATACATTGGATTCTCTTCGAAATTTTAGAAAATACAAAAAAAGATGCAATGATGACAAATATTGGAAACAGGCGCAACGACTTGGGACACTCATCCTTTCTATCAATTCATATCTATCAAAAAAGCAAAAAAAATCCTTCCTATCATTCCATATCTATTAGATCAATCTTAGAGAACATCTATCCATACTAACTTCTTTCTAATTAACACATACATTACTCAAATACTTTGTGCATAATAGATTGCATTCATTCCATTTAAGTGCATCATAAAATTGAAAAAAACAAAGTAGTTGCATACATGGTAAATCATAAATCACATGCATCCAGAAGCATCTCATATAACATGCATTTCATTTCCACCATCCTGCATAAACATGTCAGTATCATAGGAAAAGTAAATCATCCATCTATGAGTCTGCATGTTAGAATCATATTGCATATACATTTTTCATCACTTAAAACCAAATCATGTAGAATCATACATATAGCAAGTAAACCAATGCATATCATATCAAATCAATAGTTGCATCTCATATAAATCAAATATCTGAGTACAATGAACAGTCGCAAGTCTGAAAAAAAGAAGGTAGTCAACATATATCAATAAATATCACTGTGTTGGGATACAATAAAGGAAAAGACTCAGAGTATATCGGATGAACGTCACTACAAAAATGGCACATGAGACAAAAATTGAGAAGCATAAGAATCAGCATGTGCTACCCCCACCCTCTCCAGGAGGTGGATGAGGGGGTGGCATATCAATAGCTAGTCTCTGTGATGAACCAGGAGCCCCCACACCGCTTCTCTGTGATCTTTGTGATCTTTGTGCTCTGCTGGATCTCTGAGAAGCTGTATAACTAGGTACTCTCTGCTCAGCTGGAACTGTACCCTCATAATGTCGCCACCAATACTCAATCTCTCTCTAAGAATCACACCTAGATCTATAGTACCTGTCCAAAACATCCCAGTGGGATGCATCCTATACACTATCAATAAATGATCGAACCTCAGCTCAAGTCTGTCGCTCTCTAGCCTCGGCTGCTGTAACCCTAGCCTTGAACGTAGTAGCACGAGCATTAACAAAAGCAAGTTTGGCCTGTAAATCTTGTACCTATTGGGTAAGTCACTCCAACTCCAAGGGATCCACCTCCATACCTCCCATGACCACATCCATATCCCCCTCCTCGGCCATGTCTCCCAATCCCTCATCTCCCCTCCCCCTCACCACCCATGAGTCATCCTCACTCTTCAAAC
>MU225447.1:1658841-1668969 GCA_018584345.1 Thuja plicata
AGAGACCAGTACTCTTTCTCTTATCCTCTTCTCCTCATGGAGTGCAAAAGTGAATCTAGAAGATATTCTATCTAATAGTTCTTGTGGAACATCACGTGTAGTGAATTGCAGTGGGACATAATAGTGTTTGCACAACTTAGCAATAAGTGCATCTTTAATATTATTTTGTTCTACAGTGTCCCATCTTAACCATTTTCTAATTTTTGGATGTCCAACAGATGCAGCTTCAGAAATATACTTACATATTTCATCAATGTCTTCAGTCGGTGATGTAACCTTTACTGTTTCCTTTGCTTGTTTCATAGTGTTAGGTTCATCCATTGCTGATTCTTCTAAATCCTCATTTGATTGAACAAATTTCCTTTTTTTGGCAGGTGCCCTGACTGGTTGTTTTCCCTTTGGTGTGATAGGTTTCCTCTTATACACCTTTCCTTTCACCATGAGAGAAGGAATTGTATCCTGTGTTGTTTGACTCCTTGTTCTTGATTTCTTAAGTGGAGGAGGAGGTGGTGAATCAGACTTCTCTGCCTCTGATTCATTTGGCTCTGTTGTATCACCGATGGGAATCTAGTCCTCGGTGAGTTCCTCCTTACCATGTTGTTCCTCTTCACCTTCTCCTTCTTCTTCTCCTTCAGAAGATATATTCAAATTCTTTTTCAGATTCTTTACCATTCTTTTTTACTGTTTTACAGCCTTCTTGACAACAAGATTTGTTTTAATCTTCAGTTTGGCCTCTTCGTAGGTACCAAATCTTAATTGCTTGTTGTCTATGGGTTCATTTGACAGTGCCAGAATGCATTCATTTGCTAATCCTATTTTGATTTCATATTCCACTTTTGAAAGCCATGATTTCCTTGGAACTACTACTTGTATGTATGTGAAATCAGTATCCACCATGAAACATATTTCTTCTCGGTGTTCCTCTATCAGACTCTCAGGAATTCTACTTCTTGCTTGTAGCATTTCCTTAATGGTTTTGAAATATTCATGCATTACATTATCAAAATCTGTTCTAAGTGATTATATGAATTCACTTATCTGAATGGTTATGGGTCTGCTTGTGTCCCATGTAACTTTTCCAATGGAAGGAAAGTATTCTTCAAAATAAAAGAATATACACATTATGAGGGAACCAAACTTACAATTGTGTGTCCTTAAAGACCTTGTTGTGCACATGTTCTCCTCAAATTGATGTAATAGGATCTCTGCCAGATCCATCTTCTTCCCCTGTTTGATAATCTTATATGCTGTGCTCATAGCAGTACTAGATATGTTGTTCATTTTGATTGCTTGGAAGATCTTGTATCCAGCAACACATGCTCCAAACTTCAGCTCTACGTCGGTAATGGTGTTGACCTTTAGTGCTCGTTTATCTGATTTTGCACTAGTCAGTTTTTCAACTTCTGCCAGAGATGGGTGCTTGTGAGCCTATGGATTATCAGTTGTAGGGTAACCAGTAACCACGTGAATAACATCCTTTGTTATTGCCTTAGGCTTATTTAGCCATAGAGTCTTGTTGTGAACTCTGCTAAGAACAATTTTGACCATTCTATCTTGAAAACCTTGGGAAAATACAGTGCATCTGTGAGTCCCTTTACTTCCAAGTGTTTATGTTCTTCTTTGAGCTTTCCAGCATCATAACAAAGTACCTTATAGGAGTTATCTAGGTCTAGATCTCCTATTTCTGAGATCTTGCAGTGAATATAGGACCTTACATCCTCTACCAGTAAAACCCTAGGTGGGATTTGGGAGAATGCTCCAGAATCATCAGGTTAAGAAGCTATTTCAAGGTGTAACTTGTATTTGGGTTCAGCACACGCTCCTCTGTTGACAAGATTGAAGGGTTTCTTCTTATCATCCTTAATTTTCTCTACTCTAGAAGTTGATGCCATCTTGTTTGCAATTTAGGGCTTTCCGTAGAATAAAAAAGTACAGTCAGTGAGTGTATTAACTTAAAGATTCTCTGTGATTGCCTGTGAATGTGAATGCTTCATGTTTGACTTCTGCTGGGTTGCTTTCTAATTTTCTCTCAAATTGCTCTGCTCTGCTCGAAAATCGCGGGTGCAAAAATGAGTTTACCCGTCGGGCTTTTATACCTTTTTGTGCCCTAAGTTGTCATTAATGCTTACCAACTCATCGGTTTATGAAGACTACTTTTGTCGGTAAAAACATTCATAACATCTTCGGTGTTTGTGCAAAGCGTCGAGGTAGCTAGTGGTTTTGGAGACTTCACCGATGATTGTCGGTGAGGTTGCGAAGACAGCTTTGGTTGATTCAATGTTCACCGATATCCGTCGATTTACACTTAGCTTGTGTAATGACCAATACATTCCGGTAAGTAGTGCTGACTTTTCTGTGTGTTCACCGATGCAAATTGTGCCCAATAACCGATGGTTTCTTTTCAATAGTTTAGTAAATAAAAATACATTGCATCTTTATTCATGCTAATATTACAATATGAATAATGTGTAATGGAATCGATGCATAGTAAAACTTGTTATAATGCAGTTCCATACTTACTTGTGCAATCTAGTTAGATGTAGTGATGTCACCGGATCCATTGGATGAGGTTTCACCATTTGCATTGCGTGTTCCAGCACCTTCAGTGTTTGTGGCTTTTACCCACATCTTGTTTCTCATTCTTTTGATGTCATCAATGGTGTTTCCATTGGGATGTGTATTTGTGTCTATCAGTCGGTCTTTGCAATATTTTATCACATGTCAAACTTGATGACAATGTAAACATGCCATACCTGGATTGGTCCAACCTCTTGAGCTTCTGGTCCACTTTCTCATACAGTTGGCAGCAATATGACCATACCTTCCACATGTTGTGTAATTTACCCATGTGTTATAGTCCCAAACATATGAGTTACCTGCTCTTGTTGGTTTGTAGCTTTTATTAGTTTCCTTTGGAGTCCATGCCTTGTTGTTCTTTTTTTAGCATTCCTTATGTGTATGCCCATTCATCTTGCATGTAGGACAATACTTGTCCATATATGTTTTTCTCCTTGGATTTGTCACTTTGGATCTACACTCATGTGCCTTGTGTCCTTTCTTTTGACATTTATAACAATTACCGATAAAAGTAGATTGTGTTTGAGAAATACATTTCATTTTGCTTCTGTAGATGTTTGAGGTGTGGCCTGGTTTTCCATAGTGATTGCATGACAGCTTCTTAGATCTTGGGGTTGTAAAAGCATTCCTTTGATCTGGTTGATTAGAGGTTTCACCATTCTCATTGTACCCTAATCCTGTGTAGTTGTTGACTCTTCTTTGTCCATCAAGAAAATCATCCATCCTTTTGTTGCTATCCTCGACCTTTTTGATCAATTCATTATGTTGATTTTGGACTTTGATTTCATGCTTCAATTTTTTGTTCTCTTCTCTTAGCTCACCAATGATCTATATTCTTTTAATGAGTTCTATATTTAATCTGTTTGCTTCTTGACTCATAAGAATAATCTGGTTGGCGACCTCACGGTGATGCTCAGTGAGTCTTAGAATGTCTGATTCTTTCTCTTGTAGTTTCTCTATAATTTTACTCCTATCATCAATGGCTAGTGTTCTTTCATGTTCAGCTTTTCTTGCATCATTCATAACATCAATCATTTTCACCATTTGAGTCTCTTGACCAATTTGCAGCATCTTGATTTGATTTATCAGATGTAGATTGATCTCTTGTACACTTGTAATTTCTTTTAACTAATGCGTCTGAAGCTTTGCTCATTGATGATTCCGCTGTTTCAAAGTAATCTATTATTTCTAATTCTTTGTAGCCTTTCTCATTTAGCCTAGTTGCATAATATTTCTTTCATCAAGAAGTTTTCTCAACTTTATTTTCGCCTCCTTATACTGCTCATAGTTTATTTGCATTTGTAACTGCTCATTCTCAATAGTCATGTCTAGTCTGAACTTGTCCATTGCTTCGATCTTTTCTCTCAAGTCTTTACTCTTTTCAAGAGAGAGACTTAGCTCTGATACCAATTATTGGAATTATATTTGAATGATGTACTGAGAGGGGAGGGGTGAAACAGTACCTCTAAAACTTTTCTTGGTTAACCCATTAACCCTTAATCATCACTTTGTAAATTATCTTATCTAACTTTTCATCTTTCTTTATGCATATGCAATCATATCATAAGTTCTTTTAGTATGTAACCATAACAGAAACATTCATGAAAATAGATAACACAACACAAGATATGATATCGCAGAAAACTCCTGTTAGGAAGCAAAAACTGCGGTGGGGATTGTTACCCACAAGAATTCACTATCTGCAGATAAGAAGGGGCCAGTTAAGGCTTATAATTGGTCACTTCTGATGACCTACCCTGTTAGGAGTATTACAGTGGAGACCTGTTAAGATCTACTTCATTTGAAGCTTCAGCAACACTGTTAAGTGTGCACTCTGTTAAGAGATTTGTAAAGAACGGTTAAGTCCACCTTCTACAAAAGGATTTTAGATGTGATGCACTTTTTAGAATGCAACTACATAAGTCTTTGATATGATGATGTATGCAATCTTCAATTGCTGATAACAGATCTAATTAAGCTTCATACATATAAGTTATCATCCTTCCATGATTGAATAATACCCTTTATCTGCTCATCGATAGCCTCTGTGTGTTCTTGACAATTGATGTGTTCTGTTTCTGAACTTTGCATGAATTTTGCCTTCTGCTCCTTAGATTCTCTTCGTGGCTATCATCAATAATGAATTCATTACTCACAATTGAGTTGAACATCTATTTATACTAGATTTAGGCTCAATTCAGGATTCATGCATCACAAGTTAACTCTAGATCCAAGGTTTACAACTTGACCTTGATCTTTAGTTAGATATGTTTTAGATCCGTTAGGATGCTTTAAAACATTTACATAAAGCTTGCTTGACCCTCATGTTATGATTTAAAACAAATTAAAACTCTATAAATAGAATTACATTGCTTTATCCATCATGTAAAACTCAGATCCACAATTTGCGGGTTCTCTAATTGACTGTCGGTTCTAACGGTTGATTTTCTTGGTCGTCAATGTTCCTTTCTTGAACTGGTTGTCGGGTTTGCCTTTTCTGTTTCGTCGGTTTTGTTCTCAAAACTGTGTCGCCGGTGATGCTTGTAGTCGCCGATGATTCTTGTCGATTCCATACTTAGCATTTTCCATGACCTTTATGTTCACTCGGGTATGCTTGCTTTTCGCCGGTGATCTCTGTCAATGTTTTTCACTAAGTGTACTAATGGAAAAATTAATGTCATCAGTATAGATTGCAAACTCACTATAAAATTGATTCTCAAAATCAATACACACCTTATGAATCTCTGAGAAATTAGTATCTCCCTAATATAGGTCTTTGAATCCTTTAATCCACGTGCTCTACAACTGAATCTTTTGGATGGTGAGCAATCTCCAACTAACGGCATCTGCTACCTTTTTATTCACCCCCTTCTTGTGCTTGATAGTGAAGGTGTATGATTGCAAAAACTACATCCATTTTATATGCCTCAAACTTAGCTTCTCCTGTGTATTTATGTAGCTTAAGGCCTGGTTATCAGTATAAACCACAAATTCCTTGGGAAACAAATAGTGCCTCCACTTCTTAAGAGCTTGCACCAATGTATAAAGCTCAAGATCATATGAGGAGTATCTAGACTTTTCCTCATTAAGCCTCTCACTAAAAAAGGCTATTGGTCTTCCTTCTTGACTTAGGACTGCACCCACTGCTATTTTGCTAGCATCACACTCCACAATGAAAAGTTTATCAAAACTTGGTAAAACCAGTATTGGTTGGGTGGCTACTTCCTTCTTCAATCTCTCAAATCCTTCATTTTCCTCCTTGGTCCAAACAAACTTTGTTTTAAGTCCTCCTTTGATAGTATCAAGGACTGGTGCACAGATTTCACTAAATCTTCTAACAAACTTCCTATAGAATTGGGCTAACCCATGGAAGCTTCTGACTTCAGTCCCTGTCTTGGGAGTAGGCCAACTCAATATGGCTTCTACTTTACTCTTGTCCATTTTCAGGTCACCTTGGGATACTACAAATCCTAGGTAGACTAACTCTTGTTTCATAAACTCATTCTTTTCAAGGTTTATGGTGAGCTTCTCTTCCTGCAACCTCTTTAACACAAGTTCCAAGTGTTTCATATGCTCTTCCTTTGTTTTACTAAAAATGAGGATTTCATCTAGGTAGACAAATACAAATACACCTATGTAATCCTTCAATACTTCATTCATGACCTTCATAAAAGTACTAGGTGCATTGGTAAGCCCAAAGGGCATTACTAACCATTCATATAACACCTCTATAGTTGTAAAGGTTGACTTCCACTCATCACCCTCTTTCATTCTAATCTGACACTACCCACTCTTCAATTCAATCTTTGAGAAGTACTTAGCACCCCCTAAGCAATCCATTAAGTCTTCTATTCTAGGAATATGAAATCTATATCTAATATTTATCCTATTAATTGGCCTATAACCAGTGCACATTCTCCACTTACCTCCCTTTTTAGGATCCAACACCACTAAAACAACACATGGGCTTATTCTCTTCCTTATCAACCCTTGGTCCTATAGCTCTTGAACTTTCCTTTTTATCTCCTTGTTCTGTTCTGGTGTCATTTTGTATGCAGCTGTAGACACCTAAAATTGACCAGGTGTATCTCAAGCATTCAAAACTATAAATCTCAGCCAAATACCTTAAAATCCCATCTCAATGCAAATCAAATGGACATCTATCAAATCAAGTGGACAAAAATAAAATCAAATTAAAAGATCAAATAATCATGAAATCAAATAATTAAATTCAAGCCTAAAGGGATTAATCAAATTATGCAATTGATTTTAATCAATTAATTGTATAGTTCAAATCAAAAAGATCAAATCCAACCCATTCACCCTTCCATGGCTAAATTAATTAAATGATTGAGTTATTTAATTCCTAATTTCTTTCAGACAACCAACCAACTTTCCCACCATTTGAAAACACCTCAAAGCTTTTGACTTAACCAAAGTTTGATCATGATCAACTCACTCTACCCCCTACCCTTGGGAAAATGCTATAAATACAAGCCATTTCCTTTGTGTTTGGGACCCATGAATTTCAAGAGCAAAATCATCCTTATTATAGGCATTTGGAGAGCATTTGAGAGCTTTTGATCATATTTCAACATTTTCATAGCATTTAGTATATCATGTTTAGGAGCATTTGTTATTTTCTAACACATCTTGGAGCATTTTGAGCTAGATTTAGAGCATTGTTTATCATTTATTTCTCATTCTAGGATTGTCTTTGAGAGAGATTAAGACTGAGAGCTCTCTTAACAAAGCTTAGATAGAGAACCATGAGATGATATGGGTTATAAACTTCAATTCTTAGATTAAATAATATTTTCTTTCCATAGAATTGTTGCTTATTATCCTAATTTCATGAAGGTGTTAATCTTACACAAACAAATGGCACCCATCGTGGGGCTTTAAGCCTCTTTTCTAACGTTTAATCTTAATATTTTGTGTGTTTTGCTTTGTTCTTTGTGATTATTTTGCAGAAAATAGGAGAAGAGCCACCTATACAATATTTAGAGCCGCCTGTGAACAATAAAATGCTGCCTATGGAGCTTCTTTCATCTCCGTCTTTCATTCTTTAGTCGCGTGCTAGATAAAGTGTGCAATCTACTATTTTTCAAGAGCCGCCTGCCAGCAACCTTTGGCCACATTTTATACTTTTTGTGCCACCTGTTAATTTTGTTTAGCCACCTGTGATTTGTTAAAAAGCCGCTTACTAGGATTTAAAAGCCGCTTAGAAAGTTTCTATTTACGCGTAGCAACATTTAAATTCTGCCTTTTAGTTGTTAAATGTCGTGCAAGTGTTTATGCTTTAAATCAGGTTTTTATTGATTTGCTCACTGTTTTGACTCTATGTTTTTCTATCCTGCAGATGAAAAATCACCCAAAGGTGCAGAAACCAGAGAAGTGGGTCACAAGGCTTAGCAAAGAGGTGAGAATCAAGACTAAAAATGACAAACAAATACATGCAGCCAATCTGTTGGAGAGTTTATTTGAGGAGGAACACTTGTATGATCACTACATTAAAGTGTTTTTTGCTTACAAATAAAAATTTCCCACTCTTTAATTGATTTTCATAAAGCTTTGATTTAATAAGATTTTCATTAAAAGAGCTTTTAGGAGGGAATTTGTCTTTTTAGTTTTCCAAGTTTTCTTCACTTTGTCTCTCTTTGTGTTGACTAACTTGTTGGAGGAGCTGGAGTGGGAACGATCGCCACTAGGTGAGTGAAAATAAGCCAAAACACTCAAAAATGCGCCTAGCCTTGCTAGCTTCGAAAAACCAGGTATTTATCTAATCAACCTTGCATTGCTTAACTTGTGGCAAAATTCTTTGAATCTAGTATAATTAGGGACACCCTACTATTTTCCATTCAAACGAGACATTAGGTATATGCTCTCAACTTTTCAAAGTTGATCAAAAAGCCAAAAGTGTCAAGTTTGGGTGGTAAAAAAAAAAGGGGAGGATTAATTGAACCACACATCTCATTTTTTTAAGAACCTCCTTGTCAAGAGGTTGAAAATGAACAATTTTGTTTCAGGTGTTTGGAACAAAGAAAAACAATAGGGATATGCTCTTCAATCTTTGAGTGAATCAGATTCCCAAACTTGTTGGACTGAGTTCAGTTCTTTCTTTCCATATTCATGCAAGCTAAATAGAGCTTTAAAAGGGCCTGCCTCCCGAGAATTTCCTTACGAGGATGGTGAGAGGGAATGACCCAAAAGTGGGAGATATTTGCTTTTATCGCGATGTCGTCTGACCCACTATAAATAAATGCACTTTACCTTAATCAGAAAGTGACTAAAACTTGTGCAAGCCATCCTCACTTCCTCTAGTAGTTCTTTGGGATTGCGCAAAATCGTACTTTTGTGTGTGTGGGAAGCCCGCAAGGGGGTAAAGGATCTTGTCAAGATTTAGATTAGAATAATTTGAGACCTTGATAAAGTAGCAAACCTACCTTTGTAGAGCCATTGTTAAAAGACAAATTTGTTTACTCTAAGGTAGACTGTTTGGAAGAAATTCTTGTGCAAACCTGTAAAAACATTCAAGAACATACACTTTTAGTGTGGTTTTAGGGATATGGTACAACTTTGATATGTGTGTTGAGCTTGTACTTTGTTTTCACGCAAGAAACCTTTTTGACAAATCTGATCAAAGCCCTTAAATTTTTAATCCAGAAAATACAAAAAAATTGATAAATTCAACTTTGATCAGCAAAGTGTCGCGTACCACCATTTCAGAGCCGCATACAAACAATGTTGGGCCACTTACAAATCATAAAATGTCGCTTGAAAACATTCAACAGCCGCGTAAGCCACTAGAAAGTGTCATGTATAAACATTTCAAAATCGCCTATCAAGAGGCAAACACCGCCTGCTAACTGCAGAGTGCCGCGTATAGTGATTCCAGTGACCGCTTATCAATGATAAAAGGCCACCTACACATAGGTAAGTGTCACCCAGAAACAAAGAAGGGCAAACAATGGGTATATGCTGAGGGGTTGAAAATAAAAAAATTCATTTTTGGATGCCCTTTTGGACGTCTTACCTCTGTGAATACTTAACTAGATCATAATTCGCCATTGTTGGGCATTTTGAAAATTTATCCATGGATTGATCATTTAAGTGAGTTAAAAACCCAAGATCTTCATTTGATATATGTTAATGCCAGTTTTTACTTGATCCCACTACATTAAGACTACCCTACAACCAGACGGATCTTATCTAAGGCAAGAGTGTCCTTTTCCAGGTGATCTTTTTAGTTCTTCAAGACCTTTGCCAGAACCCATTAAAGAAACAGAATTGAGAATGTCTTTCCCATTTGGTCATATCGATCCTGATCAAATCAATCATGTAAACAAGGATAGGAACAATCAAGGAAATATTGATCCTAACAACAAAGGGTCCAACAACAATACCAATGGAGGAGTAAACGTTGACCCTAACAATCAAGGGTCGAACAATAACAACAATGGGGGAAACATTGACCCTAACGATGAGGAGTTAACTGATGAAAAGGTTAATGAGGCTATGCAAAGCCCTTTCTTCATGAAACTTATGGAA
>MU225447.1:1681385-1702051 GCA_018584345.1 Thuja plicata
ATCAAAAAGATCAAATCCAACCCATTCACCCTTCCATGGCTAAATTAATTAAATGATTGAGTTATTTAATTCCTAATTTCTTTGAGACAACCAACCAACTTTCCCTCCATTTGAAAACACCTCAAAGTTTTTGACTTAACCAAAGTTTGATCATGATCAACTCACTCTATCCCCTACCCTTGGGAAAATGCTATAAATACAAGCCATTTCCTTTGTGTTTGGGATCCAAGAATTTCAAGAGTAAAAGCATCCTTATTATAGGCAATTGGAGAGCATTTGAGATCTTTTGATCATATTTCAACATTTGCATAGCATTTAGTATATCATGTTTAGGAGCATTTGTTGTTTTCTAACACATCTTGGAGCATTTTGAGCTAGATTTAGAGCATTGTTTATCATTTATTTCTCATTCTAGGATTGTCCTTGAGAGATATTAAGACTGAGAGCTCTCTTAACGAAGCTTAGATAGAGAACCATGAGATGATATGGGTTTTAAACTTCAATTCTTAGATTAAATAGTATTTTCTTTCCATAGAATTGTTGCTTATTATCCTAATTTCACGAAGGTGTTAATCTTACACACACAACAACCTTGTTTGGCAATGATGCCCCTGGCACAAAGTCAATCTGATGACTTATCTCTCTCTTTGGTGGTAATGTAGCTGGTGTCTCTTCACAAATGATGTCTTTAAACTAATCTAGTAACTCTTTCACTTCTGTTGGCATGGGTGCTTGTTTAGGTGTCTCCTCCTCCTCCTTTGGCTTTACTAGAATAGCATAACCAATTTCAACTTCATCCTTCATGTCCTTTAAGAACTCTTTGCCACTCATTAGAAGAGTGTTGGAATCTACCTTCTCTATTGTCTCTTCTTCTATCAAAGATTGTATCTTATAAGTTACTCCATTCTTCTTGAATGAGTACTAATTCTCCTTCCCATGGTGAACTACTTCTCTATCATACTACCATGGTCTGCCAAGAAACAAGTGGCATGCATCCATTGGCAACATATCACAAAGTATCCTATCTTAATACTTAACAATAGTGAATTCAACCCACACTTGTTCATTCACCAAGATATTTTGTCCCTTATTCAACCAAGTTACTTTGTAAGGGCATACATGGGGGATCTTGTCCAACTTAAGTTTTTGTATTGCTTGCTCTGAGATTACATTGTCAGTAGATCCAGAGTCAATTATGACCCTACATACCTTACCAAGTATCTTATACTTAACCCTAAAAAGAGCCCTTATTTGCTTGTGTTCATCCTTTGTAGGTGCCTTGATTAGAATCCTCCCAAGCATGAGGTTTTATCCCTTCTCTGAATCTAGACCGATCTCTGATTGTTTAGTCACATCCTCTTCTTGTACATAAGCAATCTTCTTCTCACCTTGTGAAGATGCTGGCTTATCTGGACATCTATAGACAAGATGACCTAATTGGCCACAGTAGTAACACTTCATTGTAGCAAAGTGTGAGCTCCTTCCAAACCCACCTGATCTGCCTCTTCCACCATTGTGAAATCCTCTACCTCTGTTATATCCTCCTCTATTACTGGTCTCTTGGTTTTTTTCAGCACCCCTAGAGTCTCCTTGGCTTTTGTTTCAATTGCCTCTTCCACTAGAACCACCTCTATATCCTCGTCTAGAGTCTCTACCTGTTCCTCTAGCCCTAGAGTTGGAGTCTTGTCTCTTTCTAAGTTTCTCTTCCACTTTTAGAGCCATTTGAAAACAATTATGAATGGAGGTTAGAGTAAAGAGGCTTAGATCTTCTTGTATATTCCACCTTAATCCATTAAGGTACCTAGCAACCTTGATTCTCTCTATCTCTTGTACCCTAGATCTAATACAAAGCTTTTGAAACTCTTTAGTATAGGATGCCACATATAGATCCTTTTGTCTGAGATTTTGTCTCTTCTTGTGTAGTTGAATATCATAATCTTCTGGTAGGTAGTTTTCCTTCACCTTAGCCACCATAGCTTTCCAATTTGCTATTGGCTTCTTCCCTTATTTTTCTCTTTCTTCTTGCAGAAACTTCCACCAAGTTAATGCTTGTCCTCTTAGCCTTGATTTGGCTATCTTCACCTTATGTGCCTCTGTGATACCATCACATTCAAAATGGTTCTCCATACCCTCAATCCACTCCATAACCAAATTTGCATCTATCTTGCCAGAGAACACTGGAATGCCTTCTAGGGCCTTACCACTCAATGCCTTGAGGGCCTTGAGGAATGGTTCCTCGGGTAGAAGAGGGTCAAGCTCTAGTTCTACCTCCTCTTCAACTTGCTTCTTTCCTTTATCTTTATCTTCACTCATTTGTTCTTTCATCTTACTTGTTGCCTCTACAACTTCTGCCAACTTCAACTTCATTTCTTCCATAGCTTCTTCAAGAAGCCTATTCTTGACTTTCTGCTCTGACAAGTCTCTTGCCATTTCTGCATTCATGACCATGGTGCTCTCTCCTATGGATTCACTTCTCTCTGACATACACTAACCAATTCCCAAGCCTTTCAATGGCTCTGATACCAATTTGATGGGGATCTCACTCTTAAGAGGACTCTTTCTCCAATCAAGACCTCTCCTTGGGCCTTCTTAGGGTATCCTACTCTACCCTATCTAGAGGATAAATCTATGATCCTCTTACTCACTTTGAACTCTCCACCAACTTCAAACTTCCATTATTGCCTTCTCCATTCAACTATGCACCAAAAGCTCCATTGAACCACCAAATCTTCCAATCCTTCTCTTGACTACAAGGATGAATCTCTTAACCTTTCCTAGGTCCCCTTCAATAGTTTCCAACTCAATTGGATGGACTCTCAAATAGGTTTCTAGTCAAGTTCTTAGTTTTCTTGTTTTGAGGCCTTGTAGCCTTTTTGGTCAACTACGCCTCCTAAAACTGGTTTTGTTGGAATTCTTCACGAGATCACTTATAAAATATCCAAACTAATTATGGATTCTCTGTAGGTATATCCTATGCTCTATTATTTTCAAATATTAAGACCCCCACTCTGTCCGTACATAGGACTTTCAAGAAACCCCTACTTTTAAGGGTTTTGGGAACATGTACTCTAGTCTGTGTTCTTGGCTTGAACTAGGTGATCTATTCAACTCCTATAATCATCTCCTTGCATCCAATTATCAAGGACTCTATCCTCTACAGTCTCCCATGATTTATTGGTTTCACCCAATCCATTTAGCAAGCTTTCTTGCTATATCTCATCCAAGCTCCTAACCAGAATGCACTGGCACTCGCCTAGGGCTTGGTGTTAAAAATGCTTCCCTTGCACAAAATGACCTGACAAGCCATATTTACACTATACAAGGAGTCCCCTAATTTATTTCAAGAGGACATAGAGATTTGACCAGAAGAATTCAAGAGGGGTGCATATTTACATGACTGGCTCAAAACCAGACAACGAACCAGAAGAAATGAAAGAATTTACAAAAGCTTAACTAGTAATACTAAATAAATAAACCAATGCCACAACAAGTAACTAAATGCCAAAAAAAAAGGTCTCAATGCATTATTTCATCACTTTCAATCCATTAATCAACTGGATCAAAGCTCTGTTACAAAATACAATAAAAAACTTTCCTTCACAATGCTCAGTCCGTACACAATGACAACTAACTGTCAAATTAGGTTTTTCTCCACCTTATATGACTTATTCCCACATGTATGGACCCTTGTCAGGATTTGGGTATCATTAAATCCCTTTCCTATATTTTAGGAAATGTTGTCATGACAACTTTTCAAAATTGAAAAGTTGTCATGAGCAACTTTTACATCTTTTAGCATTTTATCAAACCACTATGTCTAATGAACCAAATTGACTTCAAATCATCATATAAGACCTTCAAACACCTAAAAAAATCAAAATCCCAAATGTCACTCCATTTTGGGATTTCAACCCAAGTTTGACCATTTGAGTTGACTTCCTAGGACTTAAACACCTAGATCCTATTTGACCTCATCAAACACTAAACCCTAATCACTCCTATCTCTAGACTCACTCAAAACACACTTGGGACTTCATATTTAGTCCTTATTAACTTTTTTGGTTGGCCAAACCAACCTACAATCCAAAATGATTTAGAGATCTATGTAATACCTTAAGGTGCTCCTGCACGAGGTATACTAGACAAAGGTCTGCGTGGGGGATGACTATGCTTGGGTGAACGAAACCACGATGATAGTTCCAAAAAATTAGGAATGGGATGTGGAAGCACCACTTAAGGAATTGACATAGATATGGTTATCAATGCAGGGTTGGTCTTCTATGGTCTTTTGGTCAAACATTTCTTCAAGGTGTATAATACTGACAAACCAAGGGGAATAGTCTAGGATGGGTGACTCATAATTATGGAGGGATAACCACTCATACTCATGGGAATTAGTCATGCTATAATTCTGATTAGATATCTCACTTTCTACATCATCCTGGACAGTCTAAATAAGGTTCAATTGGGAATAAGAGGGTTCTACTTCTGATGGCAATAATCGCTAGAGTATGCTACTAATTAGGGCATGTTCCAAATTTTTCCCCTGGTTTAATTCTGTAATTTGTTCTTGGTCTATGGGTATATCTTGGATGGTTGTACTGGTTCTATTTTTTCCACAACCTAACCCTCTTTTGTTTCTTTGGGTTGGTGGTAAAGACAATTCCATTAAGCCTTGTTGTCTTGCCCCCATACCAGTCTTACCATCATATCCAAATTTCTGTAACATAGTGAAACCAACTCCATATTGTGATAGAGGTATTTGTGCTTGAGGTGTGTCTTAAGAGTCTTTATAAAAGCAATTGTTTATGTCTAGATCGAAATGGTTTTCTTCAGCTATGTCCCCCCATTTGACAAATGTGTTTGGTGGACATTTGAATAGCACTGGTTCTAGAGTTCCATATGTTTCCATCGGTCAGGGTATGCCGTATGATCTGGGATTTTGAGGCATGTTAGTGATGGTAAAATATTCCTCATAGCTATACTCACCACACTATTTCTCCTTGATTGATATCTCCCATGCCTTTCTTTGTATGTCTTTGGGAATAGAATCAGAGGTGGAAGGAATGATTGCTTCTTGATTTAAAGGCACTTGATTATCTATATTGCTTCTTATGGTGTTGTAGTATTGGAATGGGTTGGGATCTACTTCAATGATTATCTCTACCCCTTGGTATGGGAACTTGATGCACTGGTGATAAGTTGAAGGGACATATTGCATCTCATGTATCCACGACATTCCAAGTAACATGTTATGTCCCAAATCAATGTCTAGGATTTGAAATGGGGTGTTCTTTATGACTGGACCTATCTTGACTAGTAGCACAAGGATACCTTTTGATGATCTTTCCTCCTTTTCATATGGCCTAATATTTATCATCACGGTGACATCAATGCTAGATTCAGAATAGCCCAAGGTTTTTATCACTTTTAGAGTACATATGTTTCAACCTAGCCCCGCCATCAATGAGGACTCTTCGAATTGTGTGTTTATGAACTTGGATAAGCAGATGCAGGGGATTATTATGCAGAGGCTTGTGCAATGGCATGTCATGGTCTGTAAATGTAGTGTGCTTGTTAGTAGCAATGTAATTTACCATGGTTTGTGAATTCTCTTTAGTGATGTCCCTTGGGACAATTGCATTTTGAAGGGCTTGATCTAGAGCTTGCTTATGCTGTGGGGATATGCGCAATAGGTTGAACATGGAGATCTAGGAAGGTGTATGCTTTAGTTGATCTATTAGACTGGTTTGTGGATTGGAGGGTGTTGTGGGATTAGCTGGTGTAGCTGAAGTGGAAGGAATTCCTTGCAAAACAACTTTAGAGTGTCATGTTGTGACAACGCATTTGGCATTGGGATCTCTGATAGTAATCGTAGAAACTTGGCTATCTAAAGGATTAATGTAATTTATGGTGCTATCAATGTTGGCATAGGTATAGTTCACTTGCTACTAGTCTAGTGGCATAGTTGATCCACTAGACTGGTTTGTGGATTGGAGGTTGTTGTAGGATTAGTTGGTGTAGCTGAAGCGGAAGGCATTCCTTGCAAAACAACTTTAGAGTGTCATGTTGTGATAACGCATTTGGCATTGGGATCTCTGATAGTAATTGTAGCAACTTGGCTATCTGAAGGATTAATGCAATTTATGGTGCTATCAATGTTGGCATGGGTATAGTTCACTTGCTTATACTTCCCACTAGATGCGAAGGATTTCCCTTTGTTATGATTATAGAATGTATCATTCAAGATTGTGTGATCAGTTGTACCCTTGGATTGGGCATTTCTGACATTGATAATCCCTTGGTCGATTAGATCTTGTATGGCATTTTTCAATCGGTAGTACTTGGGTGTCTTGTGTCCTTTTACCTGATAATATTCACAAAATTCGTTATCATTCCACCACTTGGGTTTTACAGCACCATGTTCATACTCTCTAATTTTGGGTAGAGTGTTATTATTGGTTTGAATCAACTTTTTCAGTGCTGACTCTATTGACTCTCCTAATGGTGTGTAGTTGTGTTTAGGAAACAAAAACCTTTATGGGCATTGTACATTGGGTTGGTTGTTGGACATAGCTACTCCTTAAACAATGGGTGTTTGAATTTGGATATTCACTTGCTGAGTGTACACCATGGGTTTTTGATTTGTCATGGGTGCTCCTTGTAGTGAAACCTTGGGTTGAGCATAGTTGACTGTTTTAACATCAATGACATCATCATTGGTGAAATTATTGTTCTTATTCCATCATTTGTCTTTATCCGTTGCATTCTTATTCATGTTTTTTTGGGTAGTGTCTGCAAGGATTCCTCTCTTGACCAAGTTTTTCTCATATCGAACTCCTCGTTCAATGAGTTGCTTGAAATTTGGAGTGAGTTGCAATATAGTTGTGAATGACATATCTGGGATCAGATTGTCAGCTAACATGACTATTAGGTCATGTTCGGGCACATCATATGTTATTCTGTTTGTAGTGTTCCTCCATCTTTGTAAGAATTTAACAAAGGATTCGCCATCTTTTTGCTTAATTTCACAAAGTTCCTTGATGATGACCTTGTGTTCGATGTTATGATGGAAGTGAGTAATAAATGTTTCGGCCAATTCTCCCCAAGACTGAATTCTATGGGGTAGATGTGAGAGCCATTCCATTATTGGTCTGGCTAGACTTTGTGGAAATAATTGCATTAGGTAATTTTTATCATGTGCAACCTCAATGCAGCTAGAAAAGAACTCTCTGATATGCTCTATAGGGTTGGTATTGCCTCTATATTTGTCAAATTTAGGCATTGGGAAGTGAGTGGGAAAAAGAGACATGTGCAATGAGTGATCAAATGGGTATGGGTACAAGTCTTCTATTGTGTAAGACTTGGTTTGCCCCTGATTTTGCATGTCCATCATTTGTGTTTGTAGACTTTGCATTTGTTGTCTCAGCATGTCTGTTGGAGATTGAGGAACATTCCTGACATTGAATCTCTATGTCATGGTAGGTATAAGGCTTCACCTATGTGTCCCTTGTGTTGGGACATATGATCTAGTACTTGGGATTGGTATTGATATCCCAATGTGTGATTCTAATACTGGGGAATTTGATTGGTCCAAGATTTTTGTTGTTGTTTTTGGGATCCCTATTGGAATAAAGGTGTAGCCTTTGGTAGATGTTGACTTAATGTTGAACCCACATAGATTGATCCATGTGGGAGCGAAGTATTGAGTCCAAAGCTAGTAGGGATAAACTGCAATGTTTGAGTAGTCACAAATGGGTTATTACTCATTTGTGGAATTGATGGCACAACATGAGTGCTTGATGTAAAAGGCCATCAAGCCAATGCTTGAGTTAAACTAGTGACCAAGGGTGCACTCAGTTGGGATCATGGTCATGTTTTGGGTGGATGATGTACTAGCTTGATTGGCAGAGCTAGTTTGGGTTGACATAGTCTGTGTTGATTTCGTTGTCGTTGATGATGGTAGAGACAAAATTTGAGATATCACATGATCCATTTGAGAGGTTCGAGTTGTCATTTGTCCTACTAGTTGGTTCTCAGGCCATATTGTCGACACATTGAATTCAGCGGGGAGTTTGACTCCCTTTTTTATCAACATGACTAGAAATATTTTGGGGTTTCTTTCCACAACAACATCAACTACTTGCGCGAAATAGGCATCTTGCTCTATGTATTTGAGATATTCCTCTATGAAATCTTTAAATATGGTTGGTCTATAGGAACCTTGAGGAATATAATGCACATTCTCAATGTAAAGAGCAGGACCAGTGTTTCTGAATGGGTCCTTCTCTCACTCTTTTTCCCACGGGGGAAATTGGTTAATGTAGGATTCATCGGGTTGGGCTCTAGCCTTTGACCTAGTATAAGGTACTCCATAGGGTGTGAGAGACATGGTGTTATCTAGGGTTTGAACTAAAATGAGAGATATAAAGAAAATAAAAAAGGATAACCTCTCGAGGAGAGTCCAAGTTATGTTTGACAAGGGTAATTCTAGGAACAAATTTTGACTTCTCTTAATCTCAGAGATCAGTGATGTAAGATATTGATTCTGACTCTTTGCTTAGATGAGAAAAAGTCGCTGATAAAGATTGATGAAGTTGAGATAATGGGATCAAGTTAATCTAGTTTGAACTTTTGAACTATCAATGGTAAACAACAACCGAACTGTCAAAGAGGGATGATCTTTAGATGTTTTGAGATTTTCAAAAATTCTTTGTTATTTCTTGGGATGTGTACACTGATCTTTCACATGAAATGGGGAATCTTTTCCAAGGTTTCAGACTGATAAAAATGCAAAGTGCTGACAGAGGAATCCAAATTTGTTGATAGAATAAATGCACAAGTTGATAGGTTGATTGCAGCATTATTCCACCGATTGCGGCAGAATGTGAGGTCAATTCTGGTAAAATTTCAATGATTATGGAAATAAAAGGATCAATTGCGACAATAACAAGATTGATTGCGGTAAAGCTCCATCAATTATGACAAAGTGAGATAGTCTTGAAAATGATAGCAATTGGGAATCTGTCTGATAAAAATGATTTCTCTGGAACAATGAAGTGATTTTGTAACAAATTTTGGTGGACATCCTATACTTCGAACATGTTTGACTCATTTTAATAGTTTGAGATGTTGGTTTTTCATTTTTGGAAACTAATCATACAAGCAAGAACAATAGACACAGTGTTTTGAAGATCCAAGAATGAAATTTGTATGTTCTACAAATTTTGCAAGTTGCAATGTTTTCACGTGGTCGAAATAAAGACAGTCAGATTAATCTAGGTCAATTGGCTTCAAGATGCAATATTATAGGGCCAATTATGTTCCTTGGCTCACACAACAATCATCACACTACTAGGACACGAAGATCCACAATGTAGGTGCCCATGTTTTTGTCATTGCCAGATATTATTGTCATGCTAATGAAGATCTCTTTCATCAATACAATATCCTGTAACACATATGTTGGGAATCTTGGGGGTTAATTCTGCAACCCCTTGCACTATAATAAGACACTTTTTTGGAGGTGAAACGGGCAGGTCTCTAATTAAAAGGGTTGTAATAGGGTCCGTGGAGTCTATCCAGTCGGTTTGTATGTGTGTGACTCACTTAAGAGCCTAGTTGACCATGTTGACTACTTAGGGATACTTCACCCGATCCAAGTTATCATCAACACACCTCGCACGAGCTTGGCTAGATATAAAATGGAGCTTTGGCTTGTGTCTTGTTTATATACCGATCAGAAGGATTGCCAGTTTAAGGTTGTCCTCTAAGGAAGAAGTGCTTTCCCCAGACATGCCTCTTAAAAAAGTATAAAGGTTGTTAATCTAACATATTTGTACAAATGTACCAATGACTCAAGACACAAGGTCAATCAATTAAGCACCAAAATTTCAAGTGTGAACTAAGCTATCATCCATACACACACACGAATTCAGTTTTAAGCCCAAAGTAGATGAAGATTGCTTGTCCAATTTTATATGCTACAAATTCAAAGATTTTTTTGCCTTTGTTCAATTGTTAACCATCATGTCAATTTTAAGCACCAAATTAGAAAAGTGAGATTGTGATGATTTACATACACTTTTCTTTTTAAGCACCAAAAAAGAGAAATGAGTTGATTTTAGGTTGCTTTTTTAAAACTGTTTTCATGCCATAAGCTGTAAAAAAGTGATTAGTACCAAAATAGTCTAACAATCAAAATGAATAATATTCAGCCACTCTAGGATTGTTAAGATCGTTAAGGCTAATGGTAACCTTGTATTTGGCTATAAAATGCTTGAGAGAGTCTAGATACCTATTAAAAGATTCGCTTTGATCTTCATCTGCGATTTCCAAGATTGCCCTTTGTTGTGTGCAGTAATTAGTGGCTCTTCTTATGGTTTCTCTTAGTGATCTAGAACCTAGGGTGCGTCTGATTATCCTTTTGGCCATATGCCATTTGCTCATTCCTACACATAAATTGAGAAAAAGTTAGATCTGATTAATAAATTGATAAAGCAGAGTAATTGCAAAATTCTTTTGTCAAATGTGAAATGATTCTGTTAGATGCAAAATTCTGGCAGGCGATTATGGTAAACTTTTGTCAATTTCGGTAATTTTGTATCGATTGCGGAAATCTACTGGCAATTACGAAATATATTAGTTAATTATGACAAAATACCAGAAATAGAGACTAAAAACTACAGAAAATAATTGTGAAACACCTAGATCAATTGCGGTATTAAACCAGTCGATTGCGGCAAAATTTTGTCAATTGTGACCAACTTCTGTCAATTGCGAAATTACAAACTTTATAAAAAAAATTAAGAAAAATGAAACTGCGGTCGTACGGTCGGGGTCGGGGTCGGGAAATTCTGTCTGTCATCTTCAAGTGATTATCGGGCTGTTCAATTCACGTCGGGTTCACTAAAATGTGTAGATCCAATCCTGCTCCAATCTCAAATTAACGAGGGGTTAGTAGCACCAATTTTCAATGGGGGAAAGCAATCGAAAATACTAAGAAAAAATCCACAGACAATAAAATAACAAGAAAAGATAGAGGAAAACAAATGAATGCAAACCACAATGCTTGAAGCTTTTATTGCTTCTCTCTACTCTTTCTGAAATGTTGTGTGTATGGTGCTCAGTATTGGTATCGACAACGTTTATGACTTGGGAGTGTTGAGAAAATGATATTGATTATGATCACAAGAATGCTTTGATGCTTCGTACAAGAATCATGCAAAGTAAGTGTGCACAAAAGCTTGAAATCCTAGATCCTTCAAATGGTTGTGAAGGGCTGATTATATAGAATATGGAAATGATATGGACGGTTGAGATTGATCCCATAGATTGGAGGATGAATGGTTAAGATCAAAAGGAATTGGAGAAGCAATCAGTAAACTCCACCTCTTCAACTAGAAGAGAAGAGGTGATGTTTTAGTTAACTGGAGAGCAACCAGTAAACTCTACCTCTTCAACTTGGAGAGAAGGGGCGATGCTTTAATTTAACTGAGGATCAACCAGTAAACTCCATGTCTTCAACTTGGAGAGAAGAGGGGATGTTTCGTTAACTGAAAAGTAACTAGTAAATTCCACCTCTTCAACTTGGAGATACGAGGTAATGCTTTAGTTAATTGAGAAATTGATCATGAGTTTCCGTTTTGAACTTGAGAAAGGATTTATTTGAATATTTAATTGATTTTTGTAATTTAAAGTATTCAAACATAAGGTAATTGAATTATTGAGTGAAATTAAATTAATTCAATGAAATTAATTTAATTATAAGAATTAATTAATAAGTTTAAATATTTAAATTTAAACTTTAGGGAATTGAATTTAATTAATTAATAAAGATTAATTAATTAAATAAAATTAATAAATTTTGAGAAAATGATTAAATGATTTGGGGAATGGATTTAGAAGAAATAGATGATTAATTAATGATTTAAAAACCATTAATTAATAGATGATTTAATTAGTATTTTAATGTAAGTTCATAAGTATGTCCATTTTAGGGTGTCTACAGTTAGTTATCTAACCATATAATTTATTTTAAATTCTGATTATGTTAAGTTTTTCATCTCTAATTTCTTTTGTAAGTATGTCTGATTTTTGTCAAAAACCTACGTGTAGTATTTTGAGCTTAGATTTTGGCTCGTTCGTCAAATCTTTAAATTTTTTTTTTTTTAGAAAATAGACTCCATTTTACCAAAAAAAACAAGTTTTGATTTTTGATTAGTTTTCAATGATTTCTAGGGGAGCACACACAAATTTCATGTTTTAAGGATGTGTCTACTTTAGAAATTCATAAAAAATCATACATTCATAAAAAAATTAACAGAAAAATCCAGAATAAACTATGTGATGTTAGCTAACTTCTCACTGGAGCGATTAAAAAAATTCAAAAAAAAAGTTAACATTTTAGGGGGAGCACACCAGACGTTATTTTATGTTTTTTTTTTCACAAAAATAGGACCACTTTTTGTGCTCCCCCTTTTTGAGGGCCTTAATCATCACCATTTTCAAAATAAATTAGTAGTTTAGAAACTAGATCAAATTACTACAACTCTTGTTATTGTCGCATCTTGAAATTTTGAGTCTAACTATCTTCAATTTCTCGTCGAAGTTCAGAGTTTTCTGATTTCAGAAAAAAAAAAAAAGTGGCACCTTATACCCCTTTTTGGTCCCCCATCTTTGTGCACTTACCCCCACATGATAATATAACACATCATAAGATTAATAAATCAAGAATTATTATTGTACATCTATATATATTTTCTCAACATGTAATACAAGAATAAAGAACTTGATATCATCATGTAATGAAAAATAATATTTTCTCATGTTAATCAATATGAAAATATCTCGATAAAATGGTTTGACAAGGATAATGGCAAAGGTGACCTTGCACAAACACATTTTTCACACTGACAAACACATTGACAATTAGAGAACTGATACTAGTGAAACTAGTGAACAAACCCTATTGATGATTGTCTCTCTTTCATCTCCTTCATGTCCTTTCTATGGTATAAAAAAACCATCAAGCATGATTTTTGGTACTGTCCCATGCTCAACTCTTGTGGAAATACCTTTTCACCAACCTCCCTATTCTTTTATCTCCACCTTGGACATGGAAATTTGTGTTGCTTGGGATATCCAAGTACCTAACTATCATATCTCATACCTTTAGGCACATTTTTTTGAAAAACATTTGGAAATTTTGTTGCCTAGCATCCTTTTCTCACACCTTTTATACCATTAACCTAGAATCCATGATCATATGTGTGAATCTCAACTCCCATATTTCTCTTTTACAGTCCTCTCTTTAGTCTATCCCTGGCCTACAAGCCCCACTAGGAGAGATACAAATTCAGTTCAGCGATCTTGAGGCAAAAATGACAGGTTTTGATTGCAGGAAAAATGGTATTATTGCTCTTCCTAACTATTAATGTTATGGAGCATGGTAGAGATAGAAAATGACTTCTTCTAACTAATCAAGGTGGAGGAATGGAAGGTGTGCCTATCTCTACAAGGAAAATATACATCTTTCTCTATAGGTTGCAGCAAATGGCAACCATGGGTGTAAGATTATTAGTTTGGCAAGGTACAAGCAAATGATCATCTTCCTCAACAAAAAGTCTCACTTCTAGACAACGGCGGCTCTATTTCACTTAGGAAGATGAAATTCTCCGTAAATCTATTGATGGACTGTCTACTATGTTCTCATAAGGATCAAAGAATGGATGCATCAATGAGTGGTATTTGGCTGATGTATTTTTCGTCCATTGGTATGTGTTATTTGTTTTTAATGGTTATTAACTTGCTCATGCTCTAATGAGCCTATTTAGTTGTAACGATTACATTCTCATGTTTCTTTGATCCTCATACTCTTATGGGATCTATTATAAGTGTGTTGTTTCACTGCAACAATTATATTCTCTGTGATGTATTGTTTCTTGTAGTTGTAGGTTGTTGATCAATCTTTTGTTGTGATATTTTTGGTTGATTTTACTACAGTTGTTCATTGTAAATTTATTGCTTTTATCCAATAGAAAAAATGAAGAGTTTGAATACTTGATCTTCCATTAAATCAATTATTTTTTCAGCTTTGCAAGGATGAGAAGTTGAAGGAAGGTTGTTTTTTATCTTTCCTTATTTGGGAAGTGGTTAACTCTTATTGTATGTTGGTTGCAATCTATCTGTAATGCTAATGTAAGGGCAAAAGCAAGTTTAAGTAATTTAAGAGTATGTTATAAGTATATTAGAAGCTCTAAAATTGTTGTGTGGGCTCCTTGATGTTGTTTAAGCAATTGTGTATCTATAATTAAGTCTTTTAATAGTAAACCAAAACATGTTTGCTCTCTTAAACTTGAATTTTTACTCTATTAGATTTTTCTAGGGCAAACTAAGTACAATCAATTTTGTGCGTGTTTTATCTATTATTTCTACATATATTTTAAAATACATTCATTATACTTAATTTGCATGTCTTCATTAATGTAGTATCCATATTAAGTGGTTAATAGTGCATTTTATGTCTTTAATTAGAGTTTTTTTTCTATCAAACATATGTTTATAAATAGTAAAGAAGTGTCCTCAAAATAAATATTTTTTAGAATAAAAAATCTTTATTAAAAATTAATTAGGGGAAGAAAACCAATTATCGAGTGCATTCCAATAACCGAGCGCATTCTAATAACTGTGCACTTTTTGTGCACCCACTAATACATTTGGGCCTCATTTTCGACCAAAGGCCATTTTGGCTTGTGATGTTCACTTTTTTTTAATGTCCCGATTTTGTCAAAATTTTGACTCCAGTTAAATTTATTGTTGAAAGTTTGACCAAATCGGGATATAAACAAAAAAAAAGTGAGTGAACTCACTTCATTTTGTTTTAGGCGGATCACGGGCAGGAGGAAGGGTTTCAGCAAGCAATTTCTCGTCATTTTGCAGGTTGGAAAAACATTTAGATTTTTTGTGTTGATTTGTGCTTTGTGTGATGGTAACCTATGATGTATGTAATTCATGCACAACTAGAACGCGACTTGTGGGTGTATTCTCATTTTCCCCATTTCCACTTGGCAGGCTCTCTGTTTTCTCTCTAAATAAAAATATAATTCTTTGGCTTTGTGATATTGTTTTTTTTACAACTTTCTGGATGGCTCAAACTTCAAATGCTTTTCAATTGATTCATTTTAACTGCACATCACAGTGTGAGTGCAATATTTATTCTCATTGTTTAAGTGAAATAGTTATTCTCGTAGTTGATGTGCAATAGATATTCTCATACTTGTCATATTAACCTACCTATAGACGATGACCAATACCCCCTAATTGATAAATCCCATGGAGTTTTAGCTAAGATCCCTGATAAAGCCAGACAGATTCATATAACAAGATCACCATAGTTTCTAGGCCTGAAACCTACTGTAGGATTGTGGCCTCAATCAGACTATGGGTCTGATTTGGTGGTGGGTGTTCTGGACACTGGAATATGGCCCGAGAGGAAGAGTTGCAGTGATCATAGACTTGGGCCTATTCCTAAACATTGGAAAGGTGAATGTGAAGAGGCCGCAGGGTTTTCTAAGTCACTGTGTAATTGGAAATTGGTTGGTGCTAGGTTAACCCCCAAGGGATATGAAGCAATGGGTGGAGGAATGAACACTTCTTTCAAATTTAGGTCTCCTAGGGATTCAGATGGCCATGGTACTCATACAACATCTACCGCCACTGGAAGGTATGTTTATAAAGCCAACATGCTTGGTTATGCCAATGGGATTGCGAAAGGGATGACGCCCAAAGCCCGGATAACAACGTATAAGGTATGCTGGTTGTCTGGTTGTTATGATTTTGACATACTTTCTGCATTTGATACTGTTGTTGAAGATGGTGTGGATGTGATTTCGCTATCTGTGGGTGGTAGGCTTGTGTCATATTATCTTGATAGTATTGCAATGGGTTCCTTTGAAGCTACCTTGATAGTATTTGCATTTTTTTAAGCTTCCCTTGATAGAATTCATTTGCAAGTTGTTTATTTATCTTGGAATTAGAATTTTTATATTATTTCATTCCCTAGATTATCCTAATAGAGTTTTTTTTAAAGTTGATTTCTCTTGGATTAAGAATTTAGATATTCCCTTTTAGAGTAGATTTTTCATGAGATAATATATGCCCAGTTCTCTCACAATAATCATTATATTTGAAACATGATCTACAATAATACCTTATTGTTTATATGGTCAATGATGTTCTTACTTTATAGATTTATGTCTCTTACTATTGATGATGGGGTAGTCCTTGAACTACTTGTATTTTTATTTTGTGAATGTAGTTTTTAAGATTATTTTTTCTCTACTTGTCACCCACTCATGCCTTTCCTTTTCATTAGGTTTGGTTTCCTATTAAGGCAAAGACTAGGTGTGCAAGTGTGGGTTAGTTCTAGTGTAAGATGTTGGTTCATGAGTGAATATTTTCTCTAATGATTTCTCTCTCTATTATTGCAAGATAGGTTGGTACCATTGTACTATTTGTCTAATCTCTTGGCTGCTTTAGTACAAAGGGTTTTTCTAAGAAGATATTTTTGGGTTCCTTCCTAAGCCCCTTTTCTTGGATTAGGTGATCTTTTGGGTTGAGACCCTTGTTCTTCTTAGTTAGATAATTCGGTCAAATGCTTCTCTAATACTATTGGTTTCCCTTTTTTGTCTTGGTGTTCTTGAAAAGAAATAGTATTACAAATATTTTTAAATGGATTTTGTTGGGCAGCCTTCATTGTTAGCTCTATCTGCTATGTTTTTATATTATCAGATGTAAAATAAAGGTGTTGTCGGCTCAATTATCAGAAGCACAATATTAACAGCACTTTAATATTCAATTAACATCAAAACTATAAACAAAGTCTTAACAGCATAGCACTATGAACTACTAAAGTCTTAACAACAACACTATGAACTTCTAAAGTCTTAACAACATAAATCGGCAAACTACTTAAAGTCTTAACAGTATTCAACTATAAACCACTAGACCACTAGACATAAATATTAATAGTATAAAGAAAAAAACCACAACATTCAATTGTAAACCACTAGACTAGTGGACGTAAATAGTATAAAGCAAAAAACCACAACCAACAAGTCCATACAGAGGCTAGTGGAGCTCAGGATTCAAGTCTTCAATAAGGAATTTGAACCTTCTAGTTTCCCTCCTCTGCATCCTTTTTAGCCAACAAGTTTTAATACTTTTTCTCTGCTACACTAGTCCTCTTGTTGTATCATTAAATTAATTTGAACTAAAATATTGCATGGTTTTCTCTCTGTTTATTCATTTTTCAAGACATTGTATCCATTTTCAGCACTTCCATTCAATAGCTTTTTGCTTATAGAAACCCCAAGAGCTCATAGCAAATCTTATAACATAAATAAATTGTGACAAATAGAAGAAGCCGGGGAATAGTCTGCTATGTTTATGTTTGTCTCCTGGATTGTCTTTAATATGAAAAAAAATGTGTTTATGAGGATTGAAATACTAGGGTAATAAGACATACAAATAATGATGGGATGGAAATGAATCAAGTCCAGAAAACACAGTGGTGAAAGAATTTGTCAGATAGCAGTCCATAATTTTGTTTCCTAGGATTGACAGCTCACCATTTTTCTATCAACTGCAATTCCCCTTTTCAAATCTTACCGTCATCTAAAATCACAATCAGTGGTGTTCATCTTTTTGGAGTGTTTTGGATAATGGAATCTTTGCTCTCTGGTATCCTCATATATGTAGAGGTGCAGGGTGATGGTAACATTTAGAGGGCTAACATTTGGCTATATATATCTGGCTATATGACACTTGGAAATGGTACAATACATAGGCTGAGAGAGACTGCAAAGATACCACTTCAAATTTACCTAAACTAAACTCTCAGATGGAACCCCAAAAAATATTTTTAGAATACATTAGGGAATTCACAATTATAGTGACCCATGCAAAAACACCACTTTAAACTTACTTAATCCAAACTATCAGATGGAACCCTGAAAAAAGATTTTTAGAAGACATGAGAGAATTCACTGTTTAGTGACCCATCCAAGTAGTTTAGGATGACCCCATCAGACAAATGCTCATAATTTTGGTTGTGATGTTTTTATGGGGGCAAGCTGTAAATCAATTTGTACTGTGTGACATGGGGCCAACTAACTATATCACATCAACAGGGCAAGTCAACTATCTAGCTTTTATTTAGTTCATTTTGTTTGTTACCTGTGCATCCAACCTGAAATTTGCATTAAAATCTGTCAAGTGGGTGTTGTCCAGAAGTAGGAAACAAACTGTATTGGAGGTATTGTTCAAAGCCATTAATGTGTCTAGTATGGTTGGATGCCCACAACTTTATTGGATTTCTTCCTGTTTGAGATCCAAAATTCTATCCTAAACTATAGGGAAGAGCAACTTATCAAATATCTTGAAGGCTAGATGATCCCATTTTTTAATTTATTTTTTCAATACAAGATTATGAAGAATTTGATCCCTTAGAAGAGTAAAGGCTACTAAAGACTTTTGAAAAGTGAGTTAAAAATATCAGGAAAGATGATTTGGGAAGGAATGTGCAAATTGGTTGGCCTAATCTACTGAGCATGATTTGTGTGTGTATTTGTAAATCTTGTATAATCTTGTAATATTTTATTATTTTTTATTATATACATTTGCTGAGAGTATAGTACAATTATGTCTCAAATTTGCTTATTAGAGTAGCAATTATGCTTTATGTCTCTATTGTTGGACACTTGGTTGTAATTTTACACACTTGAATAGTCCTACTATGCATTTGATTGACTATCTACACACTTGGTGTAGTTTGTTGTGCACTTGGATACTAAAACTACACTTGGATGAGTTATTGGGCTCTTGGTTGATCTCTTGTGCACTTGGCTAGTAAAAACATGATTTTGTTTGAAAGTATCATTTCTATGTTTTCAATTTTTTTATTTCTTGTAGAAAAGAGTATTTCTATGTTACTGATGATTTGTGTAGAACCTTGGAAATTTTGGGATAAAGAGCTTTCATTGAAACTACTATTGTGTTTCTTGCAGGACACTTGATGAAGAAATTATGTTCTCAAAACATTATGCATTTGTTTGATTATGTTCTCAAAACATTATGGTTTCTTTGATTAGAATAGAGAACATTTCTTTTATAAATATTAATAAACTTTGTCTCAATTATTTAGTGTGCTTGCACATCATAGGGTGGGCCTACTGCTACATGAAGTATCCTCTCCACTTTCCTACGAGATCCTTGGTATAAGATAAATGTGATAGAAATGCCCATTTTTATTTTTATGCAGGGTCTTCCTTGTGGAAAAAAGTAATCACCCAAGAGAGTCACCCAAGCGGTAACATGCTATGGCCAAGCTTCATTCAAACTTCTATATAAAAAAAATGGCTATGATTAAAGTCATAATCAACAGGTGTAGATATGTCAGACTAATGGAAGTATCCCTTAGTATTTGTGTAATGTGTAGACCACATAGTAAGTTATAAAACCACTTAATTATTTTTATTAGTTAAGTATCCCTTAGAAACTTTTGTCATGGTGTGCTTATTTTTCAAATAGGTGAAAGTTTCCATCTATTTGTGGCTCTATGATATCCAGTGTTGTTATGACCAGACATATCAGTAAGATTGCAACTTATTAATTTATGAAGAGAATTGATCATCATTTTTTTCTTCTTCCCCTTTGTGGGGGCTTCCTAGATTTAATTTTTTTTAATTTCTTTCCTTCCTTTTCCATTTTTGCAAATCCTATCTTCTAGAAAAGGTACATTTTCTCAAACTCACCTAAATTGGCACCCATGGGCACCAAATTATCTCTTTAGAAGTACTCCCATAAGTTTTCCATATTTAGAAAGAGTGATCCCAAATGCGGGTAAGCAGAAGAGCAAGGACCAAAAAAGAAAAATATCGTTAATAGGATGATTTTATACTGGGCAATTTCCTCTCGGCTAAGATAGAAGAGCAAGGACCAAAAAAGAAAAATATCGTCAATAGGATGATCTAATATTGTTTAGGATCTAGATTACATGCTAACTTACCATGCCTCTTTGAATATCATAGGTAACCCTTTTTTGTTTTGCCTATGTGGAATCATCCTTTCTTAGGATTGCATCTCCATCATTTTTATTTCTATTTTACTCATTTTGATTCCCATTTCATAGTCCCTTGGGCTAAAATTATCAAATGATTACTTTTTTGTATTTATTTGGTATCCTTATCATGTCATGTCCCGGTCTTAGTTCATGTCATGGATAGCCTTGAAGTCTCAATGTACATCTTTATCTCAGTGCTTACATGATTATTTTCCTTCCTGCATAGGCTTGTATTCAGAGACCTATTTAGGAGTACCAATAAGCAGAGTTGTGCTTCACTTTTTAATGTTTTTAAGGCTCTCAAAGTTTCATGTTTTATATTCCAAATTTGATTGTAGGCTGTAGAGATTGATAGAAGAATTACCCAGTAAGGAAAGTATGAGAAACACAACCAAATTATACTTTGTCTTCTTTTTAATTTGTTAGTATCCCCTTGTGGACTGACCTTTGATGTGGACAAGGGGTATCTCCTTAACCAAATTCACCCAATACTTGAATGTTTTATTTTACCACTGGAGCTCATCTTATTTGACAACTTCTATTA
>MU225447.1:1732601-1754864 GCA_018584345.1 Thuja plicata
TGGCGGAATCCGCCAGCACCTTGGACATCAACCTCAAATTTCAAATTTCAAATCAATCTCACATCTCCACTTCAATCCTTGGCATTTCAATCAACTCAATTCAACTCCTTGACTCCAAATCGGGGGGGAAAAGTTTGCACCCAAGGTGCTGGTGGAAATCTGAGGGGGCTTGGACAGCCTGTCCAAGGGGTGGGCGGAATCCGCCCATACCTTGGACAGAGTAGACTGGCACTTCCATACTTAGCCAAATTTTTAGTTCAGAGGCAGAGAATTTATACAAATATAACATTTATTTTCAGTTCAGGGGCAGAGAATTTATACAAATATAACATTTATTTTCAGTTCAGGGGCAGAGAATTTATACAAATATAACATTTAAGTATAAGTCTGTTTTAAGTATAAGTCTGTTTTAATTTAATTTCTTATACTTTAAGTTATATTTGTATAAATACCTTCCAGGATGTTTGAGATAGGTTTCAGCTTCATAGGAGTTAAGGTGCAGATTCTAGATTTTGGGGTTTTTGAAATATTTCAGGACTTAGCCAAATTTAGGATTTAGCACGCTTTCAGCAGAGCTACCTCCCACCATCTATTTCGACTTTCTAAGATCGAATTGAAGCTGGAACAAGGATTCTCAGAAGGTTTTAACCTGTTTCATCACGAATCCTTTAGTTTTTATCCCATATTCCCGAAAGATTTAGCAGAACTCTCGCCCACGCTCCAAACAGACTTGACTTCTTAGCAGGCCAAAATTGCCCAAAACCAACTCTCAAACTTCACTCACCGGACCAAGGGGCTTGAAAACTATCGCCAACAAAGACTACCTAAGACCACTACTCCTACTGCCTGCAAAAGAGGGGGGTCCCCATTTGCAATGGGGCGATGGTGTGAAAACCTCACAACACACAGCTCAATTGTTAACAAGTCCGATAGTTTCCATTCTGCAAAGTTGTTTTTCAGAACTCACAAAATTACACTACTTTCTGTATTTATCAGCCTTAGCACAAGAATGAAAGTTAAGAATCAATACAACCAGGTAAGGAATACATGTATTCACTTAACAAGATTAACTCACTGAAATTAACACAATCATACAGTCTTGTAGATGATGAAATACATCCAAATAAGAAGGCAAAATGACTACACAAGCTTATTTGGATTAAAAATAGGTAAATAACAACTCTATTGAAATAAGACAAATATACAATTACAGAAGAGAATTCTGTAAAGGAAATAGAAAGAGAGATCCTGAGTGAATATACAAACTTTGCCTTTATAGGGTTCAGGCATAATCCAGATTGAATATGAAGTCAAAACCCTTACTGGGGTTGAGTTACATAAGAGACCAAAAGAAATCTGATCAGCAAGCAAATCGAACTCAGAGGTGATAGAAAGAGTGGCTGAAATTAATGCCCTATAAGCGAGAATGTCCACTCTGTAATAACTATGACCTCCTAGAGCCTTCGTGCCCTGTCCTCTGTGACGTATAGATCTTTCGAGAGCTATCCTGCAAGTGAAAAACAACTCATGAAACGGCTGGAAAAGATCAAATTTCTCCATTGAAGTAATGGCGTCATAGTTAGGTGGTTGACAGCAGAGGACGGTCATTGGGAGTAGATAGGGCATCAATGCTTTGTTTTCTATTGTTGTTCACGCCGAAAACCACCTCGATCTCATACTGTGTTTGGCGCTCAAACCGACTTTGTCCCTACTATCGGCACGAGCTCCATCGACAAACAACCCTCTAGACTAGGCACAAAGATCCATCATAAAAGATCATCGAAGATCGGCAAAGCCGAGAGAAAATCCGCCGACGAACAATACTGCATCTATTGCATGAAAAAAATGACATCAGAGAAACTCGCAGGAAGCCTCCCCGACGAAACCAAGCGGCACAACATTTGCTGATGACACTGCGTCTAGGAACTCCATCTGTCAATTTCGGCAAGACCTACCCCGATAAAATCCATCGGGGTAGCATATATCATCGGAAGGCATGATTTCGCCCCTTTCGATACCCCAATGAAACCCCATCAGGGAGACAATTGTCTACATACCTTCCGCCCTTCTGCCATGAGAAAATTCTATCGGCAAAACTTCCATCGATAGCTCCTGTCACTGAGTCACCATGAAAGCTCAGAGACCCTATCGGAAAGACCTACCCTGATAAAATCCATTGGGGTAGCATATGTTATCGGGCCCTGCATTTTGGTCGCCTTCAATTGCCAATGAGATGAAGCATCAAGGTGACTTACCCCAATGACATCCATCGACAAATCGGAACGCGCAGTTTGATCACTTCCGATGCCCGATGAAATTGGACATCGACAAGACCTCTGCTGATGAATTTTTTTGGTGTAACTCACAACATTGGGACGCATATTTTCCTCGCTTACAATCACCGATGAACAACGAGATCGACGAGACTCTACCGAAAAAACCGTTGGAGCGACATAGAACTTGCTACCCCAACTCGGTATCTTCAGCCTGTTCATCGATCTCCCTGGGATTTTGGAGAGACTCTAGATAAGTCGTGCCGAAATCAAACATTGGTCCCAGCTGAAGCACTGCATGTCCATATCGGTGTAACATGAAGAATGTTATGCCAAAATGCCTGATCATAAGCATTTACCTAATTTAGCTCTACATATTTGATCGACTGGAACCCTGTGATGGCAGTATGATCTGAGAATCTGATGGAGACTAAAATAGTCAACAGTTCTCACATAATATAGCCTATCAGCTAATGACATTTACACGATATTTCAAACTCAAATTACAGAAAGATTACAAACAAATCTTCTTCGGCAATCTAGAGATGCAACCAATCACTTACTTCTAAAAGTACCTACAGCTGCACTGAACTCCCTATTCTCCTACTCGTCTAGAGCGACTTGCTGCTGCATTGAATTCTCTTCACGAAGTCTGCCACTGCTGCAACATTCCTTCTGCTCTTCTCAACAAAACTTGTTGTTGCATATATTCTATCTTAAAAAATTCTTCCAATTTGTCTCTCGCTCTCCTTACACAAAAATTTTCCTCTCGTTTTTAAAATCCAAATTACCTTATCTTCATTTACTTAGCAAAAACATTTAACTGCTGCTGCTTTGCATCAGGGGGAAAGAAGGATGATCCCAAAAAAGATTTTCAACAGATATCACTGACAGGTGGTTGGCTGACGGGCTCAGGCACAACAATAATTCAACCATTTCAAACATTACGGTTCATCCTTTTTATAAACAAAACCTCTGAGATGTTTGAAAGCCATCTAAGTACTCCCTGAAATATTCTTTCCAAATGTGGTTGGTCAGCTTGTAGCTTCTTTGCATATCTTGAATAAGACGGGGTTTTCATTGATGACTCTATATGTTCTTTTGCTAATACAATCGTGGTATCACAGCTTATGCAATTTCTGATTTTGGCTGTCCAAAACCAACCATACAAGACTGTAAACGTGTCAGCTTTGGCTTTGATTAGTGTCTTACCCAATACCACTATTCTGCTAAAAGCCTAAATGCAGACATTTTGATACACAGAATTGTAGGATGGGATGGATTGCATCTGAGAGAGAAGAAGAATTGGAAGATTGTTGATTTCTGATTCTAAAAGAAAAAGGGGAATTAATGTGTTAATATCACAAATAATGTACAAATCAGGGTCAAATTACTTGGCCTCAGAATTCATTCAAACTAGGAAAATGCTTGGTGAAAAGCTCCGGAAAGATTTGATTACGGACCACTTAAGTCAGAATTTTATTCAAACTAGGAAAATGCTTGGTGCAAAGCAGTGTACCCCGGGGACGCGTCCCCCCCAAAAAAATCCCTAGCGTTTCCGGAACGGGGACGCACCGGGGACGTGGGGATGGCGTTCTGGCGTCCCCAGCAGCGCCACCCAAATTGCCATCGTCCGCCGGAAATGCGGGGACGTCCCGGCGTCCCCAAAGGGGACAGGGGGACGAAACAACGTCCCCAAACACCTGAGGGGACGCCCATGAGTCCCCCGTCACGGCAGCTACATAAAGTGCATTTAAAATAAAAACATTTTTAATTTGTTTTATGGGTTCTATTCTAACACTAGGGGTATGTGGGGCCCATCTCTTGTGTTATATTCCTTCAAAACACTATCAAGCTTCATTTCTATTCATTTTTCCTTTCACTACATTTTGGGCCTTGGCATTTTGATTTTGTAGTATGTACTTCTTTTGATATTCATATCATGCTACTCAATGTAATCATTTTTATGATTAGATACTCATACTTTTGATATCTATTATATAATAGAACTCTTCCATTTGCTGATTCGAGTATTTAAAATTTTATTGTTCAATGTTCAATGCAATGTTCAAGTATTTAGTAATTCTAATTCACTATTTTACAGTTATTGTTTTACATCTTTATGTCTTATATTGTTATACATCTTTTCATATCTATAGCATTTTAAGTACCACATGTATAGTATATAGTATATACACCCCCCCCTCCCCCTGCCGCAGTCCCGAAATTGAGGCCCCTCTGTCCCCCGTACCCGGAAACTTGTCTCCCCGTCCCCCAGGGCGGTGTAACTATGGTGCAAAGCTCCGAAAAGATTTGATTAAAGTCAGACCGATTTTGACATTCAGAATCAGTTTGTATGTTAATTTCAACATAGCCTGAAAGTCAGTAAAAACTCATTAAAAAGTTTGAATCTGCCCACAAGAACCAAAGCACCCTTGGGAATGTTGGGTCACTAGAGAAAGCTATTGCTCTATGGACTATGGACGAAAATAGAAAATGGAAGACAGATTGGCTCCAATACGGACAGAAAATGATTTGATGTTCAATGGAAACAAAGATTTGATATGTTGATGCTCTTTTATCACGGAGGATTGTGACCCTGCAATCACTATTATATATTACTTATTTCTGTAACAATGTGTGCATCAGATATCAGCAACTATGCTCAGTACTGTAGACCAATGATACTACTTCTGTCAATGCTACGTTGTACCTGAGAAGCCCACTATTCAAAAGTGCTGTGAACAATGTTCACAATTGTTATTGCTCACTCAAAGCATCCTCAGCAGCAGAAATGCTGTTTAGCATATATGATGTTATTGTATTTTATTTTTCTGTTCGTAGGCTTAACACTGTCATAACATGCTTGGTAGTGAATATTTTTCCAAGTAATTGCACATACAGGTATATTTGGGTTAAATTCTCAAATTTTGTGTATTTTATGGGAAAGTAGCGTGTCATCCAAGATATGAGATGTTCTGGGGCAGTTTCTGGTAGATGCATATCACACATATGACAAATTTCTATCATTTGCATTAATGGTGAGCGTATTACATGATTGTACTTGGGGGACTCATTTGTCGTGACTAAGATGTTATAAGTATTATTCACATACAAAGTAGACAGAATTGCTTACTCTCAGCTGCCTGATAATAAAATGTGCAAGTCACATTGAAGATTCCTTAGTTCAAGTTCTATGTTTGAGAGTACTGTGATTTCTGGATTAGGGTCTCTGTTCTTGACACAGCTTACATAAAAGTCTTATTTGAATCAAACAACTTGATCAACTCCTACCAACGCATCTCCTATTATCCGTATATGGTTGAGGAAACCAAAATCAAACTTACGTTGCATGTTAGCCTAGCGCTTGAAGATTCATTGATTCTTATTTTGTTCTTGCAGATTTTATACACCACGGAACTTAAATTAATTTCCACACTTCGTACTCTTCTACAGTGAACAGTTCCAAACCAGAAGCAAAAGCTAAAATGGAAAGCACTGCAGTCAATCCAGTGAAAGATTCCAAACCAGAAGCAAATGCTAAAGTGGAAAGCGCTACAGTCAAACCAGTGAAAGATATCACCACTGCTCAAAAGGCTCCAACAGAGGTGAAGGAAAATGCAACATCTAACAAACCCGCTCCACCAAAAGCAAAAGTAGCAGCAGCAACAAAAGCTCCACCTAAGCCTTTGCCTGAAATGATGGCAGAGGATGTTATCCCTGCAGTAAAGGCTATAATTGAAAAGGAAGAGGATATTTCTGATATTGAGCTTGTATTCGAAGACAACAAGGTTTGTTAACCAGTCCACCTTTTTTCTCCTTACCCATTCAGATTATAAGTTATAATAGTAAGATATGGTCTGTAATTCTAACCATTGATTTTTGTGTATCTGAGCAGCTGGAAGGAAGCTTTGCAAAGGGAGAAATACCTTATAGTTTTTGGGTGTTCTTTCTGGATGGGACAGTTCAGGGTATGTATTATAAACCTGATTCAATCTTCTTCACTGGGCGACTCAAACCTGTGACCCAACATTCTGTAAGGCCACACCTTTCAGGCTAACCTCCTCCTTGGTTTTTAACTTACATCTAATTTTAGTTCTGACTGCCTTCCCATCACACTCACTGATCCCTCAACAGAATAGTTCGGTTAAAAATTATGAAGATTGCAGATTCTAATCTTAGGATGCCAAGAAAAGTTGTACTCCTAGGATACACAGGAAAAGGCTAGTAAATAGCTATAGAAACTAGAGGAAGAGAAAACAAAGAAACTGGCCAGGAAAAGATTAAATAAAATTGGGCTAATAGGGTAAATTATGATGTACCCAAGTTAATAAAGTTCAATACGAAAACAATAAGCAGAAACTAAAGTGAAAGGTCAGAATAGAGGAAGACTAAAGCAATGAGTAGAAGAGAAATAATGAATGACATCCACGAGATTGAAAAGTCTGAGGGATCAAGGATTGAAAAGTCTAAGGGATCAAGGAATAACAGTCTTAAATAATCTTCATACTCCTGTCGATGTCGGATCTTTTGCGATGGATCTTGACTAGGAAGCTGGCAGTTTTGTTGATCTTATCTTTGTCAATTAAATGGTCTTTGTCAACTAAATGGTGCATGGTGTTAACCTTCAAACTATTTTCATACTGAGTATGGGTATCTTCATAAGCTGTGCATTTCATGATAATTCTGTCTCCACCACACCTTTATTGCAGAAAATGCAAGTTCTCTCCTCAAACTTCCTTGGTATCTTCCACCTACTGGTCTCACATCTAAGATGACATGATCCCATCCTCATTTGTACAACAAACAACCTTGTATTTCCTTCAACAACTGCCCCTAAACATATTTTTTCACCATGTTCACAAAAGGAATTAAACTCTTTGATGTAATTTTTTTTTGTCCAATGTAAAGGAATAACTATAATAAATTTATTTTTTATCGTATTTAAAATATATTATCAATATCTATCTTTATTTTAGGATATTGCATAAATCTCGTGTTATCCATGTTTTACCCATTATGTAAAATTCATTGCATTCTTGATTATTGTTACAAACTTCAGTAAGTTATTGTTTCTATATTCTTTTGAGCTTGGGGGAAAATAGCTGTGTTGAATCTGAGTTCATTGGTGCAGGTCTTAAGGCATTTTCACTTACATCACATGGCGCACCACCTAGCACTTTTGAGCCCTTTCTTACTATTGACAGGAAGCCTACATCAGCTTCGGTAGTTTTTGGGATTCACAAACGACTGTATGCTCAGAGGATTCTGCCTGAAAAACCAGTAGAAACCAAGCAGTAATGTTGATTATGATTGTAATTCATAAGGTTCAGTACAGATTTTTCAAGAGAAAATGAAACTTTATTCCCCGGCCGAGGTTTCTATGTACGGCTAATGAGCAAAATATATTTTAATATTCATTGTACTGGCTACTAGTGGGATGTGCCTCATTGAAGAGGTGTTTTTTTTTGTTTAAGCTATTTTGATATCTATCAATGAAGCATTTGACTATTAAATGAGTTAGAATTTATATCAATGGAAAACTTGTAGTTAGTAGGATTCTCACTTGACAAAATTTCCCTTATAGGTTTATTGCCTTTACCCCATTCTTATTACACTTTTATTTCCACAAAATCCGTAAGAGGCATACCCTTCCTTCAAAATGCTCATGTCCTTAATTCCTCATTTACTACTTTTTCTTCAAATACAATTGATGAAGTAGATAACGGCATTGATGTTGTTGACCTATTATGTTTGGTGTTGAGCTCCAATCTTTTTATGTTCAAAATTAAATTCTTTATGATTAACTATAACATAACTCTTGCTTTGATCCCCCCAATTGGTACTTATTCTAGCAAGGTGTTATCACTCGATATCATAGTATTCTCCACCTCGCATTGATATCTTGTATTCTTTCTCCATGACGTTTGGAATGTCTATTCGACCTATGCATCATGCTTTCTAGCCTATCAATCTTCTCTTTCACAATGCATATCTTAGAGACATCTTTCAACCTCTAGAATATATCTTGACCATCATTTATAATAGATTTCAAAAGTGAATGTCACATAATCGTAATAGTCTTTTTTCGATTCCCTTTCTTCTTGGTGCTCTTTTGGAATGTCCATTCTAGCTATCAAGACAAACATCATGCCTATTCAATATTCTCTTCCACAATGCATATCTTAGAGGCATCTTCTTCTAAACTCTAAATTATATCTTAACCATCATATCATCTTACCCTTCCAATTGTTCTTAACAACTCTCATGATTCAATTTTAGGTTCAAAAGGCACTAAACTTACTTCCCTACTTGATTAGTGTTGAGCATAAACCATTAAGTTTAAAATAATTACAAGTGCATGTTATATGAACAAACTTTCAATAATTATTGATCCATAAATAGTGTAAGGTTCTCACCCTTTAACTATATCATGAAATTAAATAAATACTCAATTTCACATAAATAGGGTAAAGAAATAAAAAATCTTAAATATATAAAATAGACATATTACATCTCACATGTAAAAGTGTCTAATCTAGTATCTAAGTACATGAAATATGATATACAAAGAATACAACTTAGGGTCTCATGTCGATGAGGTCACCACCATATAAATAATGATGAACAAATACAAGTAATGATATAAGAAACATAATCCTTGAAGTCTTTGGCCACTATTAACCCAATGATCATTTGCTTATCCAAGAGACAAGAACATGGTTTAGACACTTTTCTGTTCAACCACAAATCTTATGCTTTCTCAAAACTCTTCATACTTGAAGAATGCCTAATCTTACATGAGAAGCCTAGCAACCTATAAATTGTAGGCAAGACATAATCTAGCACAACCTAATATATCTACATGCAATTCACCTATGAACATGCTATGTCCTACTATTAGAATATGGGAGAGAAAATAATATAATGATTAAACATTCATCTATTTCAATGAAATATGTGGCTTTGGCCAAAGCACTTAAAACCATATATCGGTTGGTAGATCCTAAAAAGAAGATCTACTCTCTTTGATAGCTCATATTTAGCACCTGTCCAAAAAGGTAAACCTAACTAACATAGAAAGAAACTAATTTCCTTGATAAGGACAAATCAAAGTAAAACATGCATATGCACAATAAAAAAGACACTTTCTTTTCGTGCAACATGATAAACATCATGGTACTTAATATACTTCTATTCATACTATGAATTCATGCAAGATTTAATGTAAATGCATAACACTTTTCATGCAAAAATGATAGCTATGTGATTCTTTATGGTCTTCAATTCTCTATAATCTTATGTGATATTAGATGCAAATGCACATACTATCTAAGCTTTATGTTTTTCTAACTATTTCCTTGATGTTTTTGTAGGTCAAAGCTATAGAGATATCAATCACATAAAAAATGATACAAGTATTTATCTTGTGTGTGTGTGTATGGGCATATATATACATATACATATATATTTACCTAAATAACATGTGCAATTGACCCAAAAAAGAAAGTCAAATTAAACTGATTTTTATCATTATGTGAGATCTAATTTCATGCTACAACGAGAGAGAGAGAGAGAGAGAGAGAGAGAGAGAGAGAGAGAGAGAGAGAGAGATTCTTACAAAGTTTCTATATTAAAAAAATAGAGATGTCAAAAATACCATAATTGTATAATTAGCATTGCAAATGGTAGAGATAAACCTCTAATAGTGCATATACATATATTTACATTTTGTTGAGGTGTATACAGAACAATTAGCTCATGCTTAATATCAAATGATTTCAAATAACCATTAAAAGCACTATTCACATACTCCTTACCAAATTATCAGTTCTACAATTTTTAATCTTAAAAATAATTTGTCTTTCAACAAACTTATGAAATTCAAAAAAGATATCAAGGACTTGATCCTTATTATGAAGAAAACAGATTGAAGTTATCTTTGAAAAATCATCAACTAAAGTAAGTGCATACCTTAATCCTTGGATGGAGGTATTCTCCATGGCTCCCAAAAAGTCACTATGAACAAGGTGCAACTTATAAGTTTCCCTCCATGCTTGACCATTTGGAAAGGCCTCCCTGTGCATTTTACTATTCATGCATCATGTGCATATAACTTTAGAAGGACTAATGCAAGGTAATTCATCTACTATATTAGATTCTTGCATCAATGCAATATTGTTAGAATTGATGTGACCAAGTCTTTCATGCCGAATATTGAAATCAATGGTAGTGAGTAAATAAAATTTTGATTGAGAAAACTCATAAAACTTGCACAATTTATCATTATCTAACTTAGCATTATCAATAACTATATTTTCTTAGGAGCAATGAAATTACACGTATCCCTATAGAACTCAATTTTATCATCTTGAAAAAGCTTAGCAACTAAAAGTGGGTTAGTTTTTCATTTAAGAATATACACTATATCAAGAACATACAAAACGTCATGTTATTTATCATTAGGAACATTCACATCACCAATTGCTTCTACTTTACAACAATTATTATTTGCAAGTTGAAGATGAATATTAGAAGTATCAAATTGCATAGAATCAAATTCCTCTGTGTGAAGTCACATGTTGAGAAACACCTAAATTAATAACACATTCAAGTGGTTTAGAAAAATAGTAACTAAAAGTAAATGCATGACAAGATTGGTTCTCATTGTTATTAGACTTTTTAGGATTGGATTTATTTTGTTGATTATTGTGATTTTGTTGCATTGACTTTTTCTCTTTTTGTTTAAAAAAAAAAGAATTATTTCAATGACCATCTTTACCACAATAATAACAATGAAACCTCTTATAATTATTCTTTTGACGATCATTACCATTATTTTGATAATTTTAGAATTAGAATGATTAGTATAAGACTTAGAATGTTGATGGTTATTCCTAGGCATAAAAAGCATGTTCACTATTTTTAAGATTACCAAATTGAATTCATTGTGTGTCCTCTTGAAGTAATAGATTACAAAATATATCATGAGTAAGTTGACTATTTAATGAAGGAATGACAAGTTAAACATGAATATTCGTAATGAACTATTAGAATAGCCTAGGAATACATTTTTAAGAATGACATTCGAAAGTGCAAGTTGAACTCCTAAGCCATTTAACTGACTATTTAGTGAATCACATTTTAATAAAGCACAACCATTATTTTCAATTTAGTATACCTAAGGTCATTAAGTTGATCATGAAGTTAAATTTTCCTTGATTTATTTAAACTATAATAGGTTGATTTTAGGATTTCCCATGCTTCATAGGATTTCGTGCAGTTCTCAGTGACCATAAATTTTGGGAACCATTGAAATGTCAATGAGCCTAAGGGCCTCTTCATTTTGAGCTTTCCAATTTTCTTGTTCGACAAGAGTAGCAATGGACGCTGGTTCATATTCTGAATCTATGGAAACATCTAACAAGTGCTTGAAGTGAAAAGCAAAAAAAATGTGTGGAGACAAATGGATGCATAACCTACAGAAGACAAATAAAATATTCTTATAATGTTTCGAATGAAACTTGAAAGGTGTAACATTGGTTCAAAGAAAACAAACAAATGATGAGAAAATAATGCTAAGATATCAACATAGCTGGTAGAGAACTAGCATTTGACAAGGAAGAACGAAAGACGAGGAGGCTAGAAGGGGAGAGAGAAAACAATAAAAATGTGAGGAAGATAATATTCGACAAGGAAAAAAAGTTTCTAGCCTTTTTCTTTTGTTGTTGAATATTTATATTTTGTAATATTATTTAATTTCTATTAGCTTTTATTGCTTTATAAATATATATACACTCTGTGAGGTTTTTACTTTTTAGTTAGTTTTTTATTAGTCTAACCTAGCTTCTTCTTATACTATTTTTGGTTTTCCATTATTTTTATCTCATAGTTTTTCATCGGTTTTACCTTGTGTGTGTGTGTGTAGATTTTATTGTATAAATATTATTATCTTTAGTTGATTTATCTTTTTGTTTTAGTTATTGCCTTGTGTTTTTACTTTTACTTAGTTCTCTTGTCCCCCAATCCCCTTGTTTCCTTGTTAACCTTAGACTCATAGGTGCCCTTTTTATTTTTATAGTCTTGTTTGACTCCCCCCTTCCTTATCTTCCAACTAGAAACTTTCCTCCTACTTTCATTTATTCTCAAGTTTGCATATATTCTCTCATTTCTGCTTTCTAACTTTTCTTACATTCTGTATAGTTGGAAAATGGAAGCACTTCCATTTTGGATTGGTTTAGCCCTCCGAGTAAGTGGTTTGGGGTCATGTCAAGCGCCTTGAATGGGTCTCTAGCTGGGATATGGCTTTTACCCCTATTTTGCCCCCTTTTCCACTTCTCTCCGGCCTATTTGTGGCACCTTGATCTGCAAATTTGAGTTCCTTGACCTCAAGGTCAAGGTCCACCTTCTAGGTCAAGGTCAACCTTGACCATAACCTAGGTCAGATTTGACCTCGACCCTGACCCAGGGTCCAAATTTCAGGTTTCCAGATGTTGGGCTTCAGAAATATTTAGTTCCCACTTCCAGGTCGACTGTTTCGGTCTTCGAAGCAACGACCCTTGAAATTATATTTAATATAGGTCCACTTCTAAGGGTATAAGTCTAATTGGAATTTAATTCTCCTATGTAGGCCTCTCTAGAAGATTGTTCCCTAGATTGGTATATAAGGAAGCCTTCTCCTCTCATTTTCTCTAAGTATAACTAAGCATAACCAAGCATAAACACATACCATCTAAGACAAGAAGCAATTTCATCCATCCAAACTCTATGCATGATCTATTGAAGCAAGCATCTACTCTCAAGTATTCAAGCATTCAAAGACATTCAAGCATTCAATTCATCAAGGAGATCCATTGGTATCCATTGAAGGATTCAAGCTCTTTGGAGCCCTCTTGTTGAAGATTTCTCCATCCACATCCATGCAAGCTTCTTCCTATTCCAAGATCCATTCAAGATTGGTGTTGAAGATCTACAAGCAATTCATTTGAGACATCCTACATCCTACATCCTACATTCTACATTCATTTGGTGCATACATACTTGTGGATCCAAGGATTCGAATCCGCCAGAAGGGTTTCTATACAAGCAAGGTGAATTGGTTTATTTACTTTGTTTATTTATGCAATTTTAATTATAATTTAAGGTTAATTCCAAAATCAGGGTTTGACCAAGGCAAACCCCTCCGACCCAAAAAACAAAACTATTTTTATTGCGGGTACAGGTTTAGGACAACATATTCAAGTGCAGATCTGGATACCCTTTTCGGCAAACTTTCAGGATCGCGAAATAGATTTTCCATCGGACTGTGCAGGTCAAGGTCGACTTTATTTTTTGGGTCAGAATCGAATTTCTATTTTGGGTTATAATCGACATTATGTTTTGGGTCAAAATCGACATGAGCCAGATCTGGAAAAGATTTTTGGGTTTTCTGTGTTTCTGTGCCCGATCCGATTGCAAAACTTTCAGAAACTCAGTGCAGACTCCCAAAAACAACATTCTTTAGATCTGTTATATTTTGAGGTTAGTACTTATCTTCTAATTCATTTTAATTAAGGTCTTAATCAATTCAAATCTATTATATTCTTAATCCATTATTCGGGATTGTAAGACTTTCTTCTTTCTTCTTATTTCTGATCAATTGATGTATTTGTGCATTAACCATTTTCTTATGGTTGATCAAAATGGATCTTTCCTTGGTGAAATTTGAGGCTAGAAAGGGGATCTTATCTTCTCCTCAACATCAACAACATCTTCCATCTTACATTTCAAACCATACATTTATACATCTATTTTTATATATTACATTTTGGTGAACCCGCGATAGACAACTCTTTCTTTTTGGTGTTAGATTTACATTTCATGCTAGATCTTGCATACATATTAGATTAGCCTTCTTTTATGTTCTTGCATTTACATTTTCTTAGTATAGTTCATTTACTTTGCATTGGTGTATGAGCTTTACTACCTCTAGTCCTACTTATAATATTCTGGTTAGAAGAAGTCGCAGACTTATGGGTTCCTTTGATCCTGAGTCTTCCTCTTCTTTCCTTAGGATCCCGGATGAAAATTTGATCACTCATAATTCCAATCCTTCTATGGAGAATAACTCTTCTCACTCAACTCATGATGAGGATGATGCTTTAAGAGTTCCTCCTGAACAAGTCCAAAAACTATCAACTGAACTTGATAAAATGGGAAATTGGATTTTTCAAGAAAACCATAATCAAGATTCTATTCAAGCTATAGAGGCTCTTAAGAAAGTCCTTAGTGATAGTTAATCTCTTGTGTGGTATTACTCATCTTGTACATTTAAATGTTAAACCTTTAGCTCAAGAGGCTCAAGATTTAGGATTTACTCCTCCTGTCACTAGTGTGGAACCTTCTTCGATTCCTTTACCTAGTAATCTTACTTACACTCCTCCTTTAGTGACTACATCTCTTACATTTTCTAATCCTCTAACTTTGAATCTTCCACTTCCATCTCTTCATGTGAGTGTTTGCCTTCATACCATAGTGTTCCTTTTGCTTATTCCAATCCTCTTCCAACTGTAGTTCCAAGTGTTCCACCGGTTGTGTCTTCTATTCGTACTACTTCATACACTTTTCCTAGTGTTCCTAATGTTTCTATGCCGCCTATTTCTTCTAATGATTCCACATCATTAGTTTGGCTCAAACTGTGTCATCTTTACAATAATAATTTGCATCTTTAACTCAATCCAAGTTTAGCATTCCTACATGTGACATGGTTAGTCCTTTATCCCTAGACATTATTCGTGCTCCTGTCCCTCAGTAAGCCGTTATGCCTCACCTTGATAATTACAATGGTAAGGGAGATCCTTTCACTCATGTTAAAACATTTCAAATCCTTTGTAGTGATTATGCTCACGACCACAAGATTTTGGCTAAGTTGTTTGCTAGAACATTCTGTGATAAGGCCTTGCAATGGTATTTTTCTTTACCTCCTTATTCTATTGATTCTTTTCCAAAACATGCTAATACCTTTATTCAACAGTTCCAAAATAACATTGGTCTGCAAGTTTCCTTAACTGATTTAATGCACTGTAAACATAATACTAAGGAAAAATTGGCTGAATTTATTGGTATATTTAAGCATTTGTATGCTCAAATTTCTTATCTTGTTCCTGATATTGATATTCAACATACGTTTATTTCAAATTTTCAAAAGGGTATGAGAGATAAGATTCTACTTACTGAATTTACCTCTTTTCAACAACTTTGTGCAGTGCTTCATCATTATCAATTACAAGTGAGTCAATTTGCGAGCAACACTCCAATGTCTCCTATTCCAGTTGATAAGAGTGATGCTGCTCCTAATCCCAACAAGTTTCACAAGCCTAACAATTATGTCAAAATCAATAAACAAGAAAATGCAGTTGTTGATCAAGTTGTTGTTGCATCCCACAATGCCACTTCTGCATCCACTGCTTTTCATTTAAATCGCACGTTTACTCCTCTTTCTGAATCTTTACATTCTATTATGATTAAATTGTTAAGTGCTAATATGATTACTTTGCCTCCTATTCGACCTCTTCTCCCTACTACGATGACATCCATATCTTTTGATCCTAAAGCCTTTTGTCAATATCATCGTCAGCATGGTCATGATACTGAGAAGTGTTATTCTCTAAAGCATAAGGTTCAAGACTTAATTGATTCTAATTCTCCATCTGTTGATAATTTTGATGGTAGTGGGAACAAATTTGTCTCTCCTCCTAATCAAAAGCTCCAAATCTATACGATTCCTTTACCTACACATGATACTAATACCATTGTTCAACCATCTTCTGTGGATATTGTTTATGATTCAAAGATGGACGATCTCAACCATATTGTTAATCATGTGGAGTGAGTTGTTTCATCTCAACCTACTGTTCAAGATCCTTCGCCTCCACCTCAACTTCAAATTCCACCTCAACCTAAACCGAAACCTCAATCTAAACCTTCAAAACAACCTAAGGATAAAAGACCTCGGGAACTCTCGATCACCTTTGATGATTCTAAGAACATTAAAGCTCATGATGGTCCCCTTTACATTTATGATAGGATTGCTAAGATAACTACACGTGCTTGTCTTGTTGATCCTACTTCTTTAGTCAATGTCATCATTGAAGAGAATCTTTTTATGAAGAACTTACGACGTGATTATTATGATACATCTGATGTGTGGATTCAAACTTGTAATGGTTTTCTCTATCCATAATTTGGTTCTATTACCTTGTTGAACTTTGTGGTAAAGTTGTGGACACTACCTTCGTTGTTGTCCCTACTTCTGATCAATTTCAAATTAAGCTGGGTTTGCCTTGGTTGACTGTCATGCATGTCATTGCTTCTCCTATCCACAAGTGTATTACGTTCATCCATGATGAAGAGGTGAAGATGATTAATCATAGTTTATATCAACCTTCTAGGCCTATGGATTGTGCTACCGTTGACTTCTTTTGGCCTTCATTACCTAATTCATGTCCTTCTCGACCTGATAACCTTTTTCGCTTATATCAAGCCTATAAACATCGCAAGATTTTTGAGTTAAGCTAGATCTTAACCATGGTCTTTTGCCTACGCCTTCCATACCTCCTTTATCCATTGCTTCTAGTTCTGTTAATCAAACTCCTAGTATCACTTTTCAACCTACTGAGAGTCCTACTAATCCTCCTATAGAGCCTGTGAAGGAACCAGTTGTTGTTCCTCCTAGTTCTCAACATATTTTAAACAAGACAAAACGTAACAAATCTGCCAATGAACGTCGTAATAAGCGTCGGGCTAATGCTAGGGCCCGTGCTTCTATTCTTCGCAATTCTTTACCTTCTTTTGACTAGCCTATGCCTGATGTGTTGGAGGAAGTTAATGTTAATAATTATGTTAAGATGAATGATTATGATGATTCTATTCGCATCTTAGATTCTATTTTGATTAATCTTGATGAAGAAGATACTCTTGATGATCCTATTGATGGTAATGATGAATATGAGACTATTCATCTTGATATTGATTTACCTCATATGCTTTCCACACAACTTATAATTACACCTAGTATTGAACATTGCGATTCTCAAGAGGATCCTTGTTTGGAACTGGCTATTATTCCTACTATGTTGGATATAGTCCCTCTTGCAAGTTTCCCACCTTCCCTAAATGATATAAACCGAGATGGGGAGAGTAGGCGATGCACTTGATCGGCTTGTCCTTCATGGTAGCCTTTTATGTGTTTGCCTGTTGTATTGTGCTTCTCCCATAATGTATTTGCTAAATGTTTGTTAGATTCTTTTATACGACCCTTGTTACTTTGTTGGTTCAAGGTGATAAAGGAATTAAACTTGTTGTACAATTCTTCTATATGTATCTCTATTCTTATATATATTTGTTTCATGGTATGTTGTACCTGTGCTATTGTTCGTAAATGTTTTCCTTGTGTAGTCTGCTTGGATTTGCGACATGGTAGCACTAATTCTTTTTGGTCTCCATGTTGTGGGTCTGAAAAGACTCTTTTTTGTAACTCTTGCATTTTCTTTGCTCCATCGTGATTGTAGCTCTAATTTCTTTAGGGAATGATGTCAACTCATTTGTAATAATATCATATCTATATATACATATTATCTTATGATCATACTAACTCCATTGTAGGTAGATCCATTTGTTAGAGTAATCATTAGTTTGCTTATTAATTAAATCATGTTGATTTAATTAGTTAAGTTATTACTCTTTAGTGCTTAAGCTTTCTCTTAGATGCATTAATAATTAATTCTTTTATTAATTATTAATGTGCAACCTAGCGCTTTTAGGCTTTAGGGTTTTGTTCACCTTTATAGGTTGAACCTTGTAATTCTTTTTTCATTAATTCAGATTATAATTTCGCTCTCACTTTCTGAGCAACTTCTGAGTTCTTCTTCTCTCTTTCTGCTTCCCTCCTGTAACAAGTTTCTTGCATGTAGGTATTCTTGGCATTCTGTGCAGTTGGATTTCTCAACTTCTACATGGTATCAGAGCCACACTGTTGTTGTCTTGTCTGGTGTTTTTGAAGTAGTGATTCGAGGGCAAAAACCATAGCTTTTTGGGGGTTTTCTCTTCAATCTGAAAGAGACACATTTTTCTGGAGCACTTTGAGCAAAAACGGACTCCACCATCGCGCTCAGAAGGCCCGGGAGATCACTTTTTCATATAAAGTTTGCCATTTTTTGCTACAGTGGCCTCTAGGAAAAAAATTCTCTCTCCTAGGCCGTACAGCTCAAATTTTGAAGTGAAAAACATTCAAAAAAAAAAAACAAATTTTGTTTTTTTACAAAGTTTTTTTCAAAAAATTAAAAAATACACTTTTTTCTAAAGTTTCTAAAAAGCTTTTGTAAAGTTTAAAAAAAAAAACTTTGAAAGAAAAGGTGCGTACATTTTGGAAAGGTACGAATGTGCAGAATGTGCAAGCAGTGATGTCATCATTTGCAGGTTGATGTTCGGGCTTAAAATTGACGTCCATGAAATCGTCACATAGTTTTTGACACTTCTTCAAAAAGGCAGCCTTCAGTGTTTTGGCCATATCTTTTGCATACGACATCCGTTTTTGAAAAATGAAATATTGTCAGAAAGCTCTTTCCAAGCCGGAGATGATGATGGTAGTTTTGTATGCATATATGGCCATCTGAGTACCTATTTTTAGTGTCAAAGTTGCAGCTTTCATTTCCCTCCTCCTTGCACCAGGTTTTGATCTAAATGCAGTAAGGTCAGATTTCTCAGTTTGTTTTTCATTTAAAAGAGTTATCATGGGTTTTTCTTCTCACCCTTCAGTTGTTATTTTGGAACAGGGTAATTATGAGTCATGGGAAAAGGGTATACTTACACATTGTAGGTGGCTTAATATTTTGCCTTATTTGTATGATCTCATACCTGAACCAGCCACTTCAGAGGGAAAATTAGCATGGGATATTATTAGAGATCAAATAGTAGGACTTATAGTGTCTAGTGTTGATCATGACACTGTGTTGGCTATATCATACTTTGATTTTCCTCACCCACTTTGGACACGTATTTGGGATATCTATGGAGACCCTAATCTCTCTCCATTCCCAGAGGATCCTGCTTCAGATTGTCTCATACCCATTTCTTGGAGAGAGAATACACCCTTTGATCATGATACTTTAGAGGAGCTTGAATATTTAAACACCCTTACATGTTTCGATGGATCAGAGGCTTGTCTCACAGTTCCCACTCTTCAGACTTAGAATTTATCAACATCTCCTGTTGCTCCTAATTCTATGCAGCAGGGAATCATACATCTTCCAGACATAGATAATGTGGACTCTTATGTTGTAGACATATCTTTCTTGTTTGTTGAGTCTTATACTGCAAATTTAGAGGATTATTTTGAGGACATTCATCTCCTCTACCTTGACATTCAGGTTATCACTGTTTGCCCACCATTATCCATGCATTCAGTGGTTTTACTTCAGGATTCTCCACATCAGTTTGGATTTAGCATCATTTGTTTCAGTTCAGACAGAGAGATTCTTCAACATCCGATCAAGGCACACATCCTGAGACAGATTGGTTCATCACTCTTCACAGGGTTTCTTTGACATCGTCCTTTGGATTCATTTCTTCCCAAGGGGAGGAATATCATTTGCCGCTTCAGGATCTCCTTTTGGATTCTACATCAGGCATCTACCATTGTGATAAGAGTTTCTTCATTCTGGGGGGACTTTGGTGTCTCATCCCTCTCTCATGGGGGGGGCTGGTTGTACTTATGGTCTTGAGAGAGTCTCTTGAGCCATTTCTTTTCTACAGTTTTCTATCTCTTTTTGGAGAGGGGTTTTTCCCACTGGGTTTTCTTCTTTGTCTCCGGTCTACAGAGATTTCCTTGTATTGGGTACCTGATCAGGCCTTGTTGCCGGGACCCATTTCCTGCTTTCATAGCTATGCTAGGTTAGCTTAACCCCCACACTTAGCTTAAGGGGGGGGGGGTGTTAGAGTAATCATTAATTTGCTTATTAATTAAATCATGTTGATTTAATTAGTTAAGTTATTACTCTTTAGTGGTTAAGCTTTCTCTTAGGTGCATTAATAATTAATTCTTTTATTAATTATTAATGTGCAACCTAGCTTTTTTAGGCTTTAGGGTTTTGTTCACCTTTATAGGTTGAACCTTGTAATTCTTTTTTCATTAATTCAGATTATAATTTCGCTCTCACTTTCTGAGCAACTTCTTAGTTCTTCTCCTTCTCTCTTTCTGCTTCTCTCCTATAACAGGTTTCTTACATGCAGGTATTCTTGGCATTCTGTGCAGTTGGATTTCTCAACTTCTACACCATTTTGTCTTCTTTGTATGTTTATGTGGTATTTCCCTTGATTTGTCTTTGCTTGGGGGCATCTTTTAGTGGAAACTTAATTAGTAGAGTTGTTTATGTTTCCGTCAAAGCCATTGCTCCTGTTAAAGTGTTAGCAATGAATTTAACGTGGGGGCATATACTCTACTCACCTTTTTTGCACACACACACTTTCAAAACTTAAATTTGTTTCTCCCTTTATGGATTAAAGACTAATCCTTAAAGCATGGATTTTTACCTTATAGGATCTCTTGATCCATCCAGTTTCAATTTACAATGTTTTGATCCCTTAAAGATATAAGGTGTCCTTAAGACTAGATCTTTCTATATATTGACTTTTCTCTTTTGGAGTAGAATATTCCTAAGAGTAAAAATTTGATGGGTTGACTAGTGAGTAGCCACATTCACTAGGTGGTTCAACTCCATCTTTCCAATTGCAATTTTTCCTTGTGTGATTTACAATGGGACATAGGTTCTCATTGGGTGAGGTAATCACACCCTCTCTCTTTTTCTCTTTGACTGATGATGTCTCTCTTATTATGATCTTAGGGTTGATAAGGACTTAATTCCCTAGGGGCTTGAGGATTCCTTTGTCCCTTTTGGTTTCAATAAGATTATTTGTTCTTTATGATCTCCTTTACCAAGAGTTTGCATCGAGTCCATACTCTTGCTAAAGTGAGGGCTAATTATATAGTCAAAAAATGTAAGTACTTCCATTTTGGATTGGTTTATCCCTCCGAGTAAGTGGTTTGGGGTCATGTCAAGCACCTTGAATGGGATATGGCTTTTACCCCTGTTCTGCCCCCTTTTTCACTTCTCTCCAGCCTATTTATGGCACCCTGATCTACAAATTTGAGTTCCTTGACCTCGGGGTCAAGGTAGACCTTGACCCTGACCTAGGTCAAGGTCAACCTCTACCTAACCTAGGTCAGAGTCAACCTTGATCCTGACCCAGGGTCTAAATTTTAGGTTTATGGGATTTTCAGATGTCTGGCTTTGGAAAGATTTAATTCCCGCTTCCGGGTCAGCTGTTTTGGTCTTCGAGGCAACAACCCTTGAAATTATATTTAATATAGGTCCACTTCTAAGGGTATAGGTCTAATTGGAATTTAATTCTCCTATGTAGGCCTCTCTAGAAGATTGTGCCCTAGATTGGTATATAAGGAAGCCTTCTCCTCTCATTTTCTCCAAGTATAACTAAGCATAACCAAGCATAAGCACGCACCATCTAAGACAAGAAGAAATTTCATCCATCCAAACTATATGCATGATCTATTGAAGCAAGAATCTAATCTCAAGCATTCAAGCATTCAAATACATTCAAGCATTCAATTCATCAAGGAGATCCATTGGTAGCCATTGAAGGATTCAAGCTTTATGGAGCCCTCTTGTTGAAGATTTCTCCATCCACATCCATGCAATCCTCTTACTATTCCAAGATCCATTCAAGATTGGTGTTTAAGATCTACAAGCAATTGATTTGAGACATCCTACATTCTACATTCATTTGGTGCATACATACTTTTGGATCTAAGGATTCGAATCCGCCACAAGGGTTTCTACACAAGCAAGGTGAATTGTTTTATTTTCTTTGTTTATTTATGAAATTTCAATTATACTTTAAGGTTAATTCCAAAACCATGGTTTGACCAAGGCAAACC
>MU225447.1:1766371-1804282 GCA_018584345.1 Thuja plicata
TATATATATATATATATATATATATATATATATATATATATATGTATATGTGTATATATATATATATATAGATTACAATTGAAAATATTGTAAGATGCATGTGGAAAATAATATGCAACTATTCACGCACCACATGAGATATGTAACTCTTATGAGGTTAGACCCTTAAAAGGATTTCGTCCCCCACTGAAAACTATTTGTAAGTTGTGTACTTATTTACATGACTCTTTTGTCTATATTTTGCTCCCTTCAATCTCTCCTTGATTAATATTATTGATCTTCCATTTCATTTAAAATAATTGGACCAATTACAATTAGGTCTTCCACCTTACCCGAACAGATAGGTGTTTGAAACGATCACCCCTAAAGAGTTTCAAATGGTGGCATCCCCAAAGATGAATTTTAGGAATTATTATATGCAAAACCAATAATGGAAGATACTCCTCATTCTTATATATCTGATCCATATAATACATTCTAAGATGGTATTCAACTACCCAATTCAATAATATAGGATGGCAATGATGAACCAATCCACAATAAACACGAGGATACCAAAAGCGGATCAAAAATAAAGTTATAAAGACTCTGGAAAAATATGTTTAGAAAAATCACTGCAAGGAATAGATCATAGAATATAAAGATAGTATATTTCAAACCCAAATAAGAATTGAGAAAGAAAATGAGAAAGTACACTTTGTATTATTGTCAAAATTCAACCTAATACTTATGCAAAAGCAATATAATATAAGAATGATTAGAAGCTATGAAGGAAGGATTAACTCAAATTGGAAGAATAAAGCATGAGAAATGGTTCCAAGATCAAATAAAAAAAATGTTATTGGAACAAAGCAGGTTTTCATAAACAAGTTGAATGAAAATGGAAAAGTGATCCAAAATAAGGCCGCACTTGTATGGAAAGGATATGCTCTAGTAGAAGGAAATGATTTTGAGGAAACATTTGCTGAGGTGGAAAGATTAGTAGCAATCAAAATGTTCTTGGCATTATAAACATTCAAGAACTTCAAAGTGTATTAGATGGATGTTAAATATCCATTTATAAATGGAGAGTTAGAAAACTAAGTCTACATTGAACAACCATATTTTCAACTTTCAAACAATCTTGATGTTGTGTGTGGATTGAAGAAGACTTTGTATGGACTCAAGCAAGCCCCCAAGGCATGTAGTTCAAGGTTGGAAAAATATCTACAACATCGAGGATTCAAGAGGGGTAGTGTGGATAACAATATTTACATTAAAACATAAGATAACCATTTATTGATAATATTTTTTTATGTGGATGACATTATCTTTAATGGTAGTAGTTATAATGTGTAGAAAATCATCAAATTCTATATGAAAGGAATTTGAAATGTTAATGATTGGCCAGTTATCTTTCTTTCCTATTTTACATAAAAGAGATGTTGATCAATTTCAAGATGGACTAATGCAACCCGGTAAATGTGTACCAATAATTACTGGGTGTAAATTAAGGATGATGAATATTTCTAGCAAATCAAATATTGTACAAATTAATGATAGATAGCTTCTTGTATGTAACTACATCTAATTTGATATAATGTAAGTAGTTTGAGTGGTTGATATAATTTATTTATAACCTAAGGAAATTCATGTAAAAATAGTAAAGAGGATATTCGTTTATCTGGAGGCAATATTGGAGTTTTTTAAATGATATCACAAGAGTGAACAATTTAATTTGGTTGCAAATACAAATGTAGATTGGGTTGAAAGTATAGATGATCGATGAAGCACAAGTGGTGGAGATTTATTTCTGGGTGACATCCTTGTGTTGGAAAGTGATCAATTTTGTATTATGTGATCCACTTTTTGGTTTTCATTTATGGCAACACATCTGGGTTACAGATCGATTCCTATAAAGTTCAGTTTTGGTGACCCTGAAATCGACTAAGTACAAAAGTAGAGATACAAAGGTATTTTGGGTATCAAAGATCGAGATTGATGAGTTAAGGAAAGAGAGCTTAGAGGAAGATAGTATGGGGTATGTGTGACCTCCACCTAAGATTGATTTTGTTTTGGTAATGTTTACAGCAAGTTAGAGAGATTTGAAGACTGGCAGACAACAACAAAACAATGATACAAAGCAGCTGGACTGAAGCGATGATTAACAAAGTATGACATGGACTCCTTGAAATTGGAGTTCGATTATGATTGTTGATAACCTATATTTTGATTATGTAAGAGTGCAGACTATGAATTTGATATTTGTTTTATTAAATGTATTTTGTATTGAGAGTCGACTTGGTAAAGAAGAAATGTATATATGTGAGATCTTTTTGTTGAGTGAAGTATGGATGGATGATATGTTTTAGAGGAGATATGAATGGTAGAGTAGAGGATGAAAGAGATAATTGATGAGATATGAATAGGAACTATCTAAGCATTAGAGATTCTTGTTTTGTTCATTAATGAGAACATTTTGTAACAGAATTACATTGTAAGAGTTGTATGCTCAGTTGGCCCCTAATAGGGTGTTGTATACCTTTAACAGGGTTGTTATTTCTTTAACAAGGAAATGTAATATGTAATATTTAGCTCCTAACAAGGCTAGGTCTCCTAACATGGACACTATACTTTATTTCATTCTTGTGGGTATCATCCCCACTGGGATTTTCCCTTGGCCAGGGTTTCCTCGACAACAAATTATGGTGTTATGAGTACTGTGTCATTTGCTTATGTTCTTTTCATTTGTGCATGCATATTGTTAATGTTTAGCTGGTTGAAAATTTTAATTAAGTGTTATAATATTGATTCACCCCCCCTCTAAGTATTACCTAATCCTAACAATTGGTATCAGAGCTTTTGGCCCTTGGAGAGAAAGTCTAACAACTTAAGGGAGATCATAATGGATTTGGACAGTTTGCAAGAAAACTTTGATGTTGCACTAGAAGACCTTGACAAAGAAAAAGCAGAGAATGGAGAATTAAGATTCAACTTGTGAAGAGATGAGAAATTTATAAACAAACTCATAGACTAGCTTGAACTTTTGAGAAGTCAGAGACAATATCTTATGGTTCAGATAAAAGAAGATTTAGACAAAGACAATTCAGATCAGATGAAGCAACTTGAAGGAGAAACTGAAACTTTGAAACTTGAGAATGAAGCTATGACTAAAGAAACTCAATTACAAAAGGATGCTAAGAAGGAGATTGAAGAAACTTTGAATAGTGCATTAGAACAAATGAATAATGAGGCTGACAACTACAAGAATAAGTATCTAGAAGTGGAGAAATACAATCAGATCATAGAAGGTGAATTTGCTGAGGCAAAGAAACACAATGAGAAACTTCACACCACTAGTAATTTGATCGATGAACAAAGAGACAGATAGAAACCTAAAGGTGATATGACTGGTATTGGCTTCAATGAAGCTGAATGCTCAAAGAATTAGGAAGAGAAATCTGATGCAAAGATTGATGCTGAAAAACCTACTATTGAAGAACCTAGAAAGAAGATCAGACCTTTCAAAGGTAGATGCTTTGGTTATAAAAATTTTGGACACATGAAAAGAGACTGCAAAGGTAATTTTCCTTTTAAGACCTTTTCTGGTTATTGTTTTAATTGTAATGGATATGGGCAAAAGAAAGCAGAATGCAGAAAACCTAATCATCATGGTGTATAGTCATAAAATGGAAGCACTTCTATTGTAGACTGGTTTAGCCTTCCTAGTAAGTGGTTTGGGGTCATGTCAAGTGCCTTGAATGGGTCTCTAACTTGGATCTGGCTTTTTCCCCTATTCTGCCCCATTTCCCACTTTTTCCAGCCTGTTTCTGACACCCTAAACTGAAAACTGAGATTTTTGACCTCAGGGCCAAAGTTGACCTTTCTGGGTCAAGGTCGACCTCAACCTTGACCTAGGTCAAGGTCGACCTCGACCCTAACCTACGTCAGAATTAACCTTTTTCTGACCTAGTGTCCAAATTTCATAATTCTGGGATTTCTGGATCTCGAGCTTCGGAAAAGTTTAATTCCCACTTCCGGGTCGGCTATTTTGGTCTTTGAAGCAACGATTCTTATATTATATTTAATATAGGTCCACTTTTATGGGTATAGGTCTAATGGGAATTTAATTTTCCTATGTAGGCCTCTCTAGGAGATTGTGCCCTAGATTGGTATATAAGGAAGCCTTCTCCTCTTATTTTCTCTATCCATCATCAAGCATAATCAAAAGTGCTCAAGACTTGAAGAGACAAGCTAAGAAGCAAGATTTGAAGCAATCATCTACTCTCAAGCATCCAAGCATTCAAGAACTTTCAAGCATCCAATTCATCAAGGAGATCCATTGGTATCCATTGAAGGATTCAAGCTTTATGGAGCCCTCTTGTTGAAGATTTCTCTATCCACATTCCTCCAAGCCTCTTCCTATTCCAAGATCCATTCAAGATTGGTGTTGAAGATCTACATGAAATTGATTTGAGGAATCCTACATTCTACATTCTACATCCATTTGGTGCATACATACTTGTGGATCCAAGGATTCAAATCCACCACAAGGGCTTCTATATAAGCAAGGTGAATTTTTTTATTTAATTTTTTTACTTATGCAATTTCAATTCGATTTTAAGGTTAATTCCAAAACTGGGGTTTGACCAAGGCAAACCCCTCCCCCCCAACAAACAAACCATTTTTCTTAAAATTACAGGTTCAAGACAACAAATTAAAGTGCAGTTTTGGATACCCTTTTCGACAAACTTTCAGGATCCGCGAACAGATTTTCCATCGGAGCTGTGCAGGTCAAGGTCGATTTTGCCCTACATCAGAATCAGAGGTCAATTCTGCCCTAGGTCAGAGTTAGAAATTCCAGGTCAAGGTCGACATTGACTTGAGGGTCAGAATTGACCTTTCTTTTAAAAGAAAACAATTTATGGGTTTTGTAGTTCTCGCAGTTTCGGTTCAAGGTAGCGGAAATCAACAGTTTTTGAGACCGTTTGACAGGGTTTTCAGCAAATTCTTTTTTCAGAGGTATGTATTTTACTCCAGTATTCTTTGCAAACATTTCCATATTTACACCCCTTATCAATTACAATTAAATCTAAGTAGATAATATGTGTATAGGGTCACTTTTATAAACAAACCAACGTTGTTCTAAACCCTATCCAGAGACCATCCATATTTTCTATATTACACATGGATATAGACAAGACAATGGAAGAGAACCCACAGTGAAACCTACATGCTACAAATGTAATAACATTGGACACATTGTGAAGTATTGCAAGCTGCAAGTAAATCAGGAAAGAAGACCTCCTATATGTTACAAATGCAATAATCTAGGTCATATAGCGAAGTTTTGCAGGTATAATGGAGTAAACCACAGAAGAGTACCACCTCCTATGAATACACAGAAGAATGGAAATGATATTGGCAAGAGTGTTGAAGATTTAAAGAATGATTTTGATAGTTGTTTTAAGAAAGTAGAAGATAACATCAGTGGTAAGATATGGAAGATCAAAGAAACAAGTGAGACATTGGTTCAGGGAGAGATAGTAGATGCTACTGGATCTTTGCCTGATGGTAGCAAAGTAGAATTGACCTAATTGGTTGATCATGGCCTTAGGGGGAGCATTGGATAAAGACATCAGAATATATCTTGCCCCATTTCTTGTGGATTGAGCTCATGCAAGCTTAGTTATGAGCATGGCCGACATCATGGAGTATATAGTTAAGAGCGCAACATCAACCAATGCATATATTTTGATTGCAAGATCTACAACCAACTAGATAGTATTGGGTAAAGTGAACTTTTATAACTTAACATTGTATAAAGCACCATATGATGATGTATTTCCTTACCATTTGACACTAAGGAGATCAGAGAGCAGAGAGATTCAGACTATCCTACATTTTTCTTGCGTGATCAATTGAAGCCAAAACTCAGAATTTAGCGTGAAAGAGGTATTTACGTCATCTAGCTATGGATGCACCTATTATTTATGATGTTGTAGATTGACCTAGGTATAAGTTCAAGAAACATCCATTCAAGTCTTGTGAAGGAGACCCTGAAGGAGCATTTTCTCAGACACCCTACAAAGTTTTACGTGTAAAAGATATTAGGGCTTACATTCATTGTAAGTATGATATACTAGGTATTGATGAAATTTCTACTGAGATGGAATATGTGACTAAGAAAGGTATCATGAAAGATGAATATTGACATATTGATTAGTTGAGCATTATGAAAATTTTGGATTTGTATGAATTCGACGAAGAAGAATGGCCTAAGATATTGTTGAGTAGAGTACATGATCAGTTCATTTGGATAGGCGAGCAACCTGTGAAGATATGTAGTGATTTAATTCTTGAGATTACTGGATTGGACAATACTGGAATCATTCATGTTGTAGAAAAACATGTGAAGAAGCAATTCAAAACCCTAACTCACTCAAAATGCGACAGGCGAGCAATAACTGTGAATGACATCTTTCAACAGGATGTGAGACTAATTTCTATAATACTTGGCTACAAATTCTACTACAGAAGTAGACCTAATTTGGTATCAGTGGGATTTATAACAATGGTATATAGAATGGTGAAATAAAATTTCAAGTATAACCTATGCAAAGTGTTAGCACAACAATTTCTGGAGAATGTAAACTGGTAAAGAAAGACATATCGAAGACCTTCATATTTGGCTCACTTTTGGTACATATGTTCATACACATTGAACACAGATTCCCAGGTATGCACCCTAGTGGTTGGAGAATAGGGATACCTACTTATATTTAGATTTCACAGAGCTACAAAAGATAGAACATGACATGGGTTCATGGTGAGTTATTTGGCATGATCAAAATTCTTCAGAGGCAAATGAAAGGTAGATACAGGATACCTGAAGACATAGTTGAGAAGTACAAGGATACAATCTATTTCATGGTTGAAACTGATTGTGTATGCTTTGAGACAGTCACACCAAGGAAGAAATTGTGTTATCCTATGGGATATGAGGTAAGTTCAGAAGTACTGACTATGCAAGTTGAACATGTTCTTGCATCTAAGATTGATACATCTGAGGAAATATGGGGAACCTATGAGGAGAAATACGCTAAGGTAAGAGAGGAACAGACCAGAGGTCTAAAGAAAAGGAAAATTGACAACATTTTGCATGAATGTGGTGTTAAGGCAGGACTCACAGAGGAAGAGTTAAGGGAAGTAAAAATTAAAATGGTAGAATGATCTTCTAGATTGGCAAGTGCTAGTATTTCATCCCTTGCACATCCTGAAGTTGTGATGACAGTTGTTGCACCTACTGCATACATTAATGTAGACACCTCCTCTCCACCATAGCAGACATCGCAAGCTAAAAAGATTACTCCTAGAGTAAGCACTAGATCTAGCAGACAGATCCCACCTAAAGAGAAAAACACTAAGAGAGATGAGAAGAAACTTGAAAATGACAATCATGCATGGAAGCTTGACTTGAAGATGATTGAGAAGAGAGCTATAGAGAAAGGTAAGCTATTTTCTATTAAAAAATACTATGAAAGGTATGAGGAGACTGATAAACTCAAGATTGAAGATGTTGTAGTTAATCATTTACTTGTTTTCAGGAAGACTCTATTGGAAATTGAGGGCAGTGTTCTTGAAGAATTATATGGGAGATTGGAGACTAGGAAACAACTAGCACAGATTGAGGATGAAACCATCAGAAATTAGGAAATTGATAATATGCTACCTGTGATATCTCTACAAGAAAGGGACAGAATATTCAAAGAAATGAAACATTTATTGAGAACTAAGATTAGACTACTAAAAATTATGGCAAGAAAATATGATGAAATCACTGAGGAGACTCAAAAAGCACTGGAGAAAATATTAATGAACACTACTCTTGAGAAGACTCCACTTACTAAAACTACTTTGCCTACACCCTTAGGAATGGGAGAGAGTTTGAAACCAGTTGAGGCAAGTGCTGAGAAGAGTGAAGTTGATACATAACTAGATTTCTATGTTTTTAGTGTACCTGTGACACTTGACACCTCTAATGATGAGAAGGACCCTTTTGAAGGAAACTTTGACAATGTTATGACTGAAAATGAAGAATAGAAGAATGAAGAATGCAAAGAGGAAGAACAGAGAGAAGTAGTACATGATGAAGGACAGAAAGAAAATGAAGAAAAAGATGAAACCAAAACTGAGGCAAACACATCTTCTATCTCATTGTTAGCAAGGAAAGACAATCCAACAGATGTTGATGTTGATTGCATGGATGATGATGAGCTAGTAAAATTGGTTTTTACTACACTTACTAAATCCAAGGAGAGATCATAGCAAAAAGGTGAAAAAAAGGTTAAGTTAATAACCAGAGCAATTGATATTGTGAACAAATTTATTCCAGTACCTATTGTTTTCCAGCACAGAGATGATATTGAAAACCTGAAGATAACACTTGATGAATTTGATGGTTATTATGAGAATTTGATAAAGATTGTAGAAGAGAAGGAAAAAAATAACTACTCGGAGAAGAAGCTATCTGAATTTTGCAAGTCTATCTCATGGGACTTGAGCATTTTGAAAACTACTACTACTACAAATGCTAAGAGTTTCATTGCACATGGAAGGAAACTATTTAGTTACTGCATGAATCCTATCAGGCATGTTCAGAACATTGAAGACATTATTGCCAAGGATAGGGAAACCTTGAAAAGTATGATGGATAGTTGTGAGACCTCTTCACAAACTATAATGGAATTGGACAAAGAAGTAATAAGAATTTTGGCAAAACTAGATGTATTGGATATTGAGAAAGGGAGAGTACTAACCAGATTCAATTTGCTGAAGAGTTTAATCACTCCTAAGCTATCTATAATTGAAGCACACTTATCATACATGGAGAATACTACGGAATCATTGACTAAATTTATGCCTACAAAGTTGAAAGATGAAGAGATAACATCATTTGCATTGAATGGACTAATTCATGTTAGTCAACTATTGCTTAAGCCATGGAGTACAGAAGTGAAGATCTTGGAAGAATCCTTTAAAGATATTATGAAACTGGTGAGAAAGCACTAATCATATTAATTTTATGCACCTTTGTCATTGTTTTCAAAGGGGGAGAAGATAGAAGAGAAAAATGAATAAGGATAAGGAGAAGATAATGTATAAGGGAAGAAGAGAAAAACAAAATAGAGAAAGAAGGAGAGACAATTTTGTTTTGTTGGAACACTTAGTCATTTTTTTGTTAAGTGTTGCCATCAATGCCAAAGGGAGAGATTGTTGGAAAGTGGTCAATTTTGTATGATGTGGTCCAATTTTTGGTTTTCATTTATGGAAAAACATATAGGTTACATATCGATTCCTATAAATTTATGTTTTGGTGACCCTGAAATAGACTAAGTACAAAGCAACTATACAGAGGTATTTTGGGTATCGAAGATCAAGATCTATGAGTTAAGGCAAGAGATATTACAGGAAGATAGTATGGGGTATGTGTGAACTCTAGCTAAGATCTATTTTTTTTTGGTAAATTTTACAGAAAGTTAGAGAGATTTGAAGACTAACAGACAGCAACAAAATAACGATACAGAGCAGTTGGACTAAAGCGATGATTAAGGAAGTATGAAATGGACTCCTGGAAATCAAAGTTTGATTATGATATTTGATAACCTATATTTCTATTATGTAAGAGCATTTACTATGCATTTGATATTTTTTTTATTAAATGTATTTTGTATTGAGAGCCGACTATGTAATATTCGTATTAAGAGTCGACTTGGTAAAGAAGAAATGTATATATGTAAGATCTTTTTGTTGAGAAAAGTATGGATGGATGATATGTTTTAGAAGAGATACGAATGGAAGAGAAGAGGATGATAGAGATCATTGATGAGCTATGAACAAGAACTATCTAAGCATTAGAGATGCTTGTTTTTTTCATTACTGAGAACATTTTATAACAGAATTGCATTGTAAGAGTTGTATGCTTAGTTGGCCCCTAACAAGGTATTGTATACCTTTAATAGGGTTGTTATTCCTTTAACAAGGAAATGTAATATGTAATATTCAGCTCCTAACAGGGCTAGGTCTCCTAACAGGGACACTATACTTTAGAGCATGCTTGTGAGTACCATCCCCACTGGGGTTTTCCCTTGGTCAGGGTTTCCTCGACAAAAAATTATGGTGTTATGAGTATTGTGTCATTTTATTATGTTCTTTTCATTTGTACATGCATATGGTTAATGTTTAACTAGTTGATAAGTTTAATTAAGTGATGTAATACTGATTCACCCCCCCTCTTAGTATTATCTAATCCTAACACCTTGTGTCTTGATTGAGAAAATGGAAGACCCGATGTCTCTATCTACAACCTAATTTGAGTACATTGTAATAGTTTCATGTTGCACTTAGGTTTTATGAATGAAGAATAATTTGAAGGAGATGAAATTTGAGTTTGATGATACCATTTATATTCTTTGTGATACTAAAAGTGTGATTAATATTTATAAGAATTTGATAATGCATTAAGGAAAAAATACAATACAATTAAATATCATTTTCTTATAGAGAAGGTGGTAGATAAAGAAGTGAAGCTAAAATATGTTGAGATTAAGGAGAAGATTGTAGAAATTTTAATAAAACCTCTTCCTACGGAGACTCCTTAATATCTCCAACAAAAGTTGGGAGAGGTTTCTTCCCCCTCTTGAATCAAGAAGAGGAATAGGTTATAAGGGACTGTTAACTCCTTGCCGCAAGAAGGGTGGGTTGTCTTTCAGGTTATTTTTCAAATGGGTGGTGACATAGGGAGAGGAAGAGGTTCTCATTACCAAAGGATCCAAGATTGTAATTAGGGGAGAATAGAGTCCAATTTTTTATGTCTTTTGGAATTGTTGACTTTTGAAAATGATGTCAAAAGGGAAGAATAGAGCTCAAAATTCTATATCTTTCAAGAGAGTTTATAAACTAAAAAGCTTTTGATTGGCAAAAAAAAATTTCCATCAATGAAAAAGGGGGAGGTTATTGAATAAAGGGTTTCATTGATGTTAAAGGTGTTATTCAGAGGAGTCTACAATGAATAAAAAATAAATGCAATTGTACATGATATCAAAGGAGCTCATTGTGAGGTCAAACCTCATGTCATGTCTATGTTGAAGAATTTCAGTTTTGGAAGTAAAGTCACAAGTCATGTTTTTAATATAGGTATAGTGGTCAAATTATATTTTTAGTATTATCTTGCATCTATTCCTATAGGTGGAGGTGATCAAGGAGTGTCTAATGTAAGTTAAGAAAATAGTGAGCTTATTATGACAAATTTTTCTATTATGCATTCCACTACATATGAGGTTTATGACCTACAGTTTGGTGGGAGAGTATGTTTACACATGTGTTAGATTCCAGAGTTTCCAAAGTTGGTCATCAACACACAGAAAGCTATAAGTCATAAAATGTTCACTATGCAAATTGGTTGACTGATTTGTTTTCTTGATTGATGCACTAGAGGATTGTAATGTCTCCTAACCAAAGATAGCATTCATATGATTGTTGGGAATAGATAAGTCTATACTAGGTAATGCATATTGTGTCTCTTCTTCTAGAGTAATGTGTATGCTATTCCACCTAGCATATTACAAGAGTGGTTAAGGGTTATATTTTTAGCCTACTTGCAGTTGTAACAATATTTATATTAGGCTAAAAGGAAAAAAAATGAAGCCTCCTAGACTATTTACAATATCATTAAGGAGTCTAAATACATTATTCAATCGTTTGAGAAGTGTTATATTGGTCAAGCCTATAGAGAAAGAAACATTGTGGCTTATTGTTTAGCCAACCTTGGGGTCAAGTCTAAGGAAATCATAATATGGGAAGGGGCAAAAACTTTGGGGAATGATTTTATCTCTCTCCTTAGATTTGATTGCATACATGGGGGAATTGGAAACTTTCTTGTTAAACATGAAGATGAAAATTAATAAAGATGATATTATTTCCTGACGTGGTAACTGTCCAAGCAACTTGGGTGTCATTGATGCCTTCAAGGACACACACGCTTTCTGGGTTCTTTTGTGTTTATTTAGGATAGTTATATTTTTTTGGTTAGTCATTTGTTTCTCGATATTGGTTTTATCTACCCTATTTATGTGAATATGGGAGGCGATTTGAGAAGAGTGGAGCCTGGGAGCTATGATGTTTTGAGGAGCGATGCTACTATTTGAGATTAGTTGAGGAAAGGTGGTGTGACCCAATATCTTGAAAGAATCCATGGTTACGATGACAAAGTGATGAGGATTTTTGTCCATGAGTGGAGGAATGGGAATATTAGTCTATTCAGAAATAATATGGAGGTTGATGAGAGTTTGGTGGTCAAGATTATTGGTCTCTCTTTGGAGGGTATTAAAATTTTTCAAAGATAGAAAGTTGTCGGAGGAAGCGGTTAAGAAATTCCCCAAAACCAAGGAGGAAGAGGAATCTTTGGTTCAACAATTCTTACTTTGATCTGAAGCAAATTAAGGAGATAAGGTGTGAGATACTCAAGCCTATCATGGAATATTTCACTTTGGATGGGAGATTTTCCAAGGTTTACAACTATCACATGGTTATGTTGAATCACTTCAGACATAAGATTTGTATCTCTTTCCATTTTTATTTTCTCTCCTTGCGTAATGCTAGTATCATATCTCATAGAAAAAACCATGTGAAGTATCCAGTGTTACACCAAGGCCTTGTCTTGCTTACCTATGGGTTTTTTAAATTTAGGGTTCTTGATATTCCTCCTAAGGAACCCTTTGTGGCTAAGGAGATTGGGGAAGGAAGAGGTGGTTCTTCTAACAAGGGTTGGGAGATGGAGGATGAAGAAGACACCCATCCCCCACTGGAAACAAAAAACCTAAAATTACTCCTAGGAATGGGTTGCGGTGCTTAATAAAGGGAAAGGCTCTATGGATAAGGATGTTACCTCCCCCCTGCCACCCAAAAATGTTTTGACTGGAAGTAAAAGGAAATGAATTATTGATACTTTGAAAGGGAAGGACATTGTTATGGAAGATGTTGTTTCTCCCATCCCTATCAATAGTGTGATAACTGGTACCAGAAAGGATAAAGGGTTTCTTGCTACTTGGGAAATTTTTTTACGTAGATATTGAGATTGGGAAGGATAAAGTTTTTATTCTCATGGATTATGGTAGTTCTTAGGAGCATGATGGTTCCCTCTCTCCTGTTGGGTATGAGAAGACTTACCTAAATTATATAGATGGTATCTCCCTTTATACCTCCAAGGATTTTTAATCCCAAGATGGAGATTGATTTTGGAGTTTTAGAGATAGAGAAGAACAATTCAGTGAATTCTTTGAGGTTATTGAGGTGGTTTTTCCATGAAATCAAATCTCTCCAATTGAACTATTGTGCCTTGTCATCAAAGTTTGAAATTATAAATTCTAATGAGGGTGGTGATCATGGGGTTTATATTAAGCCTATTGATCCTAATAATATTTCCCATGAGCCCTCTGTTTGTGCTATTTGGAAAGAGAAAGAGAAGAAGGTGATTACCAATTGTTTAACTAAGAATGTAGAGGTGGTTGAAAAGACCAGGGAAATGTTTGACAAAAATATTGAAGACATGAACCAGAGGATTGCTAAGTGTGATTCCACCCTGCGACAGATTATGGATCAAAGTCACAAGGTGGTTACGTCCTCAACAGATAATATGAAGATTTTGGTGGCTCCTCTTGAGAAAATTCATTAGGAAAGGTCCATTGTGGATCTTGAGAAGGATAAGGAGATTAGATACGAGGAAGCTAATGGTCCTAGTAAGAGGATGACAGCCACTAATAAAAAAAAAACCTCCACCATGCCTTAGGATATCATTTATCTGAAAGAGGATTATCAGAGTATGGAACAAATGGAAGAAGAGGTCGCTGAGACCCTTAAAAATTTGGGTTAGCTCTATTTTGTGTTCTGATGTAAATTATTTTGCGCTGTCTTTCTATTGGATTTTTTTGGGGTTGGGGTTGGGGTTGGGTCTTTCTTTTTCTATTTGCATTTATTCTTGTTATCTTTGTGAACTATATTTTTTTGTAGAGCTTTATGGATAAATATTTTGTAAGTGCTTTGTAAAGGGTTTCAGGGTCCTTCAAAATCTATTTTTGCCTTAATAAAAAAATAATATTTATATCAAGCTAGCATGCGAATGTAATAATTTATGTAATTCTTATATATAGTTTATATAATCTATCTTGGTAAGTTGGAAATAAAATTTTTAGAGTATGTGTTATAGTCCATGTGTAGTCAAAGCGAGGCGATGTGAGTTTCATCTCAATAATTGTGGATTTTTTCAGAAGATCATAACAAATGTGTAAATAATAATTGTTGTATGAATCAACAAGTTGTGTATTTATTCTATATGTTCACAATTCATCTTTCTTTGGTTCTTAGATTTTAGTGTAATGGATTGGTGTCTCTTATTGGTTGGCGCCTACAAAACGTAGGTATAAGTGTCTCCAATAAGTTGTTTCATACCTCATATTATAAGTAATCTATATTTTGTTAGGGTAGATCCAAGAAGTTATTCTCAACATGGTCTTTTCCTTCTAGATTTGCATGTGAATTTGGTGCTTATATATGTGAATGTGTGCTTGATTTCCTTATTTGATAAATTGTAAGTAGATGTTTTTAATGATTGATCTAGATGTAGTGATTGGAGAAGTTATTAACAATAATTAATGTTCAATAAAGTTGAACTTAGCATGTATCAATTCACCCCCTCCTCTTAGTATATTGTGTGTCCTTCAAGAATTTATTAAATGGTCTTCATTTATAATAATATTGTATCCCTATTATTTTTGGCACTTCCCCCCTAATATTGTTTGGGATCAAATAAGGATAAAACAGGGCGTCGAATTTTTTTTTTTTTTTAACCTCTCCGTTCTTGATGTCTATCTTTCAAAAATAAATATGAGTGTATCTTCAAGGTTTTTCTCCTACATTTCGATGAGCATTTACATGTTTCTAGTATTTTTTATTGATAATATGTTGGTTGTGTTGCAAATTGTGTGCTTATTGAATTGGACTGCTCCAATTTATGTTATACTTTCTTCTATTTTGATTGTACTCTATCAATTGGGCTTATTATATAAGTTAAGCCCTAAAAATCAATTTAAGCCTATATCTCTCTTTGTATTTCTCTGAGTTGTCTAATAAGGTCCATGTGTTGATTCAACTCTCTTTCTTTGTGTTTTTTTCAAATTAAATGGTTGCATCAACATCATAGAAAGAGAGTTCTTGTTCTTATTCAATTCTTGAAGAAACATCAAGAGGCATAGGGTGTGGAGTGTCTCTTAGGATTCTCACATGTGGTGGTCACAATGTATTTACATGTTCACATTATCAATGTGTACATCAAGAGATTGATTTGTATTTCTTACCCCCATATTTTTTTTATTCATGCATAATATAATTATATAAAACAAATTGTGTATTCTAACCATATTATTAGTGTAATTATCTGATAATCCTTAAAGGATCAGAATTTTTCATTAGTATAATAAGAAATAGTTTTGGACCATCGGTCACATGATCACCGCGTGATAGCTTTCACCAAACACAATGGTCACCACAATGGTCAAACACAGTGGTCACCGAAATGATCAAACACAGTGGTCACCGAAATTGTTAAGTGCAGTGATCACCAAAATATTTTGAACACTGGGCGCAGTGATCACTGAGCACAATTCTACAGAGACTTAATTGAGCTTAGTCTATAGAGACTTCACCAAGCACATTCTATAGAGACTTCACCGAGCACATTTTACAGAGACATCACCAAACACCAGTCTATTGAGAGACAACTTTATTCCCGAGAAAAGTAGATCTCAAACTACACGTCACCTAAAGCACTTTAATCTTTAAAACAACTTTATGCTTAGCTGGACAACTATTTTTTGTGGATCAAGAACAACATAATATGTGGATGCAATTAGTTAACTTATTTTATTCATGCAAACTAGGAGATCAAGGTCAAGTTGTAAACCTTTGATCATAGAGTTATTCAAGAAAAGAGTGAAACCTAATTAGGTCAATACATTGTATATATAGATGTGTAATCAATCAAGAACATGATGATTGTAGTTGTAGAAGGAAATCTATGGATCAGACAGAGAGTTTCATGTAGAAGGAGAGTTAAAGAAGAATTCACTTATGAAGAACTACATTCAAGACTACCAAGCAGAACAAAGGTATTATTCATCACAATAGGTGATATACAATTTTGTGAACTTAATGGATCTGTAATCAACAATTCAAGATTGCAAGCTATCGGGTCATCTATATTTTTGTCTACTCTCTAACAATTGTATAAAATAGAAGAAATCCTTCAAGAAGGTGGACTTAATAGTCTTATTGTAAATCTCTTAACCGAGTGCACACATACATTGTGTTGCTAAAATCTCTTAACCGAGTAGACTTAACAAGTCTAACATGTTACTCCTAACATGGTAAGATCATCAGAAGTGATCACAATTTGTAGCCTTAACATGCACCTTCCATTTTGTAGATAGTGAATCTTTGTGGGTTTCATCCTCACCGCAGTTTTTACCTTCTAACAGGGGTTTCCTGTGTTATCAATTCTTGTGTCATGTGTAAATGAGTTTCATGAATATTTCTATGTTTGTTTACATGCACTTACATTTATGTTATGATATTACATATATGAACTAGAAAAGCTATAATGGTTATTTATGCAAGCAATGATTACTAAAGTTCAAAGTGTAAAAAATTTTAAGCGTATTGATTCACCCCTCCCCTCTCAGTACACACTCTTCCATTATTCCAACAATTGGTATAAGATATAGATCTCTTATTTGGAAAATTTTAATCACTTTAGAGAAAAGATCATACAATGGAAAGGTATAAGATTGATAAAAATATTGAGAATCAGAAGTTGCAGATAGAGATTTTATTTGAGCAATACAAAGAGGCAAGAAACAAAATGAAAGAGCTATTGGATGAAAGAAAAGTCATGGAATCTTTCTACAATGAAACTGACTATCATGAAGAAGAGATACCTGATTTATTTGATTCATCTGGATCTGGATCTGGTAATACATATGACACATTTGAAGGAAGCATTACAAGTCTAAATGAAATCAATCAACATCTGACTAAACAAGTGAAAGTACTGCAGATCGGTCAAGAGACACGGATGGTAAGAATGATTGATGTTATGAAGAATGCATATCTAAGATGAACAAACCAAAGAATAAATATTACATGGAAAAACATTTCTCTACTTGCAACATGTGGCCACACATTTCATGAATGCAAAAAAAGGATAAAGAAAGTCTGGAAACCCAAAGAACAAGAAAATGCATATGAACCGAGAAGATTTGGTAATACATATGTATGGGATTACAACACTTGGGTAAATTGCATGGCATGTGGTAAATATGGACATATAGCTGCTAACTGTATGATGAAATGGATAAGAAGATATAGAAACTAGACTAACTCTGGAATGGCATGCTTACACTGTCATAAGGTCGGTCATTTAAGCAATGAATGCAAAGATCAAGTGATAGAGTCAAGAACTTTTTCAAATGGAAATACTATTGAAGACATCAGAAGAATGAGAAACCAAATGTGGAGGAAAGCTTCAAACAATGACAATGTTGGACCAAGCAATACAACTTGGTGACACCTCATCTAATGGATCAGGTGATTCCACCACCCCCACCTAAGAAATACAAGTGAGTATGGAACTACACTCTATAAAGTTGTATTTTACATCAGTTCCTATATTCATTGAGAATAGGCCAAATTAGCATGAATGAAGATGCACTAGGGTATTGCATGTTATGTTTTTTGAATCTATCCTGGTCGGTTAATATGAACCAAGAATAAACTAAATGTTGGTAAACATATAAACCGAGTTGATACAATATACCGAGTATCGTTGATAAGCATGTGGAAGACAACCGAGTTAACACTTTATATCAACTATTGTATATTCACCGAGTTGAAGTCTTTAGTGTGTTAACTGAGCATCTCCACTTTGTCGACCAAGTGCTAGGTGAAGAATTTAATGCATCACTTATTTTATTCTCTATAAATAGGGTGATGAGAGCTCATTTCATTCACCCAGCGAAAAAGAGCAATAGCAGAGCAAAGAAAAGTGATTCGGAGCGACAAGATTGCAGAGCAACTCACAGCAGATTCTAAGCTACCCTGACAGATTACAAGCACACACAACGAAGATAAAGTGAGTATCTAGACTAGATAAGAGCCCCAAACTATACCAAACAATTCTAAAAAGGCTCAAAAGACCTTCCAAATATCATATAGTCTAGGACTCCACTAGAGTTCCCAAAACCCACACACAAGACTAGATCCACTTCCTAGTCTTCACTAACCTTAGGGTATTCTTAGTCACAACTTAGAAAAAATAAATACAAGGATGGAAAAGGGTTTCTAAAAGTTTATACACCTTGGTTTGATGTAACAAAAGACAAATCCCACACTTGCTCAACTTTGAGACTCAATTTGGATACTTAACCCACTATAGTGCTACAAGGAGAAAGAATGGATTAATGAAGGAAACTCACCAGGAACTCCACCAAAGAAATTATTAAACACCCTAAAATTTTACAATCCACTCACAAACAACACCCTCCAAGTTAGAACTCTTGACCAATCTCCTAACTCCTATTGTTCACAATTCTCTCCTAGGCCTAATTGAGCAATTAAACCACTTTTCCAAAGCAAGTGCCTCAATTTAGATTCACTTTCTGATCCTTCAAATTGGAATACTATTTTAATCATAAAAAACTACTAAATACAAGTATTTAGGTCTTCATTCCATCCCTATCCCAAGTTGTGCTTCAAAAACCAAAATCTGGACAGTCACATCTAGATGCCTGTCTAGAGGTTTTAATGTTTTCTCTCTCCATCGACTGCCTCCTGATCTAAGACCTCAAAATTATTAAATTAAATCCTCCCTCATTTATCTCCACCAAGGCTTGGATTTTTCCCATGGTGGATTCTCTGGGAAAGAGGAATTTTTCTTTGAAACCCTAGTTAGGGCCTTCCTGTGACCAGTGGGCAATCAAAATTGGATAACTTTCGATCCCCTGCCCTTAAAAACTTCAAACCACTTGGAAAATTCAACTAAGACACAAGAAAAACTTTTTCAATCCTTCAATGGTGCATTAGGATTCGTACAAATTTGTACAACTTAGAAAAATAGTTGAAAATACAGAAAACAGTTAAATTTTATTGATTTCAATGTCAAAAATTTACAATTGATTCACTCCAACCATGGATTAAGGTTTTCCAAAATTTTCATAGATTTCCCAAGCAGTTCCAACTGAAAAAAGTGGTTGTGAACATTGGGATTCAAAATTTGTATCTTTTGACAAGAAGTTGCATTATGCAACATTGACAACTTTAACAACTTTTAACAAAAGATGTCAAATGTGACTAAACTTGAAAAGTTTTGTGTTTAGACTCCATAGGAGACCTTAGAGTGATAAAAATAACATTTCTACCCTTCCTTATTCTCCCTATACTATTCTATCCTAATCTACTCAATATTTTCCAAACTGACTAAGGTAGACAACTAGGTTTATAACATCACCTAGTGTCCTCTTGTCTTACAATTTAGGACTAATTGATGACATTGGATCCAAGATCCTATCACTACCCTAACCATATGTATTTGGGTCCACTAATGTGTTTTAAATGGATTAAATTTAGGGTTCTCCTGCACCATACTCATGTGGTGCATTGATCTCAAGTCCTCTTGAGATGAGGTCTTCTAAACTGGAGCCATGCTTTTGAATTTCTTGCTCATCCATCCATACAGATTCTTCCTAAGGAATTCCTTGACATTTGAACAAATACTTATTGTAAACATTCTTTCTTGTTTGTTTGATGATCTTTGTGTCCAAGATCTTCTCAAGCTTCTTTGGTACATGAGAGGGTATACCTGTAATATCTTCTTCAAGCTCTTCAACCTGTACTTTAGAAAATGCATTCACATCACCTTTATATGGGGTTAGATCACAAATATTTAATATAGGGGAGATACCAAGGTGTGAGGGCAGTTCAATCTCATATGCATTCAACCCATGTTTCTTCAACACTAGACAGGGTCCTACTTTCTTCATGAGCAGTTTAGTGTGCTTTCCCTTAGGTAATCTTTCCTTCTTCAAGTATGCCCACACCAAGTCTCCAACCTGCAACTGGTCATCTCTCCTATGATTATATTTGGCTTGCTTATACTTTTCTGCACTCTTCTCAAGTTCCAATCTCACTGAGTCATGAATTTCTTTCATACTCTTAACAAACTCTTATCCATGAGCACTGACTGGAGTGTTTTGTGGCAATTCTCTGAGTTCCAAGATGCCTCTTGGACTTTTCCCATATACAATCTAAAAGGGACCCTTCCCTGTGAACCTGTTGACTGAGTCATTGAAAGCAAACTCTTCTTGGGGTAGGTCTACATCCCACTTGTCTCCATATTGTTTTGTTAAGGATCTAAGCAGATTTCCAAGTGATTTATTTACAAATTTTGTCTGCCAATCTATTTGGGGATGGTAGGCAGAACTAAAGCTTAGATTGGTCCCTAACCTCTTCCATAAGGTCCTCCAAAAGTGACCAATAAACTTTACATCTCTATCACATAGAATGGTTTGAGGTAAGCCAGGTATCCTCACAATTTCTTTAAAGAACAAACTTGCAATTGATGATGCATCATTGGTACTTTTACAAGGGATAAAGTGGGCCATTTTTCTAAACCTATCCACTACAACATAAATACTATCATATCCCTTTTGTGTTCTAGGTAATCCCATCACAAAATTCATGCTACAACTCTCCGCCTTGTAGGAATAGATAGAGGTTGGTATAGTCCTACATTTGTGGATGTACCCTTGGCTCTTTGACAGATTGTACATGTCTGTACAATCTTCCCTTCTTCAGTCTGAAGCTTAGGCCAATAATATAACCTTCTCACTTGTTCCAATGTCTTGTCCAAACCAAAATGTCCCCCCATGCTGCCTGCATGCTTTTCTCTAATGATGTTCCCCCTCATTGAACATTTTGGAATGCATAACTGGTGTCCCTTGAACAAGAGTCCATTTTGAATCAAATAATATGCATACTCAACATGATAAGCCTCATAAAATTTAGAACACACCTTATAAATATCATTGAAATCATCATCATTCTTATACATGTCCTTGAATGAATCAATACCTACACTTTGAAGTTGGATTTGTTGCACAACTAGAGTTATTTCACTCAATGCATCTGCCACCTTATTGGTAAATCCCTTCTTATGTTTGATTGAAAATGTGTAGGCTTGTATTGATTCCACCCACTTCATGTGTTTGTGGCTTAGTTTCTCTTGACTGTTTAAGAAACTTAATGCTTGGTTTTCTGTGAAGGCAACAAATTTCTATGGAAGTAGGTAGTGCCTCAATTTCTTCAATGATTGGACTAAGGCATACAGTTCCAAGTCATAAGAGGATTATTTCCTCTTTGCTTCATTCAGTTTCTCACTGAAAAAAATCTATAGGCCTCCCTTCTTGGTTCAAGACAGCCCCTATAGCTAGGTTAGAAGCATCACATTCAATAGTAAATATATTTTGGAAATCAGGAAACACTAAGATAGGTGTCTCCATTACATTTTTCATCATCATTTGGAAGTATTCTTCTGCATCTTTGTTCCACACAAACTTGCACTTTTGTCTACCCTTAATGGTTTCAAGGATAGGAGCACACAGCTGACTAAAATTCCTAATGAAATTTTTGTAAAAAGATGCAAGCCCATGAAAAATCCTAACTTCTGTCATTGTCCTAAGAGAAGGCCAATTCAAGATGGCTTCTACCTTCTCAGGGTCCATTTGGATGTTCCCTCCTGATACCACAAATCCCAAATATACAAGCTCTTCCTACGTAAAAACACATTTCTGCAAATTTATAAAAAGCTTTTCTTCATGCAATCTCTTTAGGACCAAGTTAAGATGTTCCAAATGTTCCTCCTTACTCTTGCTAAAAATAAGGATGTCATCAAGGTACACTATGAAAATTTTTCCAAGGAATGGTTTGAGCACCTCATTCATGAGCCTCATGAACGTGCTAGGAGCATTTGATAGGACAAAGGGCATCACCCTACATTCATACAAGCCTTCAATGGTTTTAAATGCGGTCTTCCACTCATCACTAGCCCTAATCCTTATTTGGTGGTAGCCACTTTTAAAATCCACCTTAGACTAGTACCTTTCACCTCCTAAGTGATCCAATATATCCTCTATCCTAGGCATACAAAATCTATACCTAATTGTGATTCTATTTATTGCTCTAGAAGCAGTGCACAATCTCCATGTGCCTTCCTTCTTAGGGGATAAAAGATCAGGTACTACACAAGGACTGAGACTCTTAGTGATCAAACCCTTATCCAAGAGTTCTTGAATCTGTCTTACCATCTCCTTATTCTTCTTTGGAGTTAACTTATATGCTACTTTTTTGGGTAAGGTTGCTCCTGGGATCAAATATATGTTGTGACTTATGTCTCTGATTGGGGGCAACTCATTTGGTAAGTCTTTGGTGACAATGTCTTTATACTGGTCAAGTAGGTCTAAAAATTCCTTAGGGCCTACTCTTCTTAGTGGTTTCACTTCTTTCTCAACCTTCTTAGGTCTTTCATCCTTGGGAAAATTACTAAGGCATAGCAAGGGGTATTTTCTTCTTTCAAAGTTTTCAAAAATTCTTTTTCTCTTACAAATAAAAATTTAGGATCTTTTTGTTCTTCTGCAAAATCAGACAGTGGCAAGAATGTTACCTTTTCACCTTTGTGTTTGATTGTGTAGGTGTTCATCCTCCCATAATGGTTAGCCTCCACATCATATTTCCAAGGTATCCCAAGTAGCAAATGGCAGGCATCCATTGGGACAATGTCACATAGAACTATCTTTGTAGTTTCCAAGTTGGAATTCCACCCAAGCTTGCTCCTCTATGATAGTTTGTTATTTCTTAGTGAGCCATGATACCTTGTAAGGGTTTGGATGTGGAATCCTTCTCAGTTTAATTTTCTTTACTGCTTCTTCTGACACCAAGTTTTCCATAGACCCACTATCAATCACCATTATGCAGACTTTGTCTCCACACCTGCAGGTGGTTCTGAATAAGTTCTTCCTCTGAGGTGGTTATTGAGTGCTTGGAGACTTCAATAGTGTCCTTCTCATCATAAGTACCTCTCCTTCCTTATGTGTTGCATAAGACCCATTGGTATTGTATCCTTGGTTCTCTTCTTCTCTAACCATGTTTTCCCTTTTATCTGCCTGATTTCTTACCTTCTCTGGACACTTGGATGCTAAGTGCCCTAGTTGGTTACATCTATAACACCTTTGAGGTCCTGAACTTATTCCTCCAAACCTTCCCCTTGAATCTCCTCTCCTTCCTCTATAGGAGCCTCTAGAACTACCTTCCCCAAAGGAGTTCTCTTGACTGGTTTCTCTATGACTAGTCTCTCAAAAATTTCTAGAAGATTGTCCTCTCCCACTGTTTGTCCCTCTTCCTCTACTACCAAAGTCTCTCTGGCCTCTGCCTCTTCCACTTTTATCTTTCCTCCTCTTGAGTTTTTCCTCAAATTTCAGTGCTAATTGATAGCACTTTTGGACAGTAGTAGGGGAACATAAACTTAGTTCATCTTGGATGTTTATCCTCAACCCTTGCATATACCTAGCAAGTTTGACACTCTTTGGTTCAACCAACTTAGATTTCATGGTAAGCTTATGGAATTCTTCAATATAACTTGAGATTTCCATCTCCTTCTGCCTTAAAATTTTTATTTTCCTATGAAGTTGAACTTCATAGTCTTCAGGCACATATGCTTCCTTCACCGTGGTCACCATCTTCTTCCAAGTGCTTACCGGATTATTTTCCATATTCACCCTCTCTGCTTGAGTGAAGTTCCACCAAGTTAGGGAAAATACCTTCAACTTGGACTTTACTATCTTAACCTTCTGATGCTCTGGTATCTCCTCACAGTCAAAGAAACTAGTGAGTGCATCAACCCAATACATGACTTCTTATGGATCCATATTCCCATTATAGATAGGTAGATCAAGTTTAGTATCCATGGTCCTTCTCTCCATGGATTTCAAATTCTTCAAGAGCAACCTCTATTCTGCAAGGAATTCTTCTTCTTCATCCTCCTACCAAGGGGTCTCTTCATCACTCCCCTCCTCTTCAACTCTAGATTTCCCATTACTCCCTCTCTTGACTTGTTTCTTGAGTCTTTTGATTTCTTGCCTCATCAACTTCCTCTCTGCTTCATGCTCTTTCACTATCCTTAGTAGTTCAACATTGGTCATCCTATTAGGAAGTTCATTGTCATCTCCACCTTTTGACATGATTGCAACTTGTCTTCCTCCAAAGATCTACTAGTTTCTTTGATACCACTTGGAGTATAGCCCCAAACTATACCAAAAAATCCTACAAAGGTTTAAAATACCTTCCAAATATCATATAGTCTAGGACTCCACTAGAGTTCCCAAAACCCACACACAAGACTAGATCCACTTCCTAGTCTTCACTACCCTTAGGGTATTCTTAGTCACAACTTAGAACCAATCAATATAGGGATGGAACATGGGTTATAAAAGGTTAGACACCTTGGTTTGATGTAACAAAAGACAAATCCCACACTTACTCAACTCTAAGACTCAATTTGGATACTTAACCCACTATAGGGCTACAAGGAGCAAGAATGGATTAATGAAGGCAAATCACCAGGAAATACACCAAAGCAAGTCTTAAACACCCTGAAATTTGAAAATACACTCACCAAAAACACCCTCCAATCCAGGACTCTTGACCAATCTCATAACTCACGTTGTTCACAATTCTCTCCTAGGCCTAATTGAGCAATTAGGCCACTTTTCCAAAGCAAGTGCCTCAAGTTTGATTCAATTTCCAATCCTTCCAATTTTAATACTTGTTTATTCATACAAAAATTCTAAATCCAAGGATTTAGGTCTTCATTCCATCCCTAGCCCAAGTTGTGCTTCAAAAACCAAAATCTGGACAGTCACATCTAGATGCATGTCCAGAGGTTTTAATGTTTTCTCCCTCCTAATCTAAGACCTAAAAATTATTAAATTAAATCCTCCCTCCTTTCTCTCCACCAAGAATTATATTTTTCCCATGTTGGATTCTCTGGGAAAGAGGATTTTTGCTTCGAAACCCTAATTAGGGCCTTCCTGTGACCAGTGAGCAATCAAAATTGGATAAATTTTGATACCCTGCACTGCAAACCTTAAAACCACTTGGAAAATTCAAATAATAATAGGACCAAATTTTTCAATCCTTAAATGGTGCATTGGGATCCGTACCAACCTGTACAACTCATAAAATTAGTTGAAAATATAGAAAACAGTTGAATTTTATTGATTTCGATGTCAAAACTTTACAATTGATTCAATCCAACCATAGAGTAAGGTTTTACAACCTTTTCATATATTTCCAAAGCAGTTCCAACTAACAAAATTGGTTGTGAATGTTGGGATTCAAAAGTGCATCTTTTGATAAGAAGTTGCATTATCCAACATTGACAACTTTGACAACTTTTAACAAAAGATGTCAAATGTGAGTAAACTTGAAAAGTTTTGTGTTTAGACTCCATATGAGACCTTATAAGGATCAAAATAACATTTCTACCCTTCCTTAGGTTCCCTATACTATTCTATCCTAATCTACCCAATATTGTTCAAACTGACTAAGGTAGACAACTAGGTTTATAACATCACCTAGTGTCCCCTTATCTTACAATTTAGGACTTATTGATGACATTGGATCCAAGATCCAATCACTACCCTAAAACTATGTATTTGGGTCCACTGATGTGTTTTAAATGGATGAGCTTGAGGGTGCTCCTGCACCATAGACTCACTAAGCTAATAATCTATTTGTGAAGAAGCCCTAAAATTATTGAACAATGGCAACCACTTCACGAGTCATGAAGATCAAGAATGTAAAGGACAAAAAGATCGCCTTGATAAAGAACTCAACCTGTGAGGATCCCAACTACAATTTTTTCCCTGAGGTTTCTGCTCAACCCAACGACAAAGGAGCATTTTCAAGTATCCCTCCTAGGCTTCTGCTAGTTGAAGACATCCGCATATACATTCACTGCAAGGTCGCAGAGATTGGGGATTTGGACATTGAGGAAGCTTACCAGAAGCTATGCAAGGACAAAAACCTAAAAGATGAGCACAAAAAAATTGAGGTGAAAGGGTTAACCAATGTCCTATTGTTCTTGAGAGAGTTCAAAACCAAATGGATACACATAGTAATTAGCTGAGTGCATGATGGAAGGATGTGGTTGGATGAACCAAAACTGATCACAAAGGATGTGATTCATGCAGTAACTGGTTATCCGATAATCGAGAAGGCAAAATCCCTAAAACACCCTTTATGCCCCGAGATTGAAAAGTTAACTAGAGTCGAGTGGGATGTTAGAGTTTTTTAAGTTAATTCAATCACCAACCCTGAGATGAACTTCGGTGCATATGTGATTGGGTACAAGATATTTCAAGCAAGCAGTATGAACAACATTACATGTGGAGCAGTTGACACTGCATATAAAATAGTGAAGAAGGGACTGCAACTAGACCTATCTGAGTTTCTACTGAAGCAACTGGAAGATAACATGATAAAAATTAGATTAGCCCAATCTAATACATGTAAGTTTGGTTCCCTCCTAATGTGCACATTCTTCTATTTATATAACTTCTTTCCTTCAATCGTTAATGTCACTTGGGACACAAGCTGACCAATCACTGCATAGATTAGTGATTTCATTAAGTCACTAGGAGATAACCTCACACCTCTAATGGATGGCTACTTTTCCACATTCAAGACTAGGATGCAGAAGAGGATGAGAATCATTGCTCAACTAGTGGAGAAATACAAGGATGAGATATATTTTATAGTGGACACCAACACCACTCTCATCAAACCTGCACAACTAAGAACAACATGGTTACCACCATTGGACTATGAAATTGACATTGATCAGAATACAAAGGTTATTGAAACCATGTTGAATGAACTAGTGGACAAAACTTTGAAAATATTTGGCACATATGAGGAAGCCAAGTCAAGAATAAAGACTGGTTTAGTAGTAAAAAATAGACAGGAAGAAGACAAAAATAATGAATACTCTTCAGAAGAAACTTTTGGTAAATGATGAAGAGTTGGAACAAAAAGTAGATATCACCGAGGAATAGTCACCCATCGGTGAAGGTAAAGAATTAAGTGATTCAGAGTCTACCAAATCAGATGCACCACCAGCCAAGAAATCAAAAGTTACTGAAGTAACGGCTACATCAAGAACAAGAAGAAAAACAACAAAAGAGGTAGACTCACCACCCTTGAAGAAAGGAATTATGAGAACTTATCAGAAAAGAAAGAATACATCTTTAATCGGGAAATCAACACCGAAACAAAGAAGGAGATATCTAAGAGGAAAAGAAGACAAGGATGACACTAAAAAGGATGAAAGAGAATAGAGGATCCAAGCAGAAAAGGCCAAAATACCAAAGACAATTGATGAAGTTACAGATTCAATCATCAACACAGGCCACTTACAACATCATAAAATTAGATAATGGGTAAATATGTCTACCAAGGATCAGAATAAGATAGAAGAGGCCATAATCAAAATGATGGTTGCATACAGGTATGTACCTCTACAATTTGGCAGTCATATTCCACAAGAGATAAATGATAAAATATCAACTAGGTGGACATATGCATTGCACACGGAGAAACAGATGAGGGAGAGATCGCTAGTTACATTCATGCCTGAGTCCATAGTTGAAGAAATCAACTCAACCATGCAGGAGCACTCCAAGAATTTTTTTGCAAAGATAAGAGCATACAAAGTACTGTAAGATAGGTTATAAGAGATTGATATAGAAAGGAACAAGATTTGGACACAAATCTTTAACCCACCCAAGAAGGTACTAGCTATAACTGAGACTGCTCACAATGAGGATAAGGAGGCCACACCAAGCCCTGAGCACATTTCATCAACAACACCGGGGATTAAAATCCTATTGATTTGACAACAAAGGCAAGTAAGGCCATGGATGATATTCCTCAGATATTGCAATCATTAGGAGAAACACCAGATATCACTATAAAAGATATAACTCAAGATGATTTTGATGATAATGCCAAGAATGATGAAGATGTAAGTATTGATATTGAGCAAACAAAGGAACATGACACTACTGATGTTGCATAGGAAAATGTACTAGGTAACATACCTTTATTGATACAAGCTATCAATATAACAACAAAAGCAAAGGAGAAAACACCTGAGCCTGAAACAGACACGCCGATAGAAAAAGGTGATGAGCAAGGGGACAAGACAGATAACAATGGAGAGAAACCGAGTGGTGCACCCATCGAGGATAGTGGAAAGGCAAACAAGGCTGCAGACCATGAAAAATTTGATGTAGAGACGTCTAAAACTGAACAACAAGTTCACACCAAGTAGCATACCAAAGGCACCACACCTCCCAAGAAATTACTGAAAGAAACAAAGCAAGAAAAGGATCTTGCTATAATCCTTCACTCCCCTACTTCCAGAACCATTCAAAAGAAGAATCACAAGAAAGGAAGCAAACCAGTAACACTTGATGAGATAATAGACATACCCGAATGTGATCCAAGGACACTGGATCTTGAGTCATTATCAAGGTATGGAGAACTATGCAAAAGGAAAGCAATACAAGACAAGCTCAGAAAGGAGCACAACAATACACAAGTCTTGGAAACAACCAAGGAAATCCTATTGCAAGTAGTACCAGACACACAGATTGATTGAACTGCACCCATAATTGATCAACTTGTAGTTCTAATCGAGGTAATCACAACACAGAATGTAGACAATGAGAAGGTCATTAAGGAACAAGCAGAAGAAAAGTATCAGTACAAACTCACCAAGAAAATAAGCCAAGAAGTGGAAGAGAATAAGGTGAAACTTTCTGAGCTATTAACTACTTTATAACTAGTTATATCAGAAGTAGTTAACTTAGTTCAAAAGTTATGCACACTAAAGCACTTCACTACTGAGCATAGTGAACATATAGCTAAAATAGATGAAGATCTAAAAACTAGTGCACAAAGTCTATTAACCGAAGTAAATGAATTCCAACTACATTATGAGTAGATTGTAGAATCTAAACAGTTGAGACTTGATATACAAAAGGCACAAAGCAAAATTGGAGATCAAGTAACCAAGCTAAAAGCAATGTTACTACCGAATCTCACATTGTTGTTGACACACATAACTTTGGAAAAGACTCTAATTGCCACCCCAGAGATGTCAGTCACAAAGAGTATCTATGACATACACACCAGAATCACTTTGGAGCACATGACCCTCGAGCACCTCAAGGAAAAATGGAACAAGCTAATGGCAGCCATACAACAATCCCATTCACACATATTTGACAAGCTGTAAGTACTACATCTTTGTCATTATTTTCAAAAAAGGGGGAAAACATGTGTACATACATTGTATCCACAAAATGGGAAAATCTACCAAGGCAAACATGTAAAAAGGAAAAAATGTATATACATTACAAAAGGGAAACATTGTACCGAGGCATGCACATAGGGGGAGTCATTTAAAAGGTAAAACACTTGGTGTATATACTACACATACAAGTTTTTGATACTAATGCCGAATGGGGAGATTGATAATCCTTAAAGGATTAGAATTTGTCATTAGTATAATAAGAAAACATTTTTGGACCGTCGGTCACTTGATCACCAAGTGACATCTTTCACCAAACACAGTGGTCACCTAAATAGTCAAACACAGTGGTCACCGAAATGGTTAAGTGGAGTGATCACTGAAATATTTTGAACACCGAGCGTAGTGATCACCGAGCACCAGTTTACAGAGACTTCATCAAGCATAGTCTACAGAGACTTCACCAAGCACAGTCTACAAAGAATTCACTGAGCATAGTTTACAGAGACATCATCAAACACCAATCTACCGAGAGACAGTTTTATTCCCAGGAAAAGTGGATCTCAAACTACACGTCAGCTAAAGTACTTTAATCTTTAAAACCTCTTTATGATTAGCCAGACAACCATTTTTTGTGGATCAAGAACAACGTAATATATGGATGCAATTATTTAACTGATTGTATTCATGCAAACTAGGAGATCAAGGTCAAGTTATAAACCTGATCATAGAGTTATTCAAGAAAAGCATGAACCCTAATCAGGACAATACATTGTATATATAGATGTGTAATCAATCAAGAACATGATGATTGTAACCATAGAAGGACATATATGGATCAAATAGAGAGTTTCATGTAGAAGGACAATTAAAGAAGAATTAAGTTATGAAGAACTACATGTTGGGATTAATGGGAAGTAGTACTGAGAGGGGAGGGGTGAATCAGTACCTCTATAACTTTTAACACTTTTCACCTTTCATCATTAGTAAACAATCTTGACTATATTACGAACCATAGCTGATGTTCTTTCTTATGCATGTAGTATTAATTCATAAACTTAATTGTATGCAATCATTCATAGAAACATTCATGAAAATAATAAACTCATAGCACAATATATGATATCGCAGAAAACTCCTGTTAGGAAGTAAAAACTGTGGTGGGGATGGCACCCACAAAACTTCACTATCTGTAGAATGGAAGGAATATGGTAAAGGCATACAATTGATCACTTTTGATGATCTACCCTATTAGGAGTATTGATGTGGAGACCTGTTAAGATCTACTCTGTTAAGATCTTTTAACAACACTAATGAAGTGTGCACTCGGTTAAGAGATTTACAATAGGACTGTTAAGTCCACCTTCCTTGAAAGGATTTCTTAAGTGTACCCCACTTGTTAGAATGTGTACAATATGTTTTACCTGATACTATGTAATCTATAATTGTTGATTACATATCCTTTAAAGCTCACATAATATGAATATCACCTATAGTGATTGATTAATACCTTTTCCTTCTCGTCTGTAGCTTGTGTTATGTTCTTGACAACTGATTTTATCTTTGTCTGTGTTGTTGCATGAATTCTATTATCTAATCCTTAGATTCTCTCAATGGCTACAATCATCATCAAACAACATGTTGATAGTAGATTGAGCATCTATTTATACAAGTATTTGACCTATTCTAGAATCATGCATTACAATGTTAACTCTTGATCCAACGTATACAACTTGACCTTGATCCTTTAGTTTTCATGTTTTAAAATACTTAAACTGATTAAAACAATAATAATTACATTTCTTTCTCCACACATAACGGATTTAAAACAAATCAAGAAGCTAAATATAAAACTTCAGTGATTTATCTGATGTAGAAAGTTAGATCCACTTTTTGCGGGATGTAACTGACTGTCAGTTCTTGATTGTTGGTGTGAACTGAAAGTCTTTCAGTGTTCCTTCATTGAACTGATTGTCAGGTTCCCTTCATCTGTCGGGTTCCTCTCTTTGATTGTTTTTTCTGGTTGCACTGTTGGTTACTCGTTGGGTTCCCTTGTCCTTTTTGTCATCGGGTAACACTGAATAGTGTTTGTCAGGATGCTGTGTACTTGGTAGTATTAGTAACCTTGGCGTCGGGTAGTGTTGTGCCTTGTCTATCGGTATAGTGTAGACCGATGGTGTTCATCATGTTTTTCCTTGCATATACTAATGGAAAAATATAATTTCTTCAATCTCCCCCTTTGACATTAGTATCAAAAACTGATATGTGCATAATACTAAGGTGTTTAATATGTACACTATGTATATATCCTTGTCATTATATGACTCCCCCTAACTGTATGCATCAATATAGTATAAGTATATGTACATGTATACTTGACTTTATACTATACATTCCCTATTCTTTTCTCTTTCAAATGACTGACTGTATAAATCATTTCTTCCTTTCATTTCCCCTTTTTACTGATTGGTTGTACATATCATTTCCCCCTTTATTTGATACTCATGACAAAAACATACAATTTATAAGTTGTCAAAAATGTGACAAAAATGTCTAACTTACAATGTGTCAAGAATGTGGGAGTGGGTGTTCTTGATATCTTCAAGCATTTTCTCCCATTTTTCTTTGATTAGGTCTAGTGCCATGTGCTCTAGCTCAATCTGAGCATGCATATCATAAATGTTGTCTAGGACAGACATTTTTGGGGTAGCAATAAGTGCTCTTGCATGTGTCATATGTTGTTGTATTAATGATAGTGTCAGTAAGAGTTGTGCTTGAAGCTCATTTACCTCATCTCTAAACTTTGTTTCTACAATCTAAATGTCTTGTCTCAACTTTTGAGCTTTCTTAAGCTGCTCATTGTGCAATTTGATTGCTTCTTCACTGTTCGTGAGGATTTTTGCGCTTGTTTGAAGATCAACATCAATCTATCCTTTCTTGTTGGTATACTCCTTTATGATTTGATCTAACGTGCATAATTTTTGAATTAAGGTTATAGCTTCTGAAATAACTAGGTCTACTGTGTTAACCAGTTCAGAAAGCTTTACCTTTTGTAATGCCACTTCTTGGCTTATCTTCTCAGCTAAATTGAACTCATATTTATGTTCAATTATTTCTTCCATAACCTTCTCAGCATCTATTTTTTGACATGTGATTACATCTGTGATAACCACTAATTGATCAATCATTGGCATTATTTTATCAACATCTACATCAGGTACAATTTGTTGAAGTATTCCTCGAGCAACTTCAAGTACCTTAGCTTCCTTGGTGGATTTTCTCAACTTATCCTGCATGGATTTCCTTTCAAAAAGTCTTGCATACTTTTTCAATTCATTTGGATCCAATGTCCTAGGATCACAAACTGGAATCTCAATAATTTCATCCATAGTCATTAGATTCTTATTGTTGCTTTTCTTCTTCCTTGAGATTTGTGTAGACGTAGATGTATGAACTACCATTTCTAGTTCATTTGTCTTCTCTGAGGTTCTCAGTGAAGGCTTTGTTGATGATGCTTCTTGTGTTTTCTTCTCGGGGTGCACCTGTTAGTTTGGTGAAGACATCTCTCCATCAACCTTTGGTGTTTCTACAGATTTCTCTTTTGTCTTCTTCTCCTGTTCATCTATCTTTGCCTCTTCACCTTTTTCTTTCTTCTTTTCCTCTTCTAGTTTTTGTGCTTCTTCTTTACTCTAATTAGTAGACTTGTCTTTTTGATCATCGATTGCAGCTTGTTCTACAGTTGTATCTTTTGTGTCATATGTGGTGTCTTTTGTTTTCGTATCACCCTTGTCCTCGGGTATGCTTGAATCTGCTGCATTTGACTCTTCATTTCCTTCTAGAAGATTTATTTCCTTTATCAACACTGGCATATTATCCTGAGTGCTCACATGTGCTGCATCTTGATTTGTGTCCTGCTCATTGGTTTGATCTTGTTGAGCAATGACATCTTCATCTTTTTGTAATTGATCGGCAGGGTCCAGTTTTGTGATGTCAATAATTGAAGTTTTCGGCCATATTTCATCAGCAACATCCATGTTGTTATTTCTTTTTGTCTGCAATACTTGTTGCTTGGTTTGATCCTTAAGAGATATAAAAATTACATCATCTTCTTTCTGAGGATCTTTATCTGAGTCATATTGAGTGATGCATTGAATGTCAAGATCATCCATGACTTTGTCTAGGTCAATGGGCTCATTAATATCTACATTGTCCAAAGCAATGTTCTTAGGACTTGTCTTATCTTTCTCCTCCTCTACATGAGGTGTGTCGATGAGAAGTAATTTATTCTCACAACTTGTTGAATCTGCAGGTAGATCTAGGAGTTGTCTCCATTTGGCCTTGGTCATGTTGTCCAGCTCTATAAACTTATCTTCTAGCACTTTGTAAGCTCTTATCTTAGCTACAAATTTGCTTGAGTGCTTTTTCATTATTTCTTTGATCTCTTCCATCTTTGATTCAGGAGGCATAAGTGTGACAAGTACCCTCTCCCTTGCTTCCTTTTCGGTGTGTAGAGCACATGACCATTGTTGTGAAATTTTGTTACCCAGTTCTTTGGGTATTTGGCCTATAAATTCTACTGGTACATATTTGAACTTGATCATTGCCCTGATTATTGCATCTTGTATCTTTTTTTGGTCCTTTGGCTCAAGTTTATCCCATTGTCTAATTTTCCTATCAGTCATTGTACCGGTAGTAGCAATTGACTCAACAATTTCATCAATTGTTCTAGTGAGAAAACTTTTCTTTGTTACATCAAGCTCATCATCTTTTGTATCTTCTATGTCAGCTTTGGTCTTGACCAATCTTTTCCTCCTTTTGGTGGGTGTTTGTTTCACATTTTGTTTCTCTGTTTGTTGCTTCCTCTTATAGGTCCTCACTTGACCTTTCTTGAGAGGTGTAGTATCTTTTGTTATTTGGCTTCTTGTTCTTTGTTTCTTTGTAGGAGGTGGAGGTGTATCAGACTCAGTTGCCTCATAATGTGATTGCTGCTCATCTTGTCCTTCATCGATGGTACCCTATTCCTTGATTTCCTCTGTTTGTTCTTTTTCCTCCTCATTAACCGATAGAATCTTTTCAAGATTCTTTACCATTTTGTTCTTCTTGTTGACAGTCTTCTTGATTACTAGGCCTATTTTTATCTTGGACTTGGCCTCTTCATAAGTTCCAAATCTTGGTTGTTTGTTGTCAAGTGGTTTATTGATCAATGCATCAATTGCATTTTAGCTTGATCTATGTTAATTTCATAGTCAAGAGGTGCTAACTAGGCTATCCTTGGTACAACCAGTTTTATGTGAGTGAAATTTGTATCCACCATAAAACATATCTCATCCCTATGCTTTTCAATCAATTTCTCATGGATCCTCACTCTTTCCATCATCTTTTCCTTGAATTCAAGGAGGTATGCAGTCATCACTGAATCAAAATTGTCACCTAGTGACTTGATAAGTTCACTAATTTGCAGTGTGACTGGTTTCGTAGTATCCCATTTCACTTTGCCTACTGAAGGGAAGTATTCTTGAAAGTAAAAGAATATACACATGATAAGTGAACTGAACTTACATGTGTTTGTCTTTGTAGACCTGATTGTTGTCATGTTCTGATCAATTTGTTTCAATAGGATCTCACATAGATCCATCTGTATTCCCTTTTTCACTATCTTGTAAGTTGTGCTTACTACTGTTGAAGCTATGTTGTTTAGCCTGCTTTCCTGGAAGATCTTGTAACCTATCACACATGCACCGAACCTCAATTCCTCATTGGTGGTGGTGTTTACCTTGACACCTCTGTTATCCCACATAGCTTTGGTGATTTTTTCAACTTCTAGTCGGGAGGGATGCTTGTGTGCCTTAGGCTTGTCGATTATGGGGTAACTAGTTACAGCATGTAACAGATCCTTAGTGATCTTCTTAGGTTCATCCAACCATAATTTTTGGTCATGCATTCTACTCAAAACTAACCTAATCCAGTCGGTTTTGAAAACCCTCAAGAAATATAGGGCATTTGTTATCCCTTTAACTTGTATATGCTTGTTTTCTTCTTTTAGATTTCCTTCTGCATCACACAGATTCTTGTAAGCTTGGTCTATCTCTAGATCACTTATTTCAGCGATCTTGTAGTGAATATAAGACCTTACATCTTCTATCAGCAAAACCCTAGGTGGAATTTTTGAAAATACACCAAAATCATCGGGTTGCGATGTGATCTCTAGGCATATATTATACTTGGGCTCCACACAGGTGTTGTTCTTTATTAACTTAACCACATTCTTCTTATCATTCTTAATCTTTACGGTTCTTGAAGTGGTTGCTATCGTATTTCAAATTTTGGGCTTTCTTGAAAATAATAACAAAGTTCTTTGTTGCGCTTGGTACTTAGTTTGATCTGTGAAACTTGTGAATGATCTATTTGGTGTGAATGATCTATTTGGAGTGTACTGGATCGAGTCGACGTCACTTTTTTGAATGCTTTCTTTTTGCTCTATTTTTTCTCTGCTCTTTTTTCTCAAATCACATGTGAGAAATGAAGTGCTCCCGTCGATTATTTATAAACTTTTGACCTAAGTTTCTCATAAATGCTCAACGACTCGTTGGGTCATGAAGATGGATTTTTTCAAGAAGACTCAATTAACATTGTCGGTGTTGACAAGATGCTCAGGATAGCTGTTTAAGATTTTTGCTTTCACCGACGGACATCGATGTTGTGTCAAGACAATCATTATAACTTTGCTTCCTTACCGACGGGTGTCAGGTTACATTAGCAACTTAGCCATTTTATGTGTTGGCCGACAATTCTTGGTAAGTGTAGACAACTCATCCTTTATGTTCATCGATGGTTTTCGGTATGTGCTTACCAACGGGGGTGTTTTCTCATAATTGTAACAAGTAACATAATATGTATCTATATTCATGCAGATTTTGACTATCTATCAATTTGTATAATGGAGCTAATGCAAAATATAACTTGGTGTAGTGCAGTTCTATACATGTTCAGCTTAAGTGGGGGTGGTGATGTCACCAGATCCATTAGATGGGGTGTTACCATTTGCATTGCTTGGTCCAGCTTCATCATTGCTTGAAGATTTTCTCCACATTTTGTCTCTAGCCCTCCGGATATCTTCAATGGTGTTTCCATTGGGATATATACTTGTCTCTGTCATTCAGTCTCTACAGTCTTTCTTGAGATGACCAACTTTATGATAGTGTAAGCATGCCATTCTGGGGTTTGTCTAGCCTCTGGACCTTTTGGTCCATGCTCTCATGCAGTTTGTAGCAATGTGACCATATCTACCACATGGTGTGTAGTTTATCCATGTATTGTAGTCCAAAATATATGAATTACCAACCCTTCTCGGTTGATATCCATTTTCTTCTTTTTTGGGTTTCCATGCTTCAATTTTCTTCTTCTTGCATTCAAGATATGTGTGCCCATGCATTTTGTAGGTGGGACAATACTTGTCCATATAGGTTTCCTTCTTTGATTCTTTCACCTTTGATTTACATTCATGTGCTTTATGTCCTTTATTACTACAATTATAACAATGTCCAATGAATGTAAATGTGGATTTAGGAATACCTTTTTCTTTGCTCCTACAGATATTTGAGGTGTGGCCTTGCTTTCCACAGTGATTGCATGTCAACTTTCTTAGTCTTGTATTTTCATATACAATCTTTGGATTGGCTTGATTTGATGATTCTTCATTTTCGGTAAACCCTAGACCATTGTTGTTGTTGACTCTTCGTTGTCCTTCAAGAAAATCATCCATTCTTTTATTGCTTTCTTCATCCTTTCTGATAATTGCATTATGTTGTTGCTGAACTCTAACCTCATGCTTTAGTTTTTCATTCTCTTCTCTTAGTTCACTGATAGCCTGTACTCTTTCAACGAGTTCTATATTCATTATGTTTTCTTCTTGACTCATAAGAATAATCTGATTTGTAATCTCATGGTGATGCTCAACATGTCTTTGAATTTCTAACTCTTTTTCTTGTAGCTTCTATGTAATATTCCTCCTGTCATCAATAGCTAGTGTTCTTTTTGTTTCAGCGTGTCTAGCATAACTCATCACATCAATCATTCTTACCATCTGGGTCTCTTGACCAATTTGCAGCATCTTTATTTGCTCTGTCAGATGTTGATTGATCTCCTTTAGATTTGTGATGTTCTCTTCTAATGTATCTGATGCATTACTTATGTTTGATCCTGAAGACTCAAAGAAATTTGGAATCTCTTCTTCTTGATAATCTTTTTCATTGCTCCGAGTTGCCATACCTTTTCTCTCATCCAACAACTCTCTCATCTTGATTCTCGCTTCTTTATACTGTTCATAGAACATCTGAATTTCAAGCTTTTTATTCTCAATATTTTTATCAAGTTTGTACTTCTCCATTGTATGATCT
>MU225447.1:1804332-1824061 GCA_018584345.1 Thuja plicata
CAAGAAGAGACTTAGCTCTGATACCAATTGTTGGGATTAATGGGAAGTAGTACTAAGAGGGGAGGGGTGAATCAGTACCTCTAAAACTTTTAACACTTTTCACCTTTCATCATTAGTAAACAATCTTGATTGTATTATTGACCATATCTAATGTTCTTTCATATGCATGTAGTATAAATTCATAAACTTAATTGTATACAATCATTCATAGAAACATTCATGAAAATAATAAACTCATAACAAAAGATATGATATCGTAGAAAAATCATGTTAGGAAGTAAACACTGCGGTGGGGATGGCACCCACAAAACTTTACTATCTGCAGAATGGAAGGGAGCTGGAAAAGGCTTACAATTGATCACTTCTGATGATCTACCCTATTAGTAGTATTGATGTGGAGACCTGTTAAGATCTACTTTGTTAAGAGCTTTTAACAACACTAATGAAGTGTGCACTCGGTTAAGAGATTTACAATAGGACTGTTAAGTCCACCTTCCTTGAAAGGATTTCTTAAGTGTACCCCAATTTTTAGAATGTGTACAATATGTTTGAACTGATAGTATGCAATCTATAATTGTTGATTATAGATCCTTTAAATCTCACTGAATATGAATATCACCTATAGTGATTGATTAATACCTTTTCTAGCTCGTCAGTAGCCTGTGTTCTGTTCTTGACAAAAAATTTGATCTTTGTCTGTGTTGTCGCATGAATTCTCTTGTCTGATCCTTAGATGCTCTTAGTGGCTACAATCATCATCAAACAACATGTTCACAATAGATTGAGCATCTATTTATACAATTATTTGACCTATCCTAGAATCACGCATCACAATGTTAACTCTTGATCTAAGGTATACAACTTGACCTTGATCCTTTAGTTTGCATGTTTTAAAATAGTTAAACTAATTAAAACAATATTAATTACATTACTTTCTCCGCATATAATGGATTTAAAACAAATCAAGAAGCTAAATATAAAACTTCAGTGATTTATCTGACATGGAAAGTCAGATCCACTTTTTGCGAGATGTAATTGACTGTTGGTTCTTGATCATCGGTGTGAACTGAAAGTTTGTCAGTGTTCCTTCATTGAACTGATTTTTGGGTTCCCTTCATCTGTTGGGTTCCTCTCTTTGATTGTTTTGTCGGGTTGCACTGTTGGTTACTCATCGGGTTCCCTTGTCCTTTTTGTCATCGGGTAACACTAAATTGTGTTTGTCAGGATGCTTTGTACTTGGTAGTATCGGTAACCTTGGCGTCGGGTAGTTTTGTGCCCTGTCTGTCAGTATAGTGTAGACCGATGGTGTTCATCAATTTTTTCCTTACATATACTAATGGAAAAATATAATGTCTTCACTACATTCAAATCTACCGAGTAGAACAGAGGTATTATTCTTAACAATAGGTGATATACAATTTTGTGAACTTAATGGATCTGTAATCAACAATTCAAGATTGCAAGCTATCAGGTCATCTATATTTTTGTCAAATAGAAGAAATCCTTCAAGAAGGTGGACTTAACAGTCTTATTGTAAATCTCTTAACCAAGTGCACAAATACATTGTGTTGCTAAAATCTCTTAACCGAGTAGACTTAAAAAGTCTAACATGTTACTCCTAACAGGGTAAGATCATCAGAAGTGAGCACAACTTGTAGCCCTAACAGGTACCTTCCATTCTACAGATAGTGAAGCTTTGTGGGTTTCATCCCCACCGCAGTTTTTACCTTCTAACATGGGTTTTCTATGTTATCAATTCTTGCGTCATGTGTAAATGAGTTTCATGAATGTTTCTATGTTTGTTTACATGCACTTACATTTATGTTATGATATTACATACATGAAGTAGAAAAGATACAATGGTCTATTATGCAAGCACTGATTACTAAGGTATAAAGTGTAAAAAAATTTAAGGGTACTAATTCACCCCTCCCCTCTCAGTACACACCCTTCCATTATTCCAACATTATCTAAGGTGTATCAGTATCGATCTATTTAATAAAAAAAACATTCCCTCTACCGAATGTCCTAATATGTTCAATACATGGGAATCATAGACAAATGACTTGCCTACATATTTAGCTTTTCACCATTCTAATTATTTATTTGAATTAACTAAAATGTCTCCTTATTTATTCTAATATTTAGTTATCTTGGACTAGAGTTTCAAGCCCAATATCCACAATTTTCTAAACTGATGACTACACGGAATTGGGGTTTTCATATTGCAAAACATTATTCATTATGTATATCAAAAATGAAAAAGCATTGTAAATGTTGATGAATTAGAGCATTTAGAATTTTTTAAACACATAACACATTATATTACATTAAAATGTGATATAATATGCAAGGCATAATTAAGCACCCAAAATATTAAGTCATTAGAGGTTTTCAAGTATATTAAATCTCTTTTAACTAAGTATTATTATATGCAATAAGGTATAAAATATCTTCGCTTTGAAGAATCAAGATTTCTAATAATAATAAGATATACAAGATATATCTATGTAAACAATCTTGCAATGATAATTGTATTTAAATTTAAGACCTTGTACGTTTATTTACACAATATATAATATATTATTAGAAATTTATTCTAGACTTAAAAATAAAAACATTAACAAAAATAAATTATTTTGATAAATATTTATAATAAACATACTTAAAGTTATATCCATTTAATCAAAATTTCAATTAAACTTTGTGGGGTTATCGTTAATTTTAGTAAATAAAATTATTGATAATAGTACCTTCCATGTTTCATCAATGTCTTAAGTTTCCACATCAAGGAAAAGAAGTTATTATTTGTGGAGATCGTGAACCCTTTCGATATTGCAAGCAATTGGAAGGGAAACAAACAGACTTTTTCCCATTAAATGAGTTAGCCAAGCCATCTAATGTCAAAACACCTACTGAAGAAATCACCAAGCAATCCATTGATGAGGCCTCCACCTCTAAGACTACTGACTCGTAGAAAAATCCCCCTAAAGAAAAGATAATTGCATCTGATAAGAAGATCAAGATTGTTGACCAAGGTAACAGGGAATATAGAATAAAAAATGCCTTCTATGTTGATCAACTTCCCCTATCCCAGAAATCATATGGTTGACCTTTAAAACTTTTTGCTAAGAAAGATGAATCCACCATGGAATGTAAGAAGACTACCTTTGAACATTGGAGACCTCTTTATCAAGAAAGTATGGAAGAAGATATCCTAGCATGGCTCTATTAAGATGGATAAGACAAACTTGCTGACATACCAATTGAAAAATATCCAAAGCCAAATCCTGTAATTTAAAGAATGGGGTATCATGACATAGGCTTAGGTGCACAATAAATAGGTATGAAAGAACCCATCAAAGCTAATGGTTACCCTCACAACCGAGGATCGAGCTCCACTGGTGATTATGAAGCTTCTTTTGATTTAGATCTTGAGGAGGAATTATATGAAGTCCCTTTTTAATACATAGAAAATGATCTCAACAATACCAATTGTGTCTTTACCATCACTATCATTGACCTTTCATCTCCTAGCCTCCCACTCAAACACCCCAAACTTATTGATTGGGACCAACAAGACTTGCCGCCAAATTTGGACATATGTGATTCAGATGAAGGAGTGTTATCTCTCTTTGGCATAAGAGATCTCCAAAACTATGAGCATGAAATAAAGTATCATGATCAAGCTTATTTTAGAAGACACGTCATCTCTCTTAGTCGCAAAAGTGAAAAATAAGATAAAAATAAAAAAGAGAACAAAAAATCCCCTGGTGAAAACCTTTCTAAGGTACCTTCAGATGAAGAAAAAGTAAAAATAAAGGACACGTCTTCTGGTAAAAACCTTTCTAAGGTGTCAGAAGAGGGAGAAGTTGACTTTCCTTTCATTTCCTTTCCTCGAGATAAATCGTCCATCCTTATAAAGGATATAGTTGAATTTAACCTTGGTACCTCTAAAGAGCCTAACATCACATTCATAGCAGCATCTCTAAGTGAGAAAGAAAAAATGAACATGAATGAATTTCTTCAGAAAGTACAGAAGAATTTTGCCTAGACCTACAAAGACATGCCTAGACTAGACCCTAATCTAGTTGTACATCATCTTGAAGAAGACCCTAAAGAGAAACTTTTTAAATAGAAGCTAAAAAAGATGCATCCACAAATACCCTTATTATTGAAATTAGAATGACAGAAGATGCTTGAAGCTGAGTTTATAAGGCCTATAGATTATCCTGAGTGGGTCTCCAACATTGTGCCAGTAGGTAAAGTCATTGGGGCATTCAAATCTACACATATTTAAGATACTTGAACAAGCAATGTCCAAAGGATGATTTCCTACTTCCAATCATTGACACCATAATGGATTTGACTGCAGGACATGAGATAATATCTCTTATGGATGGTTTTTTTTTGTTATAATCAGATTAAAATTATAGCATAAGATCACCACAAGACCACATTCACCATACCTTGGGGTACCTTCTTCTATCAATTCATACCCTTTGGGCTAAATAATGTTGGAGCCGCATATCAATGAGTTATGACCGCCATCTTTCATCACCTTTTGCATGATATCATAGAAGACAATGCAGACGACCTTTTGGGAAAATTAAAGACTACAGATTAACACATTACTATACTTACAAAGATTTTTTTCAAGTTAGAGAAGTACAAGGTTTGGATAAATACCAATAAATATGTCTTTGGTGTACAATCAGGAAAGTTGCTAGGTTATATTATGTCCCGTAGAGGAATCAAGGTAGATCCAAAGAAGGTGAAAGCTATATTAGAGACGTCACCTCCCAAAACACTCAAACAAATTTGCAACGTACAAGGAAGACTCCATCCCATTTGTAGATTTTTTTATCATCTTCCAGATAATGTACACCCTTTCTCACACCTCATACATAAAGATATCAAGTTCCTATGGTATTATCTCTATCAGAAAGCTTTCAAACAACTTAAGTAGTATATAGCCAATCCACCAGTGTTGGCCATGCCTATTCTAGGATAATCTTTGATCCTATACATATTTGTCATTTTTGTTACACTGGGATCTCTCTTATCATAGCTAGATGAGAATGGAAAAGAGTGAGCAATATATTATCTGAGAGGAACACTAGTTGGTTATGAGCTAAACTATACACCTATAGAGCAAGCATGATTTTCCATTGTCTCATGTACATAGAAACTTTGTCATTACATACTTAATCACAAGACCTAACTCATCCCAAAGATTGATCCATTGAAGTACCTGATGTCTAAATCTACTCTTCCTAACCGTGCAACAAAATATTTGGTTATGATCCTGAGTGAGTTTAATATTGAATACATGGATTAGAAAGTTATTAAAGGACAAGTAATCATAGACCAGTTAGTAGAAGCTCCCCTTCTAGGAGACCATCCTGTCATTTTAGATTTTCCTAATGAATCTATCATGACTCTTACCCCAAGTATATAATGGAAACTCTATTTCGATGGATCATTTACACATAAAGGATCAAGGGTAGGAATATTGTTTGTGACACCATAGAGGATTATATCCTTAAATTCTATAAATTGACATTTGTGTGCATAAAAAACATAGAAAAATATGAGGCCTTGGTCGCAAGACTTCATCTAGTTGTTCAATGTAAAATTACTAGTCTACTTATTTTTGGTGACTCTCAGGTGGTTATTAAACAAACCAATGATGAATATCAGACAAGGGATGATAATTTTCTCCCATACCATAGAAAGGTCAAAGATTTGAAATAATACTTTAAAGAAATCCAGTTCTAGAAAATTCCTAGAACCAACAATAAAGTTGTCAATGCAATGGCTACAATCATATCCTTGATCTCTATGCCGAAATATAGTCATAAGTGTGAGTTTCTTATTGAGAACCTTGTGGTCCCTGCTTATGACATGTTGAAATTTGAAATGGTGTGTGATATTGTTGGTCCTGAATCCCCTTGGTACCAATAGATTTACACTTACGTATATGATGAGATCATTTTGCTCCAACTCACTCCTAACCAACAAAAGACCTTCATCCATCATACTTATCGATATACCATCTTAGGATATACCCTCTTTCAAAAAAACTTTGACAAAACCCTCCTTCAGTGTCTAAATTCAGAAGAATCCAAAATAGAATTAGAAGAGGTTCATCAAGAAATCTATGGGGCTCATTATAGTGGTCTCACTCTAGCAAAGATGTTTTTACATACATGATACTACTAACCGATGATGGAACAAGATTCCTATCATTATGTGAAGAGATGTGTGTCTTGTTAGCAACACAATGATTTGATACATTCACCCTCCCAATCCATACATCCCACCATCACACCATGGCCCTTTTCCTATTGGGGACTCAATTTTGTTGGACAAATACACCCTAATTCCACCAATGGCCATAAATAAATCCTTGACAACACTGAGTACTTTACTAAATGAGTTGAATACATACCCCTTACTTACACTACTGGAAATCAGATTTCAAAGTTCATCCTGAATTATCTCATCTGTCGCTATGGTATTCCACAAGATGGAATGCATCATTAGTGATTATGGGTCTCCTTTTAAGAACAAGGATGTCACTGAATTATGTAAGAATTTTTATGTTAAATAACAATTTTCTTCCATTTACTACCCACAAGTCAATGGTCAAGTTGAGGCTACAAAGAAAATCATCATTAAAATCCTCAATAAAATAGTCAATGAATTTGTTCGTGATTGGCATCTGTAGTTAAACCCTACTCTATCAAGCTATCACACTTCCATACACACACCTACTAGAGCCACCCATTTTCCTTGGTTTATGGTGTAGAAGTCATCCTCCCTATCGAGATCGATATCCCTTCCTTCAAAATATCCCTAAAGAATTTGTTATCTGATGAATAATACAAAGTTTCCCACTTGCAAGAACTTCAACTCCTTGGTGAGAGGCGTCTCAATGCCCTAAATCACCTTCATGTGTATTAAAATTTTCTATAATTACAATATAATAAGAAGATCAATCCTCGTGCGTTTGAAGTTTGTATCTTGTCCTGAACCAAAATTAGAAGAACCTCAAAAATTGTGAAAAGAAAGGAAAGTTTGAGCCTAATTAGTTGGGCCCGTATATTTTCACAGCTAAATTTGGATATGGAGCTTATCATCTCACAACACCAAAAGAATATACTCTCCCTGATCCTATCAAAATTTTGCATCTAAAACACTTCCATGTGTAGTCTGTCAGGGAATCTCATCCTGTTAAAACCAGAAAATACCAAAAAATAAAATATTCAAAAAATACAAAAAAATAAGTGTCCAATGGTGAAAACTTGGCAATTAGATGCCTTGGAAAAGTACCATGGTGAAAACCTACCTCAGGCACCATGTGTAGAAAATTGGATCCATCGTCTCTTTGGTTCACCTTCCATCCCTTCCACCCCATTCTAAGAAGTTCATCCATTCATCCATGCCTTCATAGTGTAGATTCTTTCACCCTTCCCCTGTCTCTACATGAATCCTACCATACCCCCTCATCCTAGTTCCACACCCTATCACCCCTCCCATTTACATCATCCCCTTCATTATGAGGCATTATTCACCCATGTTCAGAATAAAATATCTATCAGTCACTTTATCCCATCACACTGAGCTTATCACAAACACTTTGATTGCATGAGTTTTATCAAAATAGAATCTTGAGACCAAGTTTCCTAGCTATTTTTCATTTCACATCTATTGCCTATTGAATGTCCCTATCATTACATCTATTAATCCCTTCCCTTAGGATATATCCTTCCTAAGTTGATTAATCAATCCATCATCTCACAATCTAATGAACTATAACTGATTGAATGTTTGAAGATGATAAGTTGATGATCACCGAGCTGAAAAAGTGAATGCAAGACATTAAATCAGTTAATGTATTGTATTTTCATTGATGAAAACTTCATATGGTTTGATTGTTCATACACATATTTTCATAACCTTGAAGATCTGAAGAGACAAAGTTTATGTGGTCGGTAAAACATAAAAAGTCTGTATACACCGAGTGACAGTGAGCACCAAGCAGTTCACAATGTATATTGAGAAAGTACAACCAAGCAAGTGTTACCAAACAAGAGTTGATGACCGAGCATAACTGGAGTTAATGACCGAGCATAACTAAAGTTGATGATCAGGCATAACTAAAGTTGAAGAACGAAAAAATTGCTTAGCTAGCAAAGCTACAATTTAGGGATTGGCTGATTGATTGTTTTACTATCAACGATCAGTCAAACTAAAGCAAGGAAGGATATTAAAAGCACATTTTATTCATAGTTATCAAGGAGAGATTTATGGAATAAAACTAAAGCAGAGCTTTACGGGATAAAGCAAATCATGGCGAGTTTTACGGATCAATGAGAGATCTAAAAAAAAAACAAGGAGATTGAGAAACTAATCATGTATATATAAAGAGATAAGGAATTCATTATCAAAGAGATTAATTCTGAGTATATTTTGTGTGAAGATAGAACTCTTCATCTAGATCTGATCATACAGGTTGAAGAACAGAGCCAAGGAATTCTGCAGACACCGAGCAACATAGAACAGAGCATTCACTGAGCATAAAAAAGAAAGAAAGTAAAGGAACTAAAGTGTTTATTGATCAAAGAGGTATTATTGGACTAACAATAGATCTGAATATTTGCAAATCAAAGTTGTATTTTGAACAGATCATTCACTGTATCAGTTTAACCATTGATTCAGACAATCTCTTAACCAAGTGGGATTTAACAGTCTTTATTGTATTGAGATACTCAAGAGTATCAAAAGGTTTTCTTGTTGACAACATAATGAGTGCTAGGTCAAAAGAAAAATTGTTGGTTTTAAATCCTCTAACATGGTCACACTTAATAGTGTGTATTGTAACCTTTAACAAGGTTGGCTCTTCACCGAGCTCACTTTAGAAGAGTGAAAATATTTTGGGTTACCAGTCCCAGGTAGTTTTTTCCTATATTGAGTTTCCACATTAAAATCTATGTGTCAAATGTGTATATGTTTCATTGCATTGATATTTTGTTTTACACATTATTGAAACTAGATTGGTTGGTTAACACTAATTTTATTTGTTGCTACTCGGTAAAGTCTAGAAAAGATAAACACTATATCTTACAACGCAATTTATATTTGTTCAAGATTATTTATGGCATACATCTTGATGAAATTGGGACTATAAGATAATTGAGGGTATTATATTTGAGATATAATTTTTTGGTTGGATCTTTTGGAATAATTATCAAGGCCACTAATTCACCCCCCCTCTCATTTATTCTAACAATTGGTATCAGAGCTTTGGTGCTTGGAAGAAAAGTTTAAAGGGACTTAAGCTAAAGATCAAAAGATGAGTAACAGGGACATGCCTAAGTTGAACAAGGATAACTTTGCATCATGGTAAATTAGGATAATACTTCATCTATCTGGTATTGGAAGTGATGTTACACAACACTTGGATATTGAATATGTTGCACCTACTGGACCTCTGACTGTTGATTAATTGAGAGAGAAACATGAACACAATTCTATGATGATATAACTTACTTCTTCACTAACCGATGTTGAATTTGAAGATGTGAAATCATGCATCTCTGCAAAGCAAATGTGGGACAAACTCAAGCTAGTACATGGAGGAGATGTCAATGTGTTGAGAGCTATAGCTGAAATCCTAAGAGGAAATTTTGATGACTTGAGAATGAAAGAAGGAGAGAACATCACTTAGTAAAGTGACATAATCAAAGAAGTTGTTAATGATATCCGTGGAGTAGGAGGAGTAATTGATGAAGGAACAGTTGTAATTAAAATTATGAGAACCTTACTGCTTGTTTATGCTATTAGACTATCTTCAATTCAAGAAATGAGAGCAGTAGCTAGTAAAAATGTTACTCTTGATAGTTTTATTGGTAGACTTATTTCATTTGAGATGAACAACTATGACAACAGTGTCTTACCTACTATTGAGTCTACATTCAAGTCTTCTATGAAAATAAGCAAATATAGTAACAAACACACTATGAGAAATGATAGTGATAGTGATAGTGATGAGAAAGAAATTGATCAACTTCAAGCACTAATGGATAGGATATTACATAGAGGTAAAGGAATATATAAAGGTAAATTACCATTGGTCTATTTTAATTGCAAATAAATTGGACATTTTTCTCCTAGATGCCCTAACCAGAGAAAGGATGAAAGAGACAATGACAGATATTATGAAAAGAAGTATGATAGAAGTGATGATTGAGACTACAGAAGCAACCAACACTCTGACATAAGAGATAACCAAGATTACAAGGACAAAGGCAAGAAGGCTTGTTACCTAGTTGAGAGCAAAGCTGGAAATTATGATACTGATTCTGATGAAGATATTGAGGTAGTATTTGTTGCTATGAAGGATGATTAAGATGAAGAAGAAAGGTATGTTGAAACAAAATTCATGTCTAAAGTTATAAAAAATGATGTTTGGATTATTGATAGTGGTTGTACTCATCACATGAATGGAGATAAAGAAAATTTTGAAACTTTTGAATATTATAATGGTGGATTAGTTAGGATGGGTAATGACTCACCTTGCCCAGTTGAAGGAAAAGGTACCATCATGTTGAATAATCTGATCAGATGTGAAAATGCATATTGGGTGAAAGGACTTATCTATAATATGTTGAGTGTTTCATAGCTGAACAACACAGGAAACTGAGTTGCATTTGAGAACAAAAAGGCAATGATCTATAATGGAATAGGAAAGTTGATCGGTACTAGTGAACAAACAAAAGATAATATATTCTATCTTGATAATATTGAGACCACTTGTTTATTGGATAGAAATGAAGATGTTTGGTTGTGGAATAAAAGGTTATGTCATGTGAATTTTGAAAACATGGTTAAGATAAGTAAGAAAAGAAAAGTGAGAGGCTTACCGAGTATTTCAAAGCCCGACCATGTTATGTGCAAGAATTGTCAAATAGGAAAAATGACAAAGTCTATTTTCAAGAGAGATACCTACTCATCTAATGCTATTATTGAGTTATTCCATATGACTTATGTGGACTAATGAGAACAAAGATCTATTATGGTGATAGATACTTTATTCTAGTTGTTGATGACTATTCTAGGATGATGACTGTCATGTTCTTAAAAGAGAAATCTGAAGCATTTAAGATGTTCAAATGGTATAAAGCTAAAGTTGAAAAACAAAGTGGAAAAGAGATGACATGTTTAAGATCAAATAGAGGAGGAGACTTTATTTCTGATGAATTCACTAACTTTTGTAATGAGCATGGGATTACAAGACAAGTTTCTGCACCAAGAACACCACAACAAAATTGGATTGTTGAAAGGAGGAATAGATCAATTGTTGATTGTGCCAAAACACTATTGTTTGAAAAAGGCATCACACAAACATTTTGGAGAGAAGCTATAAGTATTGTTGTCTATACACTGAATTGAGTTCAATTGAAAAAGACACAAATAAGACACCTTATGAGCTATGGTATGGATACACACCAAATGTGAGTTACTTTAGAATTTTTGGAAGTCAATGTTCTATACTGAAATATGATAGAAATGAGAAACTTGACTCTAAAAGTGATGAAGGAATATTTCTATGATATTCTACTAAAAGCAAAGCTTATAAATGTCTGAACAAATCTTCTAACAAAATCATTGAAAGTACAAATGTTAAAGTGGATGAATTTGATGAGAAAAAAGATGAGGAAAATAGAAAGGAACCTGAAGATTACAACAGATTTGTCTACATTGAAGAACCTAACACCTTGCTCGAGAAACAGAACAATGCAACTAAGCAACATGCTGCACACACTGAGAATCAGGAAAATGCTCACAATGGTGAACTGAGTGATGAAGATCAAAATGAAGAAAAAATATTTGAACCTGTAGTTGTTAAATATGTCCAAAGACACCATCCACATGACCAGATCATTGGGGATAAAAGAGTAGGAATTAGAACAAGAAGTAAGTCACCTAACAATAGATGTTTGATTTGTGATTTAAAGCCTAAATATGTTAATGTTGCACTTGAGAATCAAGAATGGGTTAGTGAAATGAATGAAGAGATTGAAAATATTGAGAAGAATAAAACATGGACATTAGTACCTAGACCGAATGACAAAAATGTCATTGGCACCAAATGGATTTTCATAAATAAACTGAATGAAAATGGAGAAGTCACAAGGAACAAATAAAGACTGGTATGCAAAGGGTATGCACAAGAAGAAGGTATTGACTATGGAGAAACCTTTGCACATGTTGCTAGACTAGAAGGAGTAAGAATTCTACTTGCTTATGCTACTTTTAAAGGATTCAAAGTTAAATCTGCATTTCTGAATGAAATACTAGAAGAAGGGGTATACATTGAACAACTTGAAGGGTTTGTTGATCCTAACAAGAGGAACATGGTTTGTAAAGTACACAAAGCCTTGTATGGATTGAAACAAGCACCGAGAGCGTGGTATGAAAGACTTCACTCTTATCTCATTAGTATTGGATTTGTTAGAACAAGTGACAAAAGTAATCTATATTTGAAAGGAGATACTAACGATAAGATTTTGATTGCTGAGATATTTTTTGATGATATCATATTTGGAGGTAATGATATGCTATGCAAGTCATTTGCTGATGAAATGAGAAAAGAATTTGAAATTTCAATGTTTGGAGAGATCAATTTTTTTCTTGGTCTACAGATTCTACAACAAGTTGAAGGCATCTACATCACACAATCAAAATACATCAAAGAAGTTCTGAAGATATTCAAGATGGAGGACTCCAAACCAGTTGGAACACCTATGGCAAATGGATGCAAATTGACAAAGGAAGACAAGACAATTGAGGTAAATCAGATCTTGTACAAATCTATGATTGGTAAACTAATGTATGTTGTACACACTAGACCTGATATAGCACATGTAGTTGGTATAGTTGAAATATTATCTACTAACCCTAAGGAATCACACATGACTGATGTTAAAAGAATTTTGAGATATCTAAAGAATACTGAAGACTATGGTTTGTGGTACAATAAAAAGGGCAAATTTGAGTTGCAAGTTTATACTGATGTTGATTGAGCTGGAAACATAGATGATAGAAATATAACTACATGAGGAGCATTCTTTATGGGTGACAAACTTGTCACATGGATAAGTAAAAATCAAGGATGCATATCTCAATCAACTGCAAAAGTAGAATATGTAGTTACTGCTGCAAATTTCTCTAACATTGCATGGATCAAGCAATTGTTGAAAGGTATGAATGAGGAAATTCTTGATCCAGTAATTATCTATTGTGATAATACAAGTACTATAAACATTTCAAAGAACCATGTGATGCATGATAAAACAAAGAACATATCTATTAAGTATCATTAATTGAGAGAAAAAGTACAAGAGAAATAGGTAATACTAGGATATGTACAATCCAAAGAACAACTAGCAGACATATTCACAAAACCATTGCCATAAGATACATTTGAATACCTGAGGAATAGACTAGGGGTTCATCCCTTGTCTACTGGTCACTAAGTTGACTAGGAGGTTGCATCTGGATACATATTATCAGAAGATTAAATATGTTAATGCAAGCTGAGATATGGACTACAATGACATATCAGTACACTGAAGGTACTTATCTAAACCACACACCAGAGATATTGTTGGCTACTACAAAGTTGTATATTTTTTGGCATTTATGTCAAGGGAGAGAAATATTCAGTGAAATATCCATTAAGGAGAAGAGATTATACAACACAAAGTGAGATAATATCTAAATGTTATTGTCAATGAAATAACCATCCATCAAAGGGAGAGAATTGGAGAAATTTAACACTGCATATCTATCCAGAAAAGGGAGAAGAGATTCTACAAGAAAGGGAGAGACAAAATTGCTACACCTATCCATTGAAGGGAACGAAGAAAGGGAGAGCACACAACAAAATCAAATCTACAGGGAGAGCTATATGGTAAACATTTTTTTTTGTGATTAAACATATTAAATCTGAGCTAGAAGAGCTTACCGAGATTTGGATATTTGAATTGGTTATAAAACAATAAGTTTGGTATGTTATGACCTGTTTTATACTCCATATTTCATATTGTGTTTCCATAAATTCCAAAGGGAGATATTAATTAACTATAACTGATTGAATGTTTGAAGATGATAAATTGATAATCACTGAGCTACAAAAGTGAATGCAAGACATTAAATTAGTTAATGTATTGTATTGTCATTGATGAAAACTTGATATGGTTTGCCTATTCATACACATATTGTCATAACCTTGAAGAGCTAAAGAGAAAAAGTTTATGTGGTCGGTAAAACATAAAAAGTCTGTATACACTGAGTGACAATGAACACTGAGCAATTCACAATGTATACCGAGCAAGTATTACCAAGCAAGTGTTATCGATCAAGAGTTGATGACAGCATAATTGGAGTTAATGACTGAGCATAACTAAAGTTGATGACTGAGCATAAATGGAGTTAAAGAATGACAAAATTGATTAGCTGATAGAGCTACAATTTAGGGATTGACTAATTGATTGCTTTATTATCAACGATAAGTTAAACTAAATGATTTAAGTGCTCCAAGGTGTGCTCACACAAGCTTGCTAAGGACTTCAATTGTCCCAATCTTCTTAGGATCCCAATCTCTTTCCTAGGATCCCAATAGTCTCTAGTCTCCAATCCTAAGACTATTCTAACTCCAATCCAAGAGTTAGTCTTCTTTTGTTTAACCTTGAAGGACAACTACCAATAGTTTTGTCTCAATGCTTCACTCTAGCTTGAAGGATTCTAGGCACAAATCCTTCATACCAACTTCACCAATGTTTCAAGGGTCATGTCCACCATAAGAAAACTCATTTTTCATCCTTCCAACTTCATTGGAATGGGTCTTCAAACTCTGATAAATCGAGTTCAATATTAATTCTCAATTTGGTCCTATTAGGCCTAATTGTCCAATTAGCCCTATCTAGAGGGTTTTTTCTGGATTCTTTATCAAAAATTACAAATAACCCTAAAAACTAACCTAGGATGCTGATACCCTTTTCGAAGACCTAAAATATTTTCAAGGTCTTGGGCTCCCAAGTCATCCATACACTAGTGTCCTGAAATATAGGGCAAATAGGGCTATTTTGGCTCTTCACAAGCAGTCTATTGATTTCTACTTAGAAATCCATCTAAATAGATTGGAAAAGATCTTATCTCACAACTAGGAATCTATAGGACCCTAAAGCTTCAAAAACCACACTTGTTTCATATCTCTCACACGCACCCTTGCTTCTGCATTCAAACTTACCTTTGTCATGCACCTAACCAGACAATCATTGCTCGCCTAGGGCATGGATTTAAAATTAGCAAAGTGGTTATCCATGCCTCCTACTTGAATATATACACTTTATAGAGGTTCCCCTACCATATTCATCCATCCTTGAATATTTACACAGTTGGATTCTTGTTGGAATTAATGGGAAGTAGTACTGAGAGGGGAGGGGTGAATCAGTACCTCCAAAACTTTTAACACCTTTCTTTATTCATCATTAGTAATCATTCAATTCTATATTACCAACCATTATTATTATTCTTTCTTATGCATGTATCATTTGTTCACAATCTTTAATAGTTTTCAACAGTCATAGAAACATTCATGAAAATGATAAACACATAACATAAGATATGGTATCATAGAAAACTCTTGTTAGGAAGTAACAACTGTGGTGGGGATGGCACCCACAAAACTTCATTATTTGCATAATGGAAGGGAGCCGATTAAGGCTTACAATTTGATCACTTCTGATGATCTACCTTGTTATGAGTATTAAGGTAGAGACCTATTAAGATCTACTCTGTTAAGAGATTTTGCAACACTGATTTAAGTGTGCACTTAGTTATAAGATTTTACAATAGGACGGTTAAGCCCACCTTTCTTGAAAGGATTTCATTAGTGTACTACACTTGTTAGAATGAGTACAAATGTTGACTTGACTATATGCAATCTACTATTGTTGATTTAGAGATCCATTAAAGCTCTTACAATAATAATATCACCTTAAGTGATTGATGAATATCTTTTTTCTGCTTGTCGGTAGCCTCTATTTTGTTCTTGAAAACTGATTTGATATTGTTTGTGTCCTTCTACATGAATTCTCTATCTGGTCTCTAGTTTCTCTCTATGGCTACTATCTTCATTCATCAACAACTATTCTTAATGGATTGAGCACCTATTTATACAAGTATTTGACCTATTTAGAATTCACATATTACAATGTTAACTCTTAGATCCAAGGTTTACAACTTGACCTTGATCTTTAGTTTGCATATATTAAAATAGTAAAACTAATTAAAACAATTGTAAATACATTGCTTCCTCCGCACATAATGGATTTAAAAGAAAATCAAGAAGCTATAAATACAACTTCAGTGATTTATCTAACGTGGAAAGTCAGATCCACTTTTTGCAGGATGTAACTGACTGTCAGTTCTTGGTTGTCGGTTTGAACTTGAAGTCTATCGGCATTCCTTGATTGAACTATTCATTGGGTTCCCTGTATCTGTCGGGTTCCTCTCTTTGATGTTCCATCGGGTAGCACTATTTTTACTCGTCGGGTTTCTTTTACCTTTTTTGTCATCGGATAACACTTAACAATGTTTGTCGGGTAAGCTTGGTGTCAGATAGTGTTGTTCCCTATCTATCAGTGTATAGTAAATCGATGGTGCAGATCATGTTTTTATCTAAGTATACTAATGGAAAAATATAATGCCTTCAATCTCCCCCATTGAAATTAGTATCAAAAAGTGATATGTGCATAATACTAAAGTGTTTTAGTATATATACACCATGTTTATATCCTTTGTCATAATATGACTCCCCCTAACTGTGTGCACTGGTATAGTATATGTATATGTACATGTATACTATTCATTCTCTATATGTACATTATTTCCCCTTTCTTTTACTATACATATGATTTCCTCCTTTTGACTGAGGTGAGTGAACATATCAAATTCCCCCTTTCTTTGATACTGATGACAAAAATGTACAACTTATAATATGCCAAAATTGTGAAAAAAATGTGCAACTTACAATGTTTCAAATATGTTAGAATGGTTTGTTTTGATATCTTCAAGCAATTTCTCCCATTGTTCTTTTAGTTATTCTAGTGCCATGTGTTGCAGCTCTAGCCTTGCGTGCATATCATAAATGTTGTCGAGGACAGACATTTTCAGGGTGGCAATTAAAGTATTTTCCTGTGTCATATGTTGTTGCAGGAGTGTAAGTGTCGGTAAGAGCTTAACTTGGAGCTCATTTACCTCATCTCTGCAAACTGTATGTCCTGTCTTTGTTTTCTAGCTTGTATGATTTATTCATTGTGCAATTTAAGTGCTTCTTCTGTGTTGGTGAGACTCTGTGCAATGGACTTAAGATTAGCATCTATTTTTGCTATCTTGTCAGTATACTCCTTAGTGAGTTGATCTAAAGTGCACAATTTCTTTATTAAGATAACAACTTCTGATATAATTGGATCAATTGTCCTTACCAATTTAGATAGCTTGACCTTTTTCAGTGCCACTTCCTGGCTTATTTTCTCGGCTAGCTTGAACTCATACTTTTGTTCAAGTCTCTCTTCCATAACCTTCTTAGCATCAATATTCTAAGATGTTATTACATATGTGAGTATGACCAGTTGATCAAGCATCAAAGATTTTTTTATCGATATCTATGTCAGGTACAATATGTTGAAGTATATTTCTTGCTACTTCTAGTACCTTGGCCTCTTTTGCTGCTCTCTTCAATTTGTCTTGAATATCTTTTCTTTCACAAAGCTTAGCATATTTTGTCAATGCAGTTAGATCCAATGTTCTTGGATCATAGACTGGAATCTCAGTGATTTCATCCAGAGTGACTGGAGTCTTATTCTTTCCTTTCTTCTTCTTTGAGATGTGAGGCGATGCAGATGTATGAACTACCATAGCTAGTTCATTTTTTCTCTCTGAATTACTTGGTGAAGGCTTTGTAGAGGATGTTTCTTGTGTCTTCTACTTAGGTGGCACTTGTTGGTTATGTGAAGATGTCTCTTCATTAACTTTGGGTGTTTCTGCAGAATGTGCTTCTGATTTCTTCTCCAGTTCATCCTTATTTCCTTCTTCACCTTTCTCTGTTGGTTTGTCCCCTATTTCCTCTTGATTTTATTTCTTATTATGATCAGTAGAAGTATCTTTCTAATCATTGGTTGCAGCTTTTTCTACAGTTGTATCAGTGGTTTCTTTAGCTTCTCCATCACCCTTATCCTCGGGTGTGCTTGTTTCCTTTTCATTTGATCCATCATTGCCCTCTAGTATGTTTATTGCCTTCATTAAGACATGCATGTTACTTTGAGTTGTAGCTTGGGATTTGTCAATAGTGGCATCCTTCTCGTCAGTTAGAGCCTTGTCAGTAGTGACATCCTCATCTTTTTGTGTATCTTCTGCAGGGTATTGTACTTTTGAGTGCATGATTGAAGTGTCATGCACTTGTTCATCAGCAATGTTAACTATTTTACCATCTGATATCTGTAATTCTTGATGGCTTTGTTGATCCTTAAGTGTTATAAATATGAAATCATCTTTCTTCTATGGATCTTTTTCTGAGTCATAGTTAGTGATTTCTTGGATGATATCATCCATGACTGTGTCTACGTTTATAGGCTCATTGTCACTTTCACTATTGTCCAGAGTAATATGTTGAGGACTTGCATTTTATATCTCCTCCTCTCTATGAGGTGTTTTGGTGAGAAGTAATTATTTCTCACCACTTGTTTACTTTGTCGGTAGATCCAGGAGTTGTCTCCATTTAATTCCTGTCATTGAATCCAGTTTGATAAACTTGTTCTCTTGTACTTTGTATGCCCTTATTTTGGCTACAAATTTACTTGAGTGTTTCTTTAGTACTTCTTTTATTTCTTCAAATTTTGATTCAGGAGGCATTAGTATCACAAGTACCCTTTCTCTTGCTTCTCTCTCTGTTTGCAGGGCATATGACCACTTTTGGTATACCCTTTTACCTAGCTCGTTAGGTATCTGATTTGAAAATTCTGCAGGTGCATACTTGTTCTTGATCATTGACTTTATGACTGCCTCTTGTATTTTATTTTGATCCTCTGGGTTTAGTGTATCCCATTATCTGATCTTCTTATCATTCATTGTACCATGTGTAGCAATGGATTTGGTAGCTTCATCAACTGTTTGATTTCTAAATTTCTTGTTTACTACATCAGGCTCATCATCTTTAGTGTCATCCAAGTCAGCCTTTGTCCTAACCAACCTTTTCCTCTTCTTTGGTGGTGTGGTTTTGACAGTTTTTTGTCTAGTTCTTTTAGCTGGCTGCTTCCTCATATAGGTCCTTACTTGACCTTTATTAAGTGGTGTGGTATCGGTTGCAGCAGTTTGACTCATTGTCCTTTGATTCTTTGCAAGAGGTGGAGATGGAGGTGCATCAGATTCAGTCACCTTTGTATCTGATTTCTTTTCTTCTTGTCCTTCACTGATGGTTCCCTGTTCATCAGTTTCCTCTTGTTGATCATGTTCTTCCTCTGTAACTGGTAGAATCTTCTTGAGATTCTTAATCATTTTATCCTTTTTGTTTATAGTCTTCTTGACTTCTAGGCCTTATTTTATCTTAGATTTGGCCTCTTCATATGTCCCAAACCTTGGTTGTTTCTTATCAATG
>MU225447.1:1824785-1843751 GCA_018584345.1 Thuja plicata
AGCTTGTTGTCATGCATTCTGCTCAAGACTAACCTTATCCATTCTGTTTTGAATTCCCTTGGGAAATGTAGGGCATTAGTTAACCCTTTGACCTCCAAGTGTTTATGCTCTTCCTTTAGTTTTCCTTTGGCATCACACAGCTTCTTAAAAGCTTCATCCATTTCAAGATCACCTATCTCTGCGATCTTGCAGTGAATATAAGACCTGACATCTTCTATGAGCAAAACCCTAGGTGGAATTTTTGAAAACACGCCAGTTTCATCAAGTTTCGATGCAATTTCTGGGTAGATTTTATACTTTGACTCGACACATGTATTGTTCTTGATCAGTTTCACCATATTCCTCTTATCATTCTTCATCTTAGCGGTTCTTGAGGTGGTTGCCATTGTATTTCAAGTTTTTAGGGTATTCTCAAAATTAGGGCTTTCTTGATAAAATAATGACAGAGATCTTTCGGTGCCTTTGGTACTTACTTTAATTTTCAATAGTGATGAAAGATATGCTTGTTGTGTGCTAAACCAATCTGTGGATGGTTTTTCCTTCTGTTCTTTAATCGCTTGGTTTTCGCTCTGCTTTCTCTTCAAATCGCAGGTGAAAATGAAGTTGTCCCGTCGACTATTTATAGACCTTTTGACCTAAGTCTTTGTAATAAATGCTCAATGACTCATCAGGACATGAAGATGGGTTTTGTCGAGAGGACATTTCAAATCATCTTCGGTGAAGACATGATGCTTTGGGCAGTTGTTAACCATTTTTCTTTTACCGACGGATATCGGTATTCTGTCATGACAACTTCTGAACTTTTCTTTCTTACCGACGGGCGTCGGGTTACATTGACAATTTAGCATTTTTAATAGTTGACCAAAAATTTTTGGTAAGTGTAAACAAATAATTATTATGTTCACCGATGATTTTCGGTAAGTGTTTATACCGACAGGGTTGATTTCTCAGAGTTGTAACAAGTAACATAATATGCATCTTTATTTATGCAGATTTTGACTTTCTATCAATTTTGTATAATGGAACTGATGCAAAATATAACTTGGTATAGTGCAATTCCATACTTGTTTAGCTCAAGTGGGGCTGGTGGTTTCACTAGATCTATTGGATGGGGTGTCACCATTTGTATTGCTTGGTCCAGCTTCATCATTGCTTGAAGCTTTTATCCACATTTTATCTCTTGCCCTCCGGATATCTTCAATGGTGTTTCCATTGGGATATGTGCTTGTTTATGTCAATCAGTCCTTGCAATCTTTCTTGAGATGACCAACTTTATGACAGTGTAAGCATGCCATTCCATGGTTTGACTAGCCTCTAGACCTTTTGGTCCATGCTCTCATGCAGTTTGCAGCAATGTGACGATATCTACCACATGTTGTATAGTTTGTCCATGTATTGTAATCCCATGCATATTGATTACCGATTCTCTTTGGTTGATAAGGAACCTTTTGTCCTTTAGGCTTCCACACTTGCTTTTTCTTTTTCCAGCATTCTTTAGATTTGTTCCCATTCATCTTGCATGTAGGACAGTATTTGTGCATGTAGGCTTCCTTCTTTGGTTGTTCTATCTTGCTCTTGCATTCATAAGCCTTGTGTCCTTTCTTGTTACATTTATAACATAATCCTATGAATGAAGATGTAGGTGTAGATTTAGGAATACCTTTCATTTTACCTCTGCATACATTTCATCTGTGCCCTTTCTTTTCATAGTGCTTGCATGTCAGCTTTCTTGGTTTTGGATTTTCATAGACAATTTTTGGGTTTGATGATTCTCCATTTTCGGTAAAGCCTATACCGTTGTTGTTGTTGACTCTTCGTTGTCCTTCAAGGAAGTCATCCATTCTTTTATTTCTTTCTTTAGCCTTTCTGATAATGTCATTATGTCTTTTCTTAATTCTAACCTCATGCTTTAGCTTTTCATTTTCTTCTCTTAGTTCACTGATAATCTGTATTCTTTCAATGAGTTCCACATTTATTCTATTTGCTTCTTGACTCATAAGGATAATCTGATTTGTGAGATCATGGTGATGCTCAGCATGTCTTTGAACTTCCATTTCCTTTTCTTGTAGTTTCTCTATAATCTTCCTTTTGTCATCAATAGCAAGTGTCATTTCTATTTCAGCTTGTCTAGCAAAACTCATCACATCAATCATTCTTACCATCTAGCTCTCTTGACCGATTTGCAACATCTTTATTTGTTCTGTCAGATGTTGATTGATCTCCTTTAGATTAGCGATGTCCTCTTCTAATGCATCTGATGTATTACTTGCATTTGATCCTGAAGATTCAAATAAATCTGTAATCTCTTCTTCTTGATAGTCTTTTTCATTGTTCCGGGTGGCCATACATTTTCTCTCATATAACAGCTCTCTCATCTTGATTCTAGCTTCTTTATATTTTTCATAGAACATCTGTATCTCAAGATTTTTGTTCTCAATATTCTTATCAAGTTTTTACTTCTCCATTGTATGATCTTTGCTCTTAAGCCTTTAAGCTTTCCAAGAAGAGACTATGCTTTGATACCAATTGTTGGAATTAATGGGAAGTAATACTGAGAGGGGAGGGGTGAATCAGTACCTCTAAAACTTTTAACACCTTTCTTTATTCATAATTAGTAATCATTCAATTCTATATTACCAACCATTACTATTATTCTTTCTTATGCATGTATTGCTTGTTCACAATCTTTAATAGTTTCCAACAGTCATAGAAATATTCATGAAAATGATAAACACATAACACAAGATATGGTATCGCAGAAAACTCCTGTTAGGAAGTAAAAACTGTGGTGGGGATGGCACCCACAAAACTTCACTATCTACAGAATGGAAGGGAGCCGATTAAGGCTTACAATTTGATCACTTCTGATGATCTACCATGTTAGGAGTATTAAGGTGGAGACCTGTTAAGATCTACTCTGTTAAGAGCTTTTGCAACACTAATTTAAGTGTGCAATCAGTCATGAGATTTTACAATAGGAAAATTAAGCCCACCTTTCTTGAAAGGATTTCATTAGTGTACTACACTTGTTAGAATGAGTACAAATGTTGACCTGACTGTATGCAATCTACTATTGTTGATTTACAGATCCGTTAAAGCTCTTACAATAATAATATCACCTTAAGTGATTGATGAATACCTTTTTTCTGCTTGTCAGTAGCCTCTATTTTGTTCTTGAAAATTGATTTGATATTGTTTGTGTCCTTCTGCATGAATTCTCTGTCTGGTCTCTAGTTTCTCTCCATGGCTACTATCTTCATTGATCAACAACTATTCTTAATGGATTGAGCACCTATTTATACAAGTATTTGACCTATCTTGGAATTCATGCATTACAATGTTAACTCTTAGATCCAAGGTTTACAACTTGACCTTGATCTTTAGTTTGCATGTTTTAAAATAGTAAAACTAATTAAAACAATAGTATATACATTTCTTCCTCTGCACGTAATGGATTTAAAAGCAAATCAAGAAGCTATAAATACAACTTCAGTTATTTATTTGACGTGGAAAGTCAGATCCACTTTTTGCGGGATGTAACTGACTGTCAGTTCTTGGTCGTCAGTTTGAAGTTGAATTCTGTCAGTGTTCCTTGACTGAAATGTTCATTGGGTTCCCTATATCTGTCAAGTTCCTCTCTTTGTTGTTCCATCAGGTAGCACTGTTGTTACTCGTCAGGTTTCTTTTACCTTTTTTTGTCATCGGATAACACTTAACAGTGTTTGTCGGGTAACCTTGGCGTTGGATAGTGTTGTGCCCTATCTTTTGGTGTAGAGTAAACCAATGGTGCAAATCATTTTTTTATCTAAGTATACTAATGGAAAAATATAATGCCTTCAATTCTATGGGGGAGCCATGAAACTAAAATTCACCTAAACTGGACCAACAACTACTAATTCCTAAACAATTTTCTAAGTCTAACTAATCAACTCAAAACAACTTGATCACTGAATGGAAATTTTTTATATCTACTCCTAATATATAGATCCAACATTGTATCAATATTTTCAATCCATTAAAACATTGTTAACATACAAATAACTCGACTGTTACAGAAAACCAGAATACTATGCTTTCATTCACTTTCAAAAACTTGTTACATCACCACTCTACCTTGGGAAATGAGCCAAAAGGTATCTTAAGATGCCTCCCCCATGTTTTTAGGCCACTTGAATTTTATTCTCATTCCTACTTTGAAGGGAATTCAAAGTTGTCGTTGTTGCATGCAACATTTGCAAAAATTGCAAATGTTGTCATGACAACATTTTAGCATCTTTTGCATTAATGATGAAAACTAACTTCCATGACCTCTAACCCATATAATTTGATGAATTAACATCATTAAGGCCTTTTTAGGCACTTTTCACACCTTTCTTAGGTATAGGACACTTTGAGACCATATTTCCCATTTTAGGCCTATATTAAGGACTAACTAGTTAGAAATCAAACTAACCCAAACTAGATTGGATTTATTACTAACTACTAATCCATATAGCCACACACAAAGAAAGACCTTCTAAGGTCAAAATTAAAGTCACTGACTTGGCTAGAGTTAATTACAAGCCAAAATTGGACTAAGCATTGGGAGCTTGCCTAAGTGCTCCTACACCGTCCTCCCCAAATGAAAAGACTTTAATTCACCCTTGGATTGAGTAAGTTTGGATCAATGTCCAACTTTTTGAATTCTATCTCCTTGACCCAAGCTGCATCTGCATCAGTTTGTCCCCGCCATTTCACCAAGTTTTCTTTGTATTCCTTCTTTCTTGTCTTCTTGTAGAATCTGGAATCCAACATGTGTTCTACCTTCTTGATTGGTGCAGATAGTAAATTGAGTTCCTCCACCTCCTGTATGACCTCAGTCAAACTCTAATTTGGATCTGGTATTGGCCCTTTGTACAAGACTAAGTCTGATACATTAAACACTAGAGAGAGACCAACATCCTCTGGGAGTTCCACCTTGTATGCATTTGTGCCATATTTGGCCAGTGTGGTGCATGGACCAATTCTTCCCATCTGAATCTTATGTGGCACTCCTTTCTACAACCTTGACTTGTTGATATGGACCATCACAAAATCCCCAACTTGTAATTGGATATCCCTCTTTCTCTCACCCACCTTGCTCTTAAGCTTCTCTGTATTTTCAATCAATGTTTTCCTCACCATCTCAGGACCTTTTGCATAGAATGTGAAAATTATTCAGCATAGGAACTTCCCTTGGGTCCATCCTTCAAATGTTTGAGCTCAAATATGCCTCTTGGGTGAAGTCCATAAACTATTTTAAAAGGACTCTTACCAGTAGTCCTAATCACAATGTCCTTATAAGCATACTCTGCTTGCCCAATGAGTTGGTCCCAAACTTGACCATACTCCTTAGTTAAACATCTTAGGAGGTTACCAAGACTCCTATTGTCTACCTCACTTTGACCATCAGTCTGAGGATGGTATGCAGATCCAAAAGATAAGTTGGTCCCTAGCTTCTTCCATAGAGTCTTCCAAAAATGACTCGTGAATTTGGTATCTCTATCTTATACTATGCTCAATGGTAAACCATGTATTCTAACTACCTCCTTGAAGAATAGGTGGGATATTTGAATGGCATCATGGATCATCTTGTAGGGTACAATGTGTGTCATCTTACTGAATCTATCCACAATAACATAAATGCTATCAATTCTATGTTTTGTCTTGGGAAATCCCACTACAAAATCCATGCTCAAACATTCCCATGGTCTGGTTGGAATGGGGAGAGGCTGGTAAAGGCATACATTAGAAGATGTTCCTTTTGCTTTTTGAAAAATAACACAACTTTATACATACTTCTTAATGTCCAAATTCATCTTGGGCCAAAAATAGACTCTCTGAATTAATTCTTGGGTCTTATTGACACCAAAATGTCCACTAAGTGCACCATTGTGCTTCTCTTGAATCAAACTTTATCTTATAGACCATCCAGGAACACACAATTGACTTCCTTTAAACAAAAGATCACTCTGCAAAGTATATTCAGAGAATTGACTATGAAAGTGATTCTTGTATTCTCGACATACCTTGTAGATGTTTGCAAAGTCTCCATCTTCTGCATATAGATATTTGAAGCTCTCAACTCCCATGCTTTTCAAGTGTATCTCTTGTACTATCAGGGATCTGCTTAAGGCATCTGCTACCTTATTCTGCAATCCCTTCTTGTGCTTAATTTTGAAGGTGAATGCTTGTAGGTTATTCTACCCACTTCATATGCTTGTGACTGAGCTTGTCTTGTGAATTCAAGAAACTCAGTGCTTGGTTGTCTGAAAAGACTACAAACTCCTTTTGAAGCAAGTAGTGCCTCCACTTCCTCAAAGCTTGGACTAGAGAATACATCTCTAAGTCATAAGAAGAGTACTTCTTCTTGGCTTCACTTAGTTTTTCAGAGTGGAAATCCACTGACCTTCCCTCTTGACTCAAGACAACTCCAATAGCTACATTGCTAGCATCAAATTCCAATATGAATAGCTTCTCAAAGTTTGGAAAAATCAAGATTGGTTGAGTAGCAATATTCTTCTTAAATAACTCAAACCCATGGTTAGCTTGTTCATTCCATACAAACTTATTTTTCATCCCACCTTTGATAGTATCAAGCATTGGAGCACAAATTTCACTGAATTGCTTTATAAACTTCCTATAGTATTGTGCTAAGCCATGAAAAATTCTTACCTCGGTTTCTGTCCTTGGAGTAGGCCAGTTGATAATGGCTTCCACCTTGCTAGGATCCATCTTTAGATTGCCTTGAGATAGTACAAAGCCAAGGTACACTAGCTCTTGTTTCACGAATTCACATTTCTCCAAGTTGATCATCAACTTCTCTTCATGCATCTTCTTGAAAACTATTTGCAAATGTATGAGGTGTTCTTCTCTTGTCTTGCTATAGATGAGTATATCATCCAAGTAGACTACCACAAATTTGCCTATGTAATCCTTAAGAACTACAGTCATGAGTCTCATGAATGTGGATGGGGAATTGGATAACCCAAATGGCATTACAAGCCACTCATGCAGTCCTTCTATAGTCTTGAAGGTTGTTTTCCATTCATCTACCTCGTTGACTTTGATTTCATGGTATCCACTCTTCAAGTCAATCTTTGTGAAAAATTTAACTTCACATAGAGAGTCCATTACGTATTCTATCCTAGGGATAAGGAACCTATATCTAATGGTTATTATGTTTATTGATCTAGAGTCAGTACATAGCCTCCAAGTTCCTCCCTTTTTAGGGGCTAAGATAGTGGGTACAAAACAAGGGCTAATACTTTTCCTAATAAGACCTTGGCTTAGGAGTTCTTGGATATGTCTAGCTATTTCCTCATTTTGTTGAGGAGTCATTTTCTAAGATGCCTTATTTAGAAGGGTAGCTCCTGGAATGAAGTTTGTTTGGTGGCTTAAAATCCTCTTAGGGGGTAGGGTTGATGGTTGTCCATCACTAACAATGCCTTCATACTCCTGCAACATCTCCTGCACTTCCTTTGGCAATTTTGTCTTCTTGACTGTCTTGTTTGCAACTTCTTCTTTTGGTTTCAACACAAGTGCAAAGCCAACTCCCTCTCCTTCTTCTAAGGGTTCTAAGAACTCTTTCTCACTAACCATGAGAATATTGGGGCTAGATGATTTCATTTCTCCATCCTCCAACAGTGACTGTATTTTGAATGTCACATTGTCCTTCTTGAAAGAAAATGAATTCTTTGCTCCATCATGCATGGCCTATCAGTCAAATTTCCATGGTCTACCTAGGAGTAGGTGACATGCGTCCATAAACAACACATCACATAATAATTTTTCCTTATACCTCCCAATTGAAAACTCCACCCAAGCTTGTTCATTGAGAAGGACATGTTGTCATTTGTTTAACCAAGTGACTTTATAAGTATTGGTGTGAGGTATCCTTTTAATTTTCAACTTACTGACTGCCTCCTCTGACACTATGTTATTAGTAGAACCTGAGTCTATGATGACTCTACAAAATTTTCCCATCATTTTGCATTTTACTATAAATAGTGATCTTCTCTTACTAGGCTCTTCTTTCACTGGTTCCTTAATTAGAGTTCTCCTCATCATTAGGTTTTCACCTTCCTCTAACTCTAAGGTTACTTCAGGGTGTTTACCTCCACCACTAGTGTCCTCTTGAACATAATTTACCCTTTTATCACTTTCTTGGGAAGTGGTACCTTTCTATGGACACCTATATGTAAGATGTCCCATCTAATTGTAGTGATAACACTTCATAGTGGCAAAATAGTTACCTCTTCCTTGACTATTGCCTCTTCCTCTATTGTAAGAGTTCCTTCCTAAATTTGAACTCGCTCTATTGGATTTTCCTTCTTGCTGCTCAGTAAGATTAGTCTCTCCTTGACTCTTTGGTTCAAAAATTATTCCACCATATCCACCTCTCTGTCCTCTATTATCTCTTCCTCTACCTCTTCCGCTGGTAGTGCTAGAGTCTTGTTTCTTTCTCTTCTCTTCAACCTTGATTGCAATTTGGTGGCACTTTTGAATGGTGTCTAGAGTAAAAAGACTCATCTCATCTTGTATGGTCCACTTAAGCCCATTAAGGTATCTTGGTACATTCACTTTCTCATCCTCTTCAACTCTAGACATCGTGCAAAGCCTCTGAAATTCTTCTGTATAGGAGTTTACATCTAGGTCCTTCTATCTTTAACTTTATCTTCTTTTATGTAGTTGGATTTCATAATCCTCAAGGATATAAACATCTCATATTTTTGCAACCATAGCTCTCCATGTGGCAATGAGCTTATTTCCTTCCTTCTCTCTCTCATCTTGGATGAATTTCCACCAAGTGAGTGCAGACCCTCTTAGTCTGGCTTTAGCAACTTTCACCTTTTGAGCCTCAATGATGACATCACACTCAAAATGGTTTTCTAGTCCTTCTATCCTATCTAGGACTATCTTTGGTTCCATCTTTCTAGTAAAGATAGGAACTCCTTCTAGTGCTTTACCACTCATAGACTTTAAAGCTTTCAAGAATTGTTCCTCATTAAGGAAAAGTTCATGTTTGGGTACTTCATCATCTATGGAAATCTCCTTGCCTTTCCCTTCAACCTTATCCTTTACTTCTTCTACTTTCACATCCACTTCATCTACCTTTTTCTCTAATTGAGCCAATCTGTCTCTAAGAATTCTATTCTCCACTTCTTTCCCATCTACCTTATTAGCCAACTCTGCATTGGTCACCATTTTAGACTCTCCTACTGACTCTTCTGGTTGGAACATTAACCACAAGCCTGATCAAACAAGCTCTGATACCTATCTGATGGAAGTGCTCCAAGGTGTGCTCACACAAGCTTGCTAAGGACTTCACTTGTCCCAATCTTCTTAGGATCCCAATCTCTTTCCTAGGATCCCAATAGTCTCCAGTCTCCAAGCCTAAGACTATTCTAACTCCACTCCAAGAGTTACTATTCTTGTGTTTAACCTTGAAGGAAAACTACCAATAGTTTTGGCTCAATGCTTCACTCTAGCTTGAAGGATTCTAGGCACAAATCCTTCATACCAACTTCACCAATGTTGCAAGGGTCATTTCCACCATGATAACACTCATTCTTCATCCTTCCAACTTCATTGGAATGGGTCTTCAAACTCTGATCAATCGAGTTCAAGAATGATTCTCAATTTGGTCCTATTAGGCCTAATTGTCCAATTAGCCTTATCCGGAGGGTTTTTTGGATTCTTTATCAAAACTTGCAAATAACCCTAAAAAATAACCTAGGATCCTAATACCCTTTTTGAAGACCTAAAATATTTTCAAGGTCTTAGGCTCCCAAGTCATTCATACACCAGTGTCCTAAAATGTAGGGCAAATAGGGCTATTTTGATTGTTCACAAGCAGACTACTAATTTCTACTTAGAAATCCATCTAAATGGATTGGAAAAGACCTTAGCTCACAACTAGGAATCTACAAGAACTTAAATCTTCAAAAACCACACTTGGTTTATATCTCTCACACACCCTTTCTTCTGTATTCAAACTTACCTCTGTCATGCACCTAATTGGACAATCATTGCTCGCCTATGCATGGCTTTAAAATTAGCAAAACGGTTCTCTAAGACTCTTACTTGAATATATACATTGTACAGAGGCTCCCCTACCATATTCATCCATCCTTTTAATATTTCCACGATTGGATTCTATGGGGGAGCCATGAAACTAAAATTCACCTAAACTGGACCAACAACTTCACTAAATCCTAACCATTTTTCTAAGTCTAACTAATCAACTCAAAACAACTTGATCACTAAATGTAAAATTTTTATATCTACTCCTACTATATGGATCCAACATTGTATCAAGCTTTTCAATCCATTAAAACACTATTAACATCCAAATAACTTGACTGTTACAAAAAACCAGAACACTATGCTTTCATTCACTTTCAAAAACTTGTTACATCACCACTCTACCTTGGGAAATGAGACACAAGGTATCTTAAGATGCCTCCCCCATGTTTTTATTCCACTTGCATTCAATTCCCATTCCTACTTTTAAGGGAATCCAAAGTTGTCGTTGTTGCATGCAACATTTGCAAAAATTGCAAATGTTGTCATGACAACATTTTAGCATATTTTGCATTAATGATGCAAACTAACTTCCATGACCTCTAACCCATATCATTCAATGAATTAACATCATTAAGGCCTTTTAAGGAACTTTTAACACCTTTCTTAGGTCTAGGACACTTTGAGACCATATTTCCCATTTTAGGCCTATACTAAGGACTAACTACTTAGAAATCAAGCTAACCCAAACTAGATTGGATTTAGTACTAACTACTAATCCATCTAGCCACACACAAATAAATACCTTCTAAGGTCAAAAATAAAGTCACTGACTTAGCTAGAGCCAGTTACAAGCCAAAATTGGACTAAGCATTGGGAGTTTGCCTAGGTGCTCCTGCACCACTAAAGCAAGGAAGGAGATTAAAAGCACGTTTTATTCACAATTATCAAAGAGAGATTTACAGAATAAAACTAAAGGAGAGATTTACGGGATAAAGAAAATCATGGCGAGTTTTATAGATCAAGGAGAGATCTACAACAAAAACAAGGAGATTGAGCGGCTAATCATGTCTATATAAAGAGACAAGGAATTCATTATCAAAGAGAGGAATGTTGAGTATATTTTGTGTGAAGATAGAACTCTTCATGTAGATTTGATCATACAGGTTGAAGAATAGATCCAAGGAATTCTGCAGACACAGAGCAATAGAGGACAGAGCATTCATCGAGCAGAATAAAGAAAGAAAGAAAAGGAATTGAAGTGTATATATATTAGAGAGGTATTATTGGACTAACAATAGATCTAAATATTTGGAAATCAAAGTTGTATTTTGAACAGATCATTTACTGTATCAGTTTAACCATTGATTTGAAAAATCTCTTAACCGCGTGGGATTTAATAATCCTTATTGTATTGAGATACTCAAGAGTATCAAAAGGTTTTCTTGTTGACAACATAGTGAGTGCTAGGTCAAAAGACAAATTGTTGGTTTTAAATCCTCTAACAAGGTCACACTTAACAGTGTGCATTGTAACCTTTAACAGGGTTGGCTCTTCACCGAGCTCACTTCAGAAGAGTGAAAATATTTTGGGTTACCGGGCCCAAGTGGTTTTTTCTCATATTGGGTTTCCACATTAAAATTTATGTGTCAAATGTGTATATGTTTCATTGCATTGATATTTTGTTTTACACATTATTGAAACTGGATTGGCCAATTAACACTAAGTTTATTTGTTGCTACTCAGTAAAGTCTAGAAAAGATAAACAATATATCTTACCGAGCAGTTTATATTTGTTAAAGATTGTTTATGGCATACATCTTGGTTATATTGGGACTGTAAGATAACTGAGGATATTACTAAGGGTATTATATTTGAGATATAAGTTTTTGGTTGGATCTTTTGGAATAATTATTAAGGCCACTGATTCACCCCCCCCCCCCACCTCTCAGTTATTCTAACACAATCTTGNAAGGCCACTGATTCCCCCCCCCCCCCCACCTCTCAGTTATTCTAACACAATCTTGTTCATGGAAAGAACTATGGACTGAGTCGCTGCTTGGTCATAAGGTCTTTTATTTGATTTTATATTTGAGTTTCAATAGAGCCTACTCAACATCGCCTTGATCTTCCATACCTTGGTGTATTTTGACTGGTTTATATTTATACATGTTATTGGTTGCAGAATGATATTCTTGTGGGTACTTTAGTGCACTTGTGTTAGTTACTCAATTATGGTTATTTATGTCTCACTGGGGGCATGGTATTTTGCACTTCCACCAAGTCTCTAATCAATCCTTGGGTTTACTAATATCTCCTCATGTGTTTCACTGCATTAGTTCCACCATGATGGTTAATTTACACACATGTTCCTAAATATACCTTGTCTGTCTGAAAGTCTAGTCCATATAAAGGAACCATGTCATCCATGTTTTCTAGCACGCGATGTATACCTCCTTATGCAAATACCAACTAGGGTATGCTCTCCACATGAACACAAAAAAAAAAAACCCCAAATCCCCATTTCATTTTTTAGTTGCATTTTAGGTTCATTTTGTATATTAAATTTTTCATTTTGAGGCTCCGATTTATTCACCCATCCCTACCCTACTAAGTTTTCCTCCTAGTTACTTTGACACACGCATAAAAAAATTTCATTTTGTGGTCTTAGTTGCATTTTCATTTTTGTGTGCATTTTAGTTACACCTTTCATTAGTCCATTTTGCATAATAGTGTCATTCGTATTACACCTCGCATTCCATAATCATTACATTCCCACATTTAGTTCATTGCATTTCATCATTACATTCATATTACCTTTAGTTTATAACGTTCATTTCATAATCATTTCGTTACCTATCATTTACATTCATTAAGGTTCATTTATAGTTGTATCTCATTTACATCTTTCAAGTCCACTTTGCATTACATAATCATATAGTGTCATTAATCATTTCATTTACATTGAATTTAGATCCATAAGTCATACATCACATTTTTTACATCATCTAAGCATATACATAATTCATTACATCATACATCACATATATACATATCACATTATCACCATAATTAATATCCATACATGTATTTACGCATCACACATCTATAATCTATACCATCACATGCACATACATACATCTACATTATCATACACGTATAAAATCATCACATCATAGTAATCACAAATGCTCCATGCATTCTTTCATCACCCATGTTACTACTATAATCATACATATCATATAATCCGCATCTCATAAGCATACACATCTTGTATCACAAAATCTCAATCTCACATAAGTATCACATATTACATCATTGAAATCACATAAATAACATAGAAATCATAATACAACATCCATACATATCATAGTAGATATCATATAGACAAACAACTACATCATAATATAAATCATCATAAATTTCCATAATAAGTCCATAGTCCATCAAATGTCATAAAAATTACATCAAAGTGTCTCATAAAGAATCAACTAATAATCATTGTAAGTCCATCAAATAGATACATAACATCGTAAATGCATACATGCAACCATTGTATAAGTATCATCTCAAAATAAAAATAATGTGTGTTAGATAGCTGGTAGGTACTCATGAGGCTTGATGGGATGGTCTCTCTCCCTTGTCCCTATGTTGTGGCCTCAGTGCCCACTGATCCAACTCACCCCCCTGTAGTTTGAGACAGTGTCCTCTCTAACAACACAGGATCATGAAGATCCTCTGAAACGGCCTGATAATATAATCCTATGTAGTATTCAACCTCCTATCCTTTCCTATTTTTTGTCCTATATGTGGCAAAAGCATTTGTAACCACCTGTGTTAGACCCCCTACTGCAACTCTCTCTCTCTCTCTCTCTCTCTCCATGTAGTACTGGGCATCCTATCTATGTGCATCATCCCTCTCAACAGTGAGTTGTACTATATGAGCCTATGCCCCCTTTGCACCTCTCTCATCCCACTCCTCTGTAGTCTCAACCTCCAAACTACCAACCTCCACCACTATGTCCCCTAAGGATATCTACAAACCATCTACCATGGCCTGTGTTGAGTCTCTTTGTCACTGCATATTTGTGAGTTATATCTCTAAATTACTAGTATGTTCCCTCTTTGTCCCTGGTAGTCCCTGTAATTGAGATACCTCACTCTACATGATGTCCCTCTCTCCTCTACCAATGTCCCTCTCTAGCTCCATGCTTGTAACATGGGTCCTTCTTTGATCCCTATCTCCGCTAACCAAATCTAGCCTATGTTGGAGCTATCATACTAAGCCCTTAGAACTATGTCTACTTGTACGATTGGTGGTATTTGTGCCTTACCCTATCCATATGGTACATGTTCTTGTGGTGCGTATCCCTTACCCTATCCTTTTACTTGGGCAGTTTGTGCTTGTGCTCCCCCAATCCAAGCATGTACCTATGTCTTCCTCTGTGCAGGTACTCTCCTAACCTGTGCCTATGGCACTCTCTATCTCAGAACCCTGGCTCCTCCTGCACCCTATCTCCTTCGTCTCCTCCATTCTCTCCCTCATCTCCTCCATCTCCCTGATCATCCACATCCATGTTGTCTGCAGGATGCTCCTCTGCTGCTACGTGGCTTGGGCCAGTCAGATGTACCGGTAGGTGTGCTTCCCACTACACCGCATAAGTTTTCTTCATCTCTGCATCTCGAATATCTTGAACCCTCACCCACAGAACTAGTGTCATGTCTCACAAGCTCATCCAAATTGATACAATGTCTGCATACCTCCCCCAAACTCTTGCCTCTCTAGTAACATGAGAATGAAGGAATCCCTCTCCAACCATATCATGGGCAACCCCAAACTGCCTCATCACCCTCGATGAAATGTACCTCTCTATCTGATGGATGGTACGATCCACAATAGTTTGTCTATACAAAGGTGAATTACTTTCATCCTCTTGCCATGTATTCTCCATGAACATTCCCCACGACTCACAATATTTGTATGGTGTCCATGTAAAAACCAACAGCTCATCTAGTATCATGTGCCAATACCTCACATTGGGCTTTGTTGGAGAAAAAATCTTGCACAAGTAGTGATTGGACTTATAGGGAATAAAATGTTGTCATACCCTATGCATGGAGACTTGTACATAATTGGATATGTCATGCCCGCTCTCATAGCATTGGTCTTATGTGATTATGAACTTTTTGCCTTGAGAGAATACAAAATGTGCTTGGGTAGTCACCGTATGGTTCCTTTATGGTGCCTATTCCTCTTGTATCACATAGAATCAACGAGGAATTGAATGATTAATTTTTATGTTGGTGAGTATGTTGGGCTTTAGCTCGAGATGTCCCCCTTTATTGTTTTGCAAGTTTCCAAGAGCAAGTCTGTGCCTAGGGGGGAGGATGTAGTGCCTCTCATGATTGCATTCCATTGTGTGTTATTTTTACCTGAGATGGATTTTGTTTGATTATTTGGCTATTTGTATGATGTGTTCAGGCATTTATCTATGTGATGCATTTCGTCACAACCCCCTATTTACGATTTATAGTATCATAATTGATTTAGATGTTAGATTACTATTGCTTACTATTTTGATCATATATGCATGATGATGCTTTATGATGATATTTGGTGCATTTTGTGTTTTAAAACAATGGATTATGTTATTATGAGGATTATAATTGATTTCATGTTATATTATGTCATTATTGTTGATGGGTATTTCATTGAGATGTTTCACTGGTAGATTCTTGCATTGCCATAAATGATTATTTTAATGCTTTAAAGTTAAGTGAAATATTTAATTTATATGAAATATACATTGTGGATTAAAATATGGAACGACCAGTGTCATGACATTCTAATACATACAAATAATCATGTCACTAGAGCGCCAGTGTTCCATTAGGCATATTTTATTACTCATGTTTATGCTTTGGCTATTTATACTATGAGTGTAATACCCCTCTAACCCTAACATGTCTTTGATATGCTTGTATGAAGCTAAGAAACATTGTAGGAACCTTTATACTTTTATTGTTGCTGATAAAAGTATGATTTTGTCCAAGGTGGTTTCCTAATCCATTCTATTTCGACTATAATAACTTCACATTCTAGTTTTGACAATAACAAATATTTTCAGTTATATTCCTTCATGTGTATTCATCCCTTCCTATGTGTCCTTGATATTTTAGGACCTTGATGTTATGTGGCCACCTGATAGATATATATGTTTAGTATGTGAGGAAATCCTTATCAATGATTATGATTACCCTTGGATAATTTAGTTATAAGGAATAACAACCTTAAGGTTGATTATGGTACTTTGAGTCTTACATCCTGATTGATATATGAATGTTATTTATGTTCTCATTACTCGTTAAATATTATGTTTTCAAAACTCCCTTAATGATTGATGCTTATGATTATTGAAATGAACCAATGATCAGATGATGATTATGCTCTTCATATAATTTAGATTTATATATTTTCATGGATATTGCCACATATGCTTATATTTGATCATTTCTTTAGTGGTGGATTTTAATTATGAAACTAACCTTGATCATGAGATGGTTTACGTTATGAATTAATCTAACCTTTATTCTATATCTAATTCATGATGCTTATGTATATATGATGTGTTTACATGACTAGGGACGAAGTCTTAGTTTCTCACCTAGAGAGGTCCACACGATGTCTCGATCGTAGTCATTTGTCTACACTATCTTCTTTATATGTATGTATATATGCACAAGTAAACTCACTTTGTGATGCAGGCCTATAGGTACCAGGCATTGACTTCACCTGGTTCCATAGATCTGAACATGCCCTCAAATCCTAAATGGTTGTTATTGTGGAGATAGTACCAAGGCCCTTGCTTGAGTTCTTCCTTTCTATTATCTGATTCGGGAACTTTGGGATTCTCGCTTTGTCAATCAGCTGTCGGAGTAACAAACCCTGATTTACCTTTCCCATATGTATATATATAGATATATATGTACACACACACATATGTATGTATGTATATATATATATATGTATGTATATATACATATATACATACATACATACATACATACATACATACATACATATATATATATATATATATATATGTATGTATGTATGTATATATACATACAAATGCATATACACACATGTGTGTGTATATGCATGTGTATGTGTATATATGTGTGTGTGTGTGTGTGTGTGTGTGTGTATAGACACACACACACATACACACACACACACACACACATATATATATATATACACACACATATATACATATACATATACATACATATACATACATATACATATATATACATATACATATATATACACATATACACACACATATACATATATACATACATATACACACACACACACACATACACATATTATACATGTATATATATATACACACACACATTGTTGGAAAGATTGCTACAATGTAGACAATTATTATTTTGTCATTGATGTCAAACCTTAACTGGTGAGACTATTGTTGTATGTTTGAGTACCTCATCCATTGATTGATGAAGATTTGAAAAGAATGAGATAACAAGAAGACCAAGGAAATGGTTGAGTTATGAGTATAAACCAGGGTACTTGATCATCTAGCACTTTGGCAAAGTGATACGTTGTTTATCTTGCACTGACAGTTCACTGGAAGGTCAATGCCAAGCAAAGCAAAGTCGATGTCAAGAAAAGTGAAAGGTGATGCTGAGCAAAGCAAAGATGATGTTGAGCGCCAGTGAAATGTCGAGCATCAATATTTTGTTTATTGATGAGATTTGAGATCTATGGCTGACATAATTGATTTTATTGGGATATGCATTGTTAATTAAGGTTGGTCCATATTCATTTAATGCATGGGAAACCATTATTAGCGCATGGATTCAATGATTAATTAATGACTATATTGGAGAAGCAAATTAAATGCAAAGATGGAAAGATCTGTTGGATCTGACCTAACCGAAGATTTGCGATCTTGATTAAGCGGCAAAAGATTTATCCGACCTAAATGAAGAGGTATATTATAACCTACTATGGTTATTGTTAGATATCGAAGTGGAATGCAAAGTGTTGCATGGTTAATTGACTGATTGGCAAGATCTAAGCAGAGAAGGCTAAACAGAGAAGCAGAGAGAGATTGCTTGACAGATTTCCAAGCAGATCTAAAGTTTGAGATGAGAATGGAGGCCACTCATTGAATTAGCATTAGAGTTGATATTGGCTATGGATTTGCAAAGTAAGTTGTATGAATAAGATCACACCTGCTGATTACTTTGTAACCATTGTATCAGTTCAAATCCTTTAACCAGGTTGACCTAAAATTCATTGTATAATTCCTCTAAACAAGGTGACATTCAGATTGGAATGTTCTAAGTCCTCTAACAAGGCCACTCCTAACAGGTTGATTAAATCCTTTAACCAGGTCACATTTGACAGTGTGTTTTGTAACTTTTGACAAGGTTGGCTCCTCACAGGGCATTACTTCAGAAGAGTAAAATTTTGGTAGCATGTTACTAGTGGTTTTTCCCATATTGGGTTTCCACATTAAATCATGGTGTCAAAATGTGTGAATGTTATTGTTGTGTTTTACTGTTAAGTTTTTGGAAGCTTATTCCATTAATACAGTAAACTGCACACTATTTGTTTATTGCTGCCAGGCAGATCTGAGTTGTCGAAGTTGATTTAAAGTTTTATATGGACACATCTAGACCTGAGGATAATTGATTCACCCCCCCTCTCAGTTATTCTGAATTCATATTAACAATTGGTATCAGAGCTGTGATCTCTTGAAAAGTTTGAAGGTACTTGGAGATAAAGATCAAGATGTATAAAAGGGATGGACCAAAGATCAACAAGGAAAATTTTCCTGCATGGCAAAGTTTGATGAAACTTCATCTGGCTGGTATTGG